>JARYHS010006964.1:4070793-4131816 GCA_031002005.1 Vandiemenella viatica
TGTCAACACTCATTTTGAAAGAAGGTTAAAAAGCAACTACCAAAAGGTTAGACAAACAAATATCAAACAGTTCCAACTAACTGAGACTTACTTTTAGCTGTCTCGTCGAGTTGCTGCTGTGTCTGCCTCGGTGTCTTCCCGCTGACGTCGTCTTGTCCACTGGACCGAAATCGATTTTCCGAAGGCGACTGTGATCTGCGCCCGGTTCACCTCAACTCTGGCAGCGACCTGCTCTCCAGGCTCTCCAATTGTTTGGAGCCAACCTTCCCAAGGTTGTGAACGTATCTTGCAGCCAATCTCTCACAGGTTGTGACTTTTCGACGAGTTGTATCGACAGCACAGCTGGGCACAAAACAGTTAATCCGTTAATCGTTAATTAACGAAGTTAAAAAAATTGCGAAAATTTAGCTTTTAAGTTAACCTAAAAAATCATTAATGGTCTTCTTAACTTCCGTTAAATTGGACTTCCGTTAACTTTAGTCCGTTACATAGGTTGTTGACGTCTTTTCGTTTGTTTGAACTGCGCGCCACGCCACCACTCGTATGCAGGGCTGCCAGATTGTATAATTGGTTAATTGTATAATTTGGTTACCTCTTGTATCCTGTTTGTATAACAGATTGCCTTGTATAATTCGATACAAAAATGAGCACTTAAAAGTAAAGTACATTCCAGCACCTTTTTGAAAGTGTTTGCCCTTTGTTTCATTGAGTTGGCAACCCTTCCTGCATATCTATTTCCTTTTTGTTATTCAAAATTTATCAGTGTATACATTGTTTACTTTTCGTGGACTTTTTTTGCTCCCAACACTTTCACTCACGTATGTAATCAATGGAAGATCCCTTTGTATAATTGGGTTTCATTCTGTATAATTTCAAAGAGACAGCGGTATAATATAAGTTGGCTGTACTGCGCTGCTCGTATGTTCGGTGTAGTAGTGGGCGCCGCCTGCTAAAATCTTGGCGGCCGGCGGCGTGCCAAGCATTTTCAGCCGGCGGCGGCGTAACGGATGGGCAATGTGTGTCGGAAGAGGTTAATCGGACAAACTGTTCGGCCGTCAAATCGGGCATTACTCGGACGAAATTCTGTGCCAGTGGATGACCGGCCGCCTGATCGATAGTTAGTATCGCACTGGAGTCTGCAAACAGTGTTGCACATCAGCAAAAAACTCAACTTTCAGTAACCAATGCGAAAAAATTCAAAGAAATAATACATAAGTTACGAAAAAGGTGATGTGCAATTTTAATTTGAAACATTTGTGTGTCTTTTTTTTTTTTTTTTTTTTTTTTTAAAGAAAAAGCTAGTTTGGCAGTTTCAGCCGTGTAATGTAAAAGGATGTCACTGGCTAACTTCCGTTCTATTTGTTCACGTAAAAACATGCAGGCCATGATTTAGTGAAACCAGGCCGGGTCGTCTAAAAGGGGCCTTTAGGTCACAGGCAGGCCGTGGCACAAAAGTAACCGTAACAGGCATTGGTCGTAGATTTTAGGTTGGCCGCAAATTTCACTGGTCGCAGTTTTCACATATTCAGGTGTCCAAGTCCAACTTGTTTTCTATAATATTGTTGCTTTTCATTCTGCATTCATGTTTTTTTTTACTACTTTTTTTTTTATAAAGTCACGAGTACCTTAATTGTTTCTCGTAATACAATTTGCAAGTGTTATGTTGATCACAGTCTCAACAAAGATAAAAACAGACAGGAATACCACTTCGTTGTTGTGGCGATAGCGTAACCACAATTTGTTAATTTTTATAAATAAATCCACACTTGCATCATGGTACATAACACCTTGAGATAGAGAGCAGTTATACCTACCGTACTATAATACTAATAAAGTACATCAGTACAACTTTTGACTAGTTAACTTTTAACGGATAACTTGCGTTAAATTTATAAACATTTAACGCTTTAACGATTATCGAAGTTAACTTTTTAAGTAGCGGAATAATGATTAACGAAGTTAACGTTTGGATTAACTGTGCCCACCTGTGATCGACAGCTAGTAGCCGTAGCAATCAACTGGATGGCCAGTCCTGACTGGGTACCGCAGAACTTCAACCTAACAGTGGCTGTCGCCAGTCGTGGCGAAAATTAGCCAAAGGGACTACCTACGTGTGCTAATGCTAGCACAAATTTTGGGTGTCTATTTTATTTTAAACAGACTAACCCCACACCTGACACCATTTATTTTTTATGTCCTATCCCAGATTGGAAGCCACTTAACTTTTGGCCACAACCTGAAATATTGAGGACACGGGTTCGATACCTGAGGCAAGGAGCGGCTCTCGCCAAAGGATTTTGGATGGAAAGTAGGCAGGCAAACTCACGCTAGAAATGACAAAGCCTATTCCAGAACATTGGAGTTTAATAACTTCAAACTAGTCTACAGACAGTTTGAAATATGTTGTTAGGAAATGCTAGGTGCGGGAGAGAAAGTTACTGCTTCCCCAAGTCAGATCCGCTGGTCAACTACGGCAGCATTAATATGCAGCAGTACAGCGATGCAAACTGTACAGCACTACGTAGCAACTTGATGGAACTGGCCCCTCCCTGTGGTCTCCGTGATCCTTTATACTAGGTCAAAACAGTTAACCTCGTGTCACTTGGCTGAATCTTATTTAACCATGAACAGCAGCACACCTGCTCGACCAGTGTGGTTGTAAACAAAACCAATGGGTGACACAAACTCTTATTTACATGATACTCCTTTTCTATCTGACCCCGACGGTAGCGCGCCTTCCTATAAGGTCTATTTATCCCCAACAGACCATGCTCTGCATCTGACCCTATCTGCAGCGCGCCTTCCTATACGGTCTATTGATTCCAAAAGACCGTTGCACCCCAACGCGTCTGCCCGCTTGGCTGTCCAACACGTGTGGCCAACACAGCGTAGGCAATACACAGGCTACAGCTAAATATCTTTTTAACAATTATATTTTACTTTAATATTGAGTATATTACAACTGTTGTAGGAATGGGTTAACCAGAAATTCCCCCAATGTTCTCATCTAAAGCATTGTGAGAAAGCAGTGTTATGTTTAGGGTTGGCGAGAGAGCAAATACGGATCTGACATAATAGAACTCTAACACATCATGATGTTCTTGTTTGACATCAACTAGATTTATCAGCTGTAATTGAGTATACTGGCAAAAATCGACACCTCATTTAGATAACATCACATAAATAATCCATGTATATCCTCTGCTTTCTGGCGCGGAACTGCTTCTGAGAAAAATACATTTAGAGTGAGGTGAAAAATTCTTATGTTTCTGCAGTCAGTAGCTACCTATTTGGTGAAATGTCTGTAAGTTTCTTTTCAACACAGAAAAAATAGTGTATTACAGAGAATTTTTTATTGTGATTTACATGTCACAATTTTCTTATGTTTCTCACAAGGAAGGAAATTATAGGCTAATTCGCAGCGGAAAATGGCAAATGGCTCTGCTTACCTATCTTCAGATAAATCCTTAATAAGCTCAGGTAAAAGTAGCCATGGTTTCATACATGAGAAAATCAGAACTCCAAGCAACACCAATAATAATAAATAAAAAAATCAAGCAAACGCAAAAAATCACCCCCTCCTTGTACCTGACCAGCAATCCATTCCTAAAAACGTGCCTATAGTCTTTACATTTTGTTCGCAGGTTTTGTACCTATTATAAATTTTATTGAAGAATAATTACTATTCTAATTCATTGGCAGTGATAGTCGTGTGGTAGTGGGGAAACTGAATATAATATTGTATAATGTCACCTGCTTCATACTAAAAAGAAATTATAACAAGGTAACGAAACTACTTTACCTTTTAGTTATGTATCTCTTTTCTAAGTCTTTATGTTCTTTTGATACTATTTCTTTAATTTCAATTTATACTTAATTCTTAAATATAATCAACATATTGCATGGCAACACACAACAATAGACCAGAATGACCAGAAACAAATAACCAAAAGCAACACCATTGTTACGCATTATTTGTTGCTGCTACAAACATCTTTCCAAAGATAACAACAAATGGTATGCACTGATTTTTTAGTGTCTTTTTAAAAACATTGTTCTAATTAATTAATTCTCATTGTGATGGAGCTAATGCTCCGGGGGGCATTTCTCTAGTCATCTAATTAACCCTTTTTTATCCTATTTATTTAAATTTTCTTTTATGATTGGAGTGTTAAACTCTTCTCCTATTCACTTTTCCAATTCACAAATTTTAATTTTAAATTCCTTAAGCATCTTTGGTTGATTATTCAGCACTTTAGTTGCTAATTTGCTCAAATCCCTGACACCCTTACCAACAAAAGAAAATATTCCAACTCCCTTATGCACGAAATCGAGTGTCAGTTGTGGCCATTGTCGCCTTTCTCCTTCCAAGCACTATGCCTAATTCTCTGACCAATATCGCTCAGAGCCCCTTCACCAACATATGCTCTGTACATTCCCACACTCTCTTCACCATCCTCCTTTCCTCCAATGCAGCTCTTTTATCATATTAGTTACTGACTGGGTACTGTGATCAATTGTACAAACAAATCTATCTGTTCTTCTTTGAACAACCTCAAACTCCTGTATTTGCTAAGTAAAATGTGGATCTCAGACTACATCACCTTATGCAACCAACGGTCTGACCAAAGTTTTATAACCAAATTCATAAACTTCTCTGATACATCCTCTCATCACCCTCTCCACTAAATGAAGGATTGTGTAACCTTTCTTTACCACCTGCCCAAGTTGAGTTTATTATCAAATGTTATGCCAAGATATTAACATTTCAAACTTTCAGCAAGCAATTTTGACCCCACCCTACAATCATAATTAACCATTAGTTTTTTTATCTGTTTTTGTTGTCCTGTTGCAATATAGGAACGCAGGCCACCTCTACAGACTATGGCCAACGGTTTTGCCATAGCACTCCCCCGCTGGCAGTATGGTAACCATAGTGATCTAACACAGAAAGACGCACCTAGCTAACGTCCCGAGCCTAGAAGCTAGCAGGCTACCACAGTACCAAGATCCCCGAGCGGTTGTAGGATGATGGGTGGATAGATCAGATTGGCTTACTTGAATAATGTTATTCAAGAGGATTTAGCGCTTCTTTGGAGCTTTGGCTAGAACCAACATTGACACAAGGTTGAGCGTATTTAGAAGAAATTTTACAGATGCTCTCGCAGAGAGTAATAGTAAAAGAACGGGAAGGTTGCTTACAAATCCTAACAATAGACTACGGCCCATATCAAGTGGATAATATACTTACATTGGGTTACGACAGAGAGTGTGGAGGCTGGCTGGTCCCTGTACTCGACCCCCACCCTGCTAGGCTAGGTCGAGAAGACTCCCGACTTTTCGACTGAATCCAGACTGAATAAACACTCACTGACTGCCTTAATGACTGACTGATTGACGGCTTGGTCAGTCTATATAGTCGCCAGGTACTCCATTTCGTAAAGAGCTTCAAGCGTTACTTAAAAAGGCCGGCGCGGCCGCCGCTTAACCTAAAATGTTTTTGCCTGTGCGCCTCCATCCGATGACCGCATAAAGTACGGCTACTGGCTCAGTCCCATATTTGGTATTAATTTCTGGTCTTAGAACACAGCTTGGCTATAACACTGTGTACCTAATAAGCCAAATCTTCTTGGCTTTTATCCTCATTCTATGCTGACCAGCCCATTTAGATTTCATATCCAGGTCACCATGCAGCTGTTTACAGTCTCCACCTGTTTTGATCCTATTGTATACCATTATACCATCTGCAAAAAAAAACAGTCTTTCATTACAATAATGAACAACAATGGTCCCAATAAACTACTCTGTAGCACTCCCATATTTACTTCCTCAATCTTTTGATAATTTATTTCCTCCTCAAACACTTTGCTTTCTGGATTTTGAGAATTCTTCTACCCAGCAACTAATTTTTCATTCACTCCAATAGATTTCAGTTTATTTAAAATCATTTTATGGCTCACTCTGTCAAATGCCGTAGAAAGATCTAGTGCCACACTATCAACTTGGCCTCCCTTGTTCAATTCATCTGAAATATCTTGCTTTCTGATGCAGTTGCACATATTATGGATCAGAAATACAGATATTTTCTTCAGTGTTCAGAACAAAATATTCAGCATTAGAGAAGTATGAATTCTTATTAAGTAGGATATGTGCCTGGTGTAGCTATTTAAATATTGAAAAAGTAAATACAAGAAATCAAAAACTCTAAAAACTCAGCTAAAATTACAAAGCCCTCGAAAAATTCGCATCTTTTGAGTTGACCCCCAAAATTTACTGGGAACACATCTAAGCTGGAACCGCTGCAGGCAGTCAGAATGCCAACGACAGAAACAGCTGACTAGCGAACTCTAATGGTTTCGGTAGCTTTTGTTTCTTGCACTGTGTCGAGAAAATGTACCAAATAGATGTGTAGAATATTTGTTGCTTTCTCTTCCCTGAGGGATATATTGATCTGTTTATTACAAAAACTGAGTAATCACAATTAGGGGAGAGGGGGGGAAATACACGCACCTAAGGAAAAATCGATTTAAATTGTTCATTACCTCATTAAAAACCTAAGAAAACCACTGCATACCATACTTTGGACATTTATCGACCTGTTCCAACTGGCTGAAAATAGTTATGAACATTACTTTAATTTTTATAATTAAAATAAAAAAAAGTACAAACGCGTGGTATTACCCACCGCTGAGGGTAATGACACGCATGGGATGGGGTAATAACACGCAAAACAAACAATGCATAATAATGGACAATACACATTATTTTTTATTACTATATTAGTTTAGTTTGTTGACGAATACATTAATGAACAAAATAATAATGTATTTTAAACATGTATTTTTATTAAGTGTTTATAGGCGTGAAAAAGAGTTCAGTTTCATTTATAACAATCATCACACTTGTAACCTTTTGGAGTGTTCCAGCCACTACATTCTTTATGGCTCCACCTACTACATGAAACACATCTGTACCATAGTTCTCCATCTTTTCCAAACTCTCCGAAAACTAAACAGACATCTAAAAACGCCGTTGGATTAACATCATCCATTTCGGTAGCATCATGAATGTCCTTTAGGTCATCTTGGATGTTACTTTCACTTTCTAGTTCCAGTTTCCTATTGCATGCTGTCTGTTTCTTCTTTGAGCCATTCTTAAGCAGTAGAATAGTGCGCTTATCTTCTTTATCCGTTAGTTTTCTTTTCTTATTTTCTTTGGCTTTCTTTTTCGTGGCTTCTTTTGCTTTCTTTATTGATAACTCCATTTGCAGTTTTTCCTTCTCTGGGGTTGCTGTAAGGATCACTGACTTTCCCTTTTGCTTTACTTTATCTTGTTTTGTCTTAGGAATAACTTCTTTTTGTTTTGGAATAGGAGAAATGTCAGATACACTAATATGATTGTCACTTGAACTTTTAGTTGATTTTGTTGAGACCTCTTCAACCAAAAGTGGAACATCTTCTGCCGATGATCCAGGAATCTGTTCTTGACTACAGTGCTGAGATAACTGTTTCCTGTATAGAGGCAACCACACCATTTCCATATGTTGCATTCGAGATCCCTTCTTCTTCAAGGACAATGTCCCTGAAGGTCTCATATTGTTCTAAGTCAACACGTTGAAATTTGTGTGGATTTAAAGGACAAATTCCACATGCCTTGAACCCCGACTGTCCTTTGTCCATAGTAGCAACCTTAATGTATGCCTTATTAAAAAGTTCAGCTAACTCATAAGGTGTAATTTTTTGATACACCCTTGACTTCATATACAGGTCACACTCTCGATTAAAGGCTGATTTCAAAGAAGAAAAGAAAGTAACGTCAAGCGGTTGAAGCTTGTGAGAAGTGTGTGGAGGTATGGTTACCATGACAATAGAATTTTTTTTACAGAATTCAAAAATATCAAGTGAAATGTGACTACTGTGATTATCTAAAATCAGCAGCACCGGGTCGTCAACAGATGATTTTACATGCTTCTGGAAATGCTGGAGCCATTCAAAAAATAATGACTCATTGGACCAACCATTGACAGAACAACCATATATTGCTCCAACTGGTCCACCTTTACTTAAGACATGTGACATTCTTTTCCTGGGGAAGATGAACATAGGGGGAATGTACGTGCCAGCAGCGCTGAAACAACATATTGCTGTAACGTTTTTCCCCCTTTCCCAAGAGGTAGCCCCTCCAATTGTTTAACACCTTTAGGAGCCAAAATTCTGTTAGGCTTTTGTATGGTATTTATGCCCGTTTCATCGACATTGAACACTCGACCCTCTTTAAATTCATATTTTTCAAAGACATGCTCAACATTTTTAAAATATGCATTAACCTGTTCTTCATTAAATGCCTGTATTCTATTAATGCTAGTTGCTTCAGGTTTTCTCGGGCTAATACTCGGGTTTCTTTTTAAAAACAGAGCTAGCCAATCCCTTCCAGCTAATCTTGATGACTTATCAAAATTGTTTGGGATCTTGTTAGCCTCTGCGAACTCAAACGCAATCTTTCGCAGCTGGATGCTTGTAATGCCGTAAAACAGCTTGGCCATCGTAATAACATGATCCCTAATCTCATTTTCCTGTTCAATAGAAAATGTGGGTTTTTTCCCAAGTTTTGGCCCCGTGGTATTTTTTGCTCTCATTCGTGTACGCAGAGTAGCTTCGTGAATCCCAAAAGTTCTTGATACTTCTCTTATTTTTTTCCCCGATTTTATGGCTTCAAGACACTTGCGAAGTTCCTCTTGGGTCCATTTTGCTTTCTGCGTTTTCCTTTTATAATATCTAGTCATCTGAAATAAAAAAAAAAAAATTAAAAACACGTTCGAATTGAAGACATAACTTACTAATTTTATTATGATGGGGTAATACCACGCACTTGAAGAGCCGCGTGCTATTACCCCAAAGCGAGTTCGCTGACTGAACTAACCACAACTCGGCTCTTAGTTCAAATACTTCGACAAATCTACACTTATATGAAAGGTTACATCTACGGCTAGTAGGTTATGTGCAAAACATTACATAAAAGCAACTTATAGTAGCACTTACCTTCCAAAATACAGCTGACAGAAATTACATCAAACACAGCGAAAAAAGACTTCACACTACTGCTGCCACAAGACAACTGGAAAATGGTTGGCGGAAGTGGCGCTGCAATTGTTGTGCCTGCTAGAAAAGTACACCAACAATCGGGCACAGCCTGCGACATTCAAACTGCGTAATTCAGCCTGCGTGTGATTACCTCCATGCGTGTATTTCCCCCGCTCTCCCCTAATGTTGTTGGAAATGTAAATACAGGGAGTAAAATGTTGACCTCTGAGTTTAATAAATATCACAAAACGTTTCCTTGCATCCAGAACACTCGTTTCGTTAATAGTTTGTGGGAGGCGGGAATAAGAGAATAGTTAACTTGAATCCACAAAATGTTTTGGTCCGAGTTTCACTGTAATGAATTATCGCGTCACAGTTTACAGTTAGTGTCTTCGCTGGTCCAGGCTCCTCCCTGGTCAGTGATTGTATCTTCCTTCCACTTGCCTGGTGACTGTGTATATGCTCTAGTCGGAGGCCACTACATTATCCTGCTTCAAGATTAGCAGATGTCCCCCTGAAGTTTTAATGTCTTTAGGGATTAAGGATACAAATTAAACCAATCTTTCGCACATATATTTTATCAGGTTCTGATTATTGGTATCACATAGATTTGCTGTAAAAGTTCTTTCAGGTGACAACTAGGAATAGCATCAGACATAGTTTAAACTTCCTTAAACTCTTCTCTACATGGTTCTCGTAGCCTTAAACACTGTAAGGAATTTCTCGTATTACTTTGACTAGTTTTATTAACGCTATCCCGTTAAACTCAAGTTTGCGCAAGTTTATCTTCCAACTCTTGTCTGTAGAAATAGCATCTATTTTCATGCTGCTATGAATACTGAATTCTTTACCACTTGAAAGTGATTAATAAAATAATAAAAACAACACTGCCCAATTTAAAAAAATTACTGAATCTAAGAATTTTGGACGCTCGCCCAGTTTCATAAATACTGTTCGAGTTTTCGTACAGAATTATCACAATAATCTCACAGCTAGAGAAATTAACGCGTGCGCTCTTTGCAGAAAGAAGGAGTGCATCCTGGCGAGCAGTGTCCAGGATCAGAGTAAAATTTAATGTGTTACATAAACTTGCTGATGTCTATGCATAACAGAAACATGAGTGAAATTAATCGAAGCAATCGAACTAGAAATATGCGCTGAAACGTTTGGTTTACCATAGAATAAGTAATAGGAAAATCGCCAATGATGGTCATTTCTTATGTTTTGGGGGATGAATACATGTATATCTAACAAATTCCTAGTTTCTGTGGCCACGGGAAGTAATAGTGGAATTATGGTGAAGTAGTGTCGTAGTCAGTTAAGAATAATTGAGAAGAACCAGTACCGGATTAGCCACGCAGGCCTTGTAGGGGGCGCCTTAGCTATACAACTGCCCCGGATGGCGAAAACCAAGGGCCCCTTTTTCACATTTACTACGGGCCTTGAGAAGAACAAAGTAAAATTTAAAATATTAGATACACTTGTTAAGCTCCGTTTATAATGAACATCTGAGATGTATAAAGGTATCAGGGTAGGAAGCGATTTCATGTTTCTGTTGTATTTGGGGTAGTTATACGGAAATTCGCCAATTTTGGACTTTTCTAAATGATTTGTGCGTAGGACAATATCTGTGTACAGAGTTTCAGTTTTCTATGACTACGCAAAATGCGTTAGAGTTTCGATGATCAATAGTCAGTGAACAACCGGCAAAATCAGTGGAAATTGCAAATGAATAACACCTAAACAAGGAACAGAGACGAAACAGTGTTTAATTTGTTCACTACGCTTGCTATTTCTTTTCTTAATTTTTAGAAACGATCTCAGAGACAACACGAATGGCGATGTGAGTTTGTTCACTGATTATGCGGTTATCCATAGGGAAGTAAGGGATTCGGCCGAGCGCTTAGAAATTCAGCCGATATGGATGTTATATTGGCATGGTGTGACTAATGGCAACTCACACTAAGTTGTAAAAAGTGAAAGGCAATGCGCATAACTAACAAGTAGAATTCATTTGTTCAGAACTATAAAGCAAAAAGATCAGTTACTAATATGGTTGATTCTGTAAAATATTTTGGCATAACAGAACAAAGCAACACAGCACGGAACCTACACATAACTTCAGTCATATGTAGAGCAAATTTTAAAACTACTAAATCCAAGAAGTATGGAGCAAAATTACTGCAATATTAATCACTGAATGAGATAAATTAAAAAAAAGAAACACTCTACTTTGCAAGCAAGGTGTGTACGTCTTGGACAAGCAATGCCAGTTTTCAGAGATCTAATTGACGCCATTAGTAAATTCCAAGTGCCTTCCAAATTGAGTACAGGAACAAAATATGTTAGTTAAACTTCCTTATCTCTATGCATAACAGAAACTTTAGGCTAATAGAAGTGAAACAATGAACTTACAAAAATTGGAAGAAACGTTTTAGTTTAGGTTTGTAATTGGACAAAAAAATTGTAAATCGCCAATATTTTACTTGTTCTGACTTGGGGATGGAGTATCGTAGTCGGTTGAGAAGGGGGTTTGCGATAGGAACACAGTAAAATTTAACACAGCAGTTAAACTTCTTAGGCTCCATCTACCAGGAGTGGTCGGTGAACGGTTAACGCTCTGACCTCGCATTCGTGAGGACTCGGGTTTGAACCCCCGTCCAGGCTTCCAGATGTAGGTTTTCCACGATTTCCTCAAATCACGCAAGGGTTATTAATCGTTAGTATTATATTTGAGTGGGTTCTTAGAAGTGGTCTTTAGGTTTTAGGCTGTCTTCCGATTTATAGTCGATTATCTACTTGTGGGCACCTGCATGTTATTTGTCAGGATAAGGATAACTTACTTAGATAGCTTCTCTAATAGCGATAATTGTAACAGATTTATCAGATTATTGCAGATTTATCACAAATTCTTGAACACAATTCTACCTGAAAGTACTTGGGTTTTAACCTAATTACTGTAAATGATTTAGATGATACACTCTGGTTAAGTTTAACAAACACTTTAATTACAAAAACCCATTCATACAGTTATCCGCAATCACTAGCATGCATGCACGGATGGCTACATGCATACCAATTTGACCTTTGGTAAACCCTCTACATATATACCCTGCAATTCACAAAATTGTGGGTGGCAGAGGGTGCTCAGTACAAACGCTAATCTCTTTGTTGTGCATTCCAATCCCGAATGGTACGAGGGAAAAACGAGTTCATATAGGAATCAGTGCGGCACCTTATTTCTCTAATCTTATCTTTTCTCTCATTCCGACTCACATAGGTATGTGGACGAAGTATTACATCACACTCATCAGTGAAAATGGGAGTACACATTTTTACCAATAAGTTTAAACGAAACGTGCGTCGTCTATCTACCAGAGACTCCCTGCCTAGTTTACTAATCAATTCTGTGACGCTTTCATAAGGACTGTAGCAAGCGTTCATGAATAGAGCGGTTCTCCTCTGTACTTCCTCTATATTTTCGATCAACCCCTTACAAAATATATCCAAAATGGCACAACAGTGGCACAAATGTGGAAGCACAAGAGATTTGTACGCCATCTCCTTTGTTTGTTCATTACAATTTTTCAAGATTCGATGTAGGAATCGCAGCGTGGAATTAGCTCTTCCTACTAACGAATAAATGTGTAAGTCCCATTTCATGTTCCTTTGTACTGTTAATTCAAAATATTTCACCGAATCAATCATATGTTTACTGTTTACTTCGTATTTCTGTTAGTTATGCTCAATGTCTTGCACTTTTTACAATTTAGAGTAAGTTGCCATTCAGCGCACCATGCCGAAATAACATCCAGATCGCGTTGAGTTTCTAAGCAATCGGCCAAATTCCTTACTTCCCTATTAATAACCGCATCATCAGCGAACAATCTAAAAATGTTTTTCACTTTGTCTCAGAGGTCGTTTATAAAAATTAAGAAAAGAAGTGGTCCTATTACACTTCCTTGAGATACACCCGATGCAACATCTAGAATAGAAGAACTTTGTCGTTCAACGACGACATACTGCGATCGACCACTTCTACCAGGTTCTTCATACGAGTATAATGGGAACATGTTTTTACTGAATTAACCATACGAATGAGTGAATGATTAAATAATTATCCAACCTGATATTACCAAACGTGATATTACCAAACGTGATATTTACGAGGCATTACAATATTATTAAAAAGAATAGCAAACAACTTTCAGGTTACTCAGACTAATGAATTATCTAACTACTTTATCTAACCAAACTAACATGAGACCAGCCACAGCCCTTACCTCGTCGTATCTGGCAGAACAGACTATAGCAAATAGGACGTGAGCGATCACGTGTTAGAAGCATGATGTGTGATCGGCACTGCAGAAACATGATAACATCAGAATCTCGCATGTAAGCACTGTCCGCTCGATTGCTTCAAGCCACTAAAAATATTCACTGAATAAAATACCAAAACTGCTACCTGAATCCCCAATTTACAGACTGTCCGTTACACTAGGCCAATATTGGGATAGTTCTTATAAAAGACCATAGCTAATTTCCTCCCCATTCCTTGCCCCCCGCATTCCATTCCCACCTATAATGACCACGACGTTAGACGAGGCGTAAAGTCAAAAGCAAAAAGAATAAAAATATTAAGCGCCATCTGTAATGAAGATCTGAACCATGTAAATGTATTAAGAATGAAACTGACTTCACGTTTGGGGTACATAGGGAGTAACTATATGGAAATCCATCAATTTTAAATCCTTTCTATAATTAAGTGAGCCATTCATACTTTATGTTGATACTATATTTATTCTGATATTAATGTGTGTGTCAAAAAGTTTATTCCTTGTGGCAGAGGTTTTGCACTAAAGCCGGTTTGTCTGATTAACAACAATGAGTTTAATCAATTAACAATTTAATGAAAGATCTTGTTGGTAAATTTGCCAACATTTTTTCGGCTAATTATAGTACTGTTTAAAATAAGCTATAAAAATATAGTACATTTCAAATAATATAGTATTTTATGGAAAGAGTTAGAAAAGGACAAAAAATATTAGTTATTTATTTTATAAAAACTATTTTTTGTCTACAGTAAATGTGTCATATTTTTTACTGCATTCAATTTTTAAATTAATGTAGATCAAAAACTCATTTTTTATCAATGAGATACTCGCTCTGCTTCTCTCTTTTCGCCATTTCAAATTAATAATTGAAAAAATATTTTCTTTAAATGATGGGGCGGGAATAAAGGACAGGACTGAAATAACCTTAAATGAATTTTAAAATACGCTCTAATTTTTGGCCTGTAGTTTTGTCAGTGAACTCACTAAAATATCTTACTTTTAACTAGATTTCCTTTAATATTGTTATTTCAAAGTACACTTCGTCCATTTTCATACTCATTTTTTCTTGTAAATTTAGAATTTTTAATATTGTTTCCCAGACATCAAAATAATGAAACTTTTAAATTTTTGTATTCTGCATAACCAATTGATTTCATAAAAAAAATCATTTATTTAGTTATGCCAGATATTTATCAACGAATAATAGAAAATTATTTATAATATTATTACTTTTTAACCAAAGAAACACACTCTCTCACGTTGTTCTAGCGCTAATTTTAAAGTTGACATAGTATTACACACATCTTTATTACCATCAATGTTGTTTAATCGTTTTGTGAACGTTGAATGAAAACGGCTCGCGGAATACGAAAGGAATTTAACTTTAGTGTTCCCATAAATTCTATCCATCGTCAAAATATTTGGAATATGTGTAGGACAATCCTTTCATAAACTAATAAAACCTTCGTTCAGTGACTTCCAATTCAGTTGAAATTGACGCACTTTCGTCATTTTCCTTAACAAAATTTAATAACAAAAGAAGTACAACCTCTACGTGAAAATAACTAACAAAACAGAAACGAAGCAAAGACAGCTGTATGAGTAATCATTTGTTTGACTTTGTCAATTTCGGCATTAACATAACAGTTCGGAACGCAACAAGACAAAGGCGCATTTGGATACGCGTACATCCCACCATGCAAAAGGAAAGCATACATGAATGTGATTTCACATATTTGGCAAAGTGGGGATTTGTTTGTTATTAGTTTGTGTTTCAAAAATTTGAATTCACCCACCTGAAACATAGTACCTTTGCGTATTTTTCCAACAGTATACAGTAAGCAGGGGCGTAGCTATCGGAGGACTATGCGGTGCCGTGCACCGGGGCCCCCAAGTGGAGCACAAGGGGGCCCCTACTGCCCGCAAACCTCACAAGATTTGATAGGGCTAAAAAAAAAGGTCGCCCATCTGGCCTGAGGGACCAAATATTTTATTTTATTTTATTATTTTATGCACCGGGGCCCTTTTTTAACCGACCTACCCCACTGCTAGTACGCACATCTGAAATGCAGTACAACGGTGGACCGACGATTTGGTGCGTATAACTCAATTCTTTGTAAAAAAAAATTTGATATTGATGACGAGAGTGAAATGCTTCTGTGGTTAATGTAGCGGTGGAACAGCACAAGAAAAAAACGACGACATCAGTGCTTGTGAATTAATTTTTCCCTAGCAAAATGAAAAATATGAGAACGTTAGTCATAAAAAATATGATTGCCACCTTCTTAGGAAACGATCAGACACTCAGACTGTATTTTACAGTTCAAAAGTACAGATTAAGTTAATGATAAAGTTTCCGTGATGGATTAATAGAAAAATATTATAAATTTGGAGGACTGAAAAGGTGTATTATTAAAATAATATGAAATCAGGTAATAATTACAAGAAAAGTCAAAAATTAAATTAGAATTTACATTGTGTGTATTTACTGTAATGGTATATTGTTTTACATTTGAACAATAAAATGTAATGATAGAAAAAGGTGAGAAAAATCAATTTCTGATTTATTTTCTTCAGTTGGCTGTGTCGGCCGCGGAGCCGATACCGCACGCTGTCATTTGAGCTCGTGTTAAACAGGGAATATTAGCCAGGTTATTTTGGGTTATTTCGCAATAAACATTAAGGTGACCATACACGATCGGTCCAAAAGCGCGGCACATACACCATCATTCCATCACTCCTTTTAGCCGCAACAATGAAAAACTAGGCAAAGAAAACAACAATAAGTTGTCAAATTGTTATACAGCAATCTAGTTATACCAAGTACTAAATGAAAAGAGCCCGAATTAGTTTTAAAGGATATTCAAACTATCGAATACGAATGCAAATGCTGAGAATTAAATGAAGGTCCAAAAAGATCGAAATTATGAAAAATGAGCTCTGTGATATTACGAAAACTTTTAGAAATACTACAAAATGATTATAAAAAATGATTTATTAAATGTAAGTGGTTTATCAGGCCGAAAATAGTGACGGGTACGTCGCATGTTGTAAAATAACATATGTAAACAAGCAGGCTCATATAAAATTAATCTTATTATAGTATATTCTTTTTACAAAGAAGACCAGAAAGAATTCTCTCTTTTTTATCACGGTTTCTCTGTTTGCGTTTATGTCTTTATTTTTAACTAATATTAGCAATTGATTTATTGCCACATTTATTTATATTTTATTGAGACGATATTTTTTATTTAAGTAAAAAAGAAAACAATATCGTTCTAATTGTTACTTAATAATATTTAAAACTGTATTATTTTCAATTCTACATTCAAAATAATATTTAACTAGTAGCAAAACAAATAATCCTATAGCAGATTCAAAACAAAAAAGAAATTGTACACTGTTGTGTAGTCCACTCATGACACTGATGTTGTCTGCTCGATGGTCGGCGACAGAATGAGAAGTCTTTGGTTTCACCATACACGAGCCGACTGGGGTGATGGCTTTATGTCGCTCCACGTGGTTTTCTCCACACACCGCCAGTCGGCTTGATGGCATGATGGACGAAAGTGATGGATATTGGACTGACCGGATATCAAAATAATCCCGTCAGTCGGCACGTCATACACATCAATTTCCCCAGAGACGACACGATAATGGAGTAGCGTCGCTCCATTTGTACAGATGGAGAGATCATGTATGGCCACCTTTAGAACGTCAGTTTCAGGCACATGTCATCGATGGCGAGGATAGTAATATCCACGAAGAAAGAGTAGCTAGAGAAGTACCTCGCATTTTGTGGGAAAATTCACCTAGCTTTTCCTGCCCTGTGGATCCGACTGTAGTGAGTTCGATCATCTCGAGACTTGGTAACAAAAAATCCCCAGGCCCAGATGGTGTAAAATACACTTACTTAAAAAAACCTACCACAGTCTGCAATAGCTTACCTCACAGAAATTTACAACGCTTGCCTCAAACTATCCTTCTTCCCCTCCGCCTGGAAAATCGTTAAAATAGTCATCCTACCAAAACCAAACAAAAGCCATCTTCTTTCTCAAAATGATAGACCCATCTCACTCCTCAACCTCCTCGGCAAAATCCTAGAATGTATTATAGTGTCCCCTTCCAATATTTCCTCGAAGACAACAATATCATTATCCCGCAACAATTTGGCTTACGTGCTCAGCACAGTACAATCCACCAAACCACCCGACTGGTCGAACTTATCTGCAGGGTGCGATCTATCAGGTATAATACAGGCGCTGTTATGCTTGACATTGAAAAAGCTTTTGACAGGGTTTTTCACGACGGATTAATTTATAAACTACACACATTCGGCAGCCCTGATCACTGGCTAAAAATAATAAATAGCTTCGTGATAAAAGATTCTCCAAAGTGGTCAATGGACAAGAAAGCCAGTTGAAATCAATTGAAGCAGGCGTACCACTAGGTTCAATCACGACTCCAATACTGTGCAGTGTATATACAAAGACCTACCCTACCAACAAGTCGGAGAAGTGGGGCTATTAGCAGACGATACTGCGGTATACAGGTCGAGTCACAACCTAAATTACATTGTACGCAAACTCACACAACACCTTGAGAAAATTACTCAATGGTACAACCTTTGGAAAATAAAAATTAATTCCGGAAAAAGTCAGGCCATCGTGATTACCACCAGAAGGACTGGACTCAGCCACCAAATCAAGCTCGACGGCATGGACCTCTCCTGGTGCGACTCGGTTAAATATCTCGGCTTAGAAATTGACGAGAAACTACCTTGTATCAAGCACATTAACCCTTTGACTGCTGACGGCGGATCGTCTACCTGCCGCGCTGATGCCTGCTACCTGTGCTAAGTGATTATCCATGGGGACGGAGGGGCCCGCGCTGTCTCACATGCCCTGTGCTGGATGCTTCTAGCGTTACCTCTCACGGCTGATGCACAATAAATACTCTCCATACATAGTTTCTCTGCAAATAAATTACTGCAGAATCAAACAATAATTAACCCTATTTTTCGTCACTAATAATTACATCTTTCTTTTAGTTTTTACTAGATTTTCGCAGCTTATATCGAAAGCATCGTGATTCTTAAATTTACCTTAATAGTTTACTGTTCTTGCCTGCATACCCGTTTATAACAACTGCAATTTTCTATATGTTCCTTACGGTATCAGAGTGTTTTTGTTGAATTTTGAAGAGCGTAGATTCGTAGAGGATGTGTAGTGACTGATTTGTCGGATGGCTGTGTGTATCGTCTGTACTCAGTCACAATAGCTAAGACTTGCGACGTATTCTTCTTCCGCCACGCTGTTAGTCTTCTGTGCTTGTCTGACACATAAAAATATTAACTGTGGGCTGCATGGGAACGGAGAACATACGGCTTGCATTCGTTGAATGAAATACTGAAGTCGTTAACCGATGTTTATTGCAACACTGGATACTTGGTTACAAGGAAAATACATCTGAAACTTCACGCGAACGTAATGCCAGCAAACTAGGTATGTTGTAGGAAATATCATACGACATGTGTAAACGACAATCTTGGCGGGAATCGCGTCCGATCGGTATCGCCCGAGGCCGAGCTGTCGCTCCTAGAGATCAGACACGAATGTGGAAAAGTTATAAGTCGTCTCCGCAAGGTGACCTTCGCCACGCGTGCTATTCTGCCACGCGCGTAAAATTCATGCTGAGCAATGACAGAACATCCGCTCAGCTTCTGCGGCACATACGACTCGCTCAGATTCGACAACTGAAATACAAGATTTTTAATATAATAAAAATGCGTCCCTTACATCCTCCCACAGCTGAAAAATCGTGTACCTCCTGGGACACGCCTTGAAGTCTCAAAATTTCTGAGAATCTCTACTAGCAGTTTGCTCGACATTACGTGCGTTTATAAAATTAGAACTCAAACATGAAATGCAAGAAATTATTGCACTAGTAATTAAATCATTGCCTAATTGACTATAGTCTATTTCAACTGGTTTGTATTTAGAACAATCAGTATAGAGCAATTTTTGGTGTAAACAATTAGATTATGGCAATTGCAATATTGAATTATATCCATGAACAATGTTGGTTATGAAGTGGCTCACAATTAATTCCGCTACATTTGAATATGTTAGTAGGCAAATCTAAGCAATTGCTAAGATTGAAGAGAATGAAGTAAAATGTATTACATGTTTTGCGTCAAGCGTAAATACTAACTTATTAAGCTACTAAATCCCCATCACACAAATGAATAAAATTGTTTCAGCTAAGTCAACATATATAAAAAATTCAATTAATTATGGAATCTATGAAACAATTAATAATTACTGTCATATGAATGCTAGAGTTCAAAAATATTTCTGATATTTAATCATCATAGCATTGAAGCATCTTAACTAGTCATTATACCTATTCCCCAAATACTTCCCTTGAATTATATACATCACATACAAAATATGTTAGTAATGAAAAATGAATGATTCTATCAGTCTCTATAAACATATCTTCAAGAACTGTTATCTTTTCATTTTCTGTTTTTTCGATTGAGGATTATTGCACTGTTTCAATGGTTAGTAAGGATATAAACTTGAATAGCATGGTACTCAGTCCTTGAGTTTTATTCCAGGCTGTAGTTGCACACTCGAGCGTACGGCCGGAAGATCTTGGTTATCAGAAGCTGCGTAAGCGGTCTCTTGTTACTGCCCCGCAGCCTGCATGACCGCTGCGTGCCTGAAACCTCGTGAACAGCAGTAAAATATTCTTGAAATCCACAAAGTAACCGAGCCATGGCGAGTTTGATGGCACCGTATGACTAGTTCTTTGTGGGCGGAACAATTAAATTAAATTTTAAATATAGTTCCAATGACAAAGATTACAAATACAGAAAATTTGAATCAGTTTCCATTTGCTACTTTTAAGTATTGTTCAAGGCACAAAATAAACATAAAATGACTATGAATACAGTTATAATTTTACTGTTAACTTGATCTCTGTGATCTCAAATTATAATGGTTGGTTTTCTGAGATTTTTGAGCTGTCGAGTCAGGCTTCTTGCCGCGCAATCCATATGAATGTGTGGTAGTTTTCGTCTCCGAATTTACTGGCTTTTCCACTGGCTTGACCTGTTGTGTTTTTTTTATCTACTGGTTTGATCTGTTGTGTTTTTGTATCTACTGGGTGGTCTGTTGTGTCTTGTTATCTACTGGTTTGGTGGTGTGCACAATATTTTTAGGTATCCCCTGATACAAACGAAGTCTGTTTTTATGAACGACTGTTGTTCTATCCGGTAATTGAATTCGTGCCGTTACTGGTGAAAAAAGTTCTTTCACTTGGTACGGTCCGAGCCATCTTCTAGTGAATTTTTTCGATTCGTTCTTCCTCATGAATGGTTTACTGAGCATATCCTAATCTACCACATTAATACTTTGCGGTTTCGCGGTCTTATTGTACTGTTTGGCCTGGGATAAAAAAGCATGATAGTTATTACGTCGTACCTCAGCCCATAATTTTTTAAGCTTAAAAGTAAGACTTTTTACCTTTGGATTATCAATTTTTTTGGAAACTTGGAACATTTGGAAGGGTGATCTCATTTCTCTGCCATAGAGTACTTCAAAAGGTGTTTTTCGAGTACTGGTGTGAATTTTTGAGTTATAACATGATACTAAGTAGGGTAAAATTGATTGCCAATTATCGTAGGATTTGTTGACATAGTAACTAAGCATTCTACCTATACTTTTGTGTATGATCTCCGTCCTGCCATTCCCAGCCGGATGGTAACTGCTGGTCCGTAATTTTTCGATACCTAACAACTAGCAAACTTGGGAAAACAATGAAGACATAAATAATGATCCTTGGTCCGTAATAATCCATTCCGGGACTCCGTAAAGTAATATCCAATTAACTACAATGGCTTTAGCTATTGATTCAGCTGTTTGATCAGATAAAGGTACCATAACAAAATATCTGGAAAATGCATCAGTAATTGTGAGTATATAATTACTGCCTTCTTGACTGCGCCTAAATGGGCCCATAACGTCAAGACCGATTCTTTGAAAAGGTTCTGTTGTTTCAGGCAATGATTGCAAAGGTTCCCGCGCTTTACCTAAACTATATCTTTCATTACATTCGGGGCAATTTTTTACATATTTTCGTACGTCTTCTCTCCTGTGTGGCCACCAGTATTCGGTCGCTATTAGTTGGTTAGTTGTTTTGAAACCACAATGACCTGATAAGATTACGTCGTGATACAAATACATAATAGGTTCTCTCAGTGATTTTGGTACCGCCACTCTATCACAGCGCTTGGTAACACGATATAGAATGTTATCGAGAAACGTAAACCATTTCTGCTTCCTCCATTTGCTGCATTCTTCGTCCTTAGCCTGTTCAATAGGTAACTCAGTTAATGAGGGTGGTTCTTCAGTGTTAACTACTCTGATTTTTCTACTTAAGCCATCGGTATTTTAGTGCAAAATTCCTGGTTTATGAACAACGTCATATTCATACTCTGAAAGTTTTAGGGTCCATCGCATCAACCTGCTCGATGGATCTTTGAGACTAAGCATCCATTTCAACGCAGAGTGATCGGTCACGATAGTGAATTTCCTTCCGTAAAGATACCAACGGAACTGTTTTACGCTCCAAATCACTGATAACAATTCCTTTCCCTTGGTTGTGTAATTGATTTCTGGTTTGGTTAATTGACGAGAAGCGTATCCTACAGGTCTTTCTTGTCCTTCGATTACTTGCGATAAAACAGATCCAATGCAATAATTTGAAGCGTCAGTCGCAAGGACAAAGGGTCTACTAAAATCAGGGTATATTAAAATTGGATTACTGGTAAGGGCTGTTTTCAGAATATTCATGGCTTCATCACACTCATTTGTCAATTCGAACTTAACCTCTTACCTTAATAATTTCGTCGATGGTTTGGCCTTAAGGGCATAATCCTGAATAAACTTTCTATAGTAATTTGAAAGCCCTAAGAATGATTGCAATTCCTTCACACTGGGAAATTTTTTACTGCCTCCACAACCCTTGGATGTGGTTTAACCCCATCTTTGGTGATGTGAAAACCTAAATACTCTAGTTCTGACATTGCAAAATTGCATTTTTCAAGTGATAAGGTTAAATCGCTTGTTTCAAAAGTTCAAACACCTCTCTGAACCTTTGGAGATACTCTTCCATGTTTTCGGAAAATAGGATGACAGCATCCAAATATACATGAACTGAAAATGGCTTTAATCCCCTTAAGACGCCATCAAGGAGCCTCTGAAACGTTGCTGGACAAATTTTTAATCCAAATGGTAAACGCAACCATTCGTAATGGCCGTTCGGAATAGTGAACGCAGTTTTTTCGACGTCATTTTCATGTACTTTTACTTGCTGATAATCACTGCGTAAATCTAGGTTTGAAAAGTATTTGCAATTTCCTAGGTAGTCTACTGTTTCTGCAATTGAAGGTAAAGGATACACGTCACTGACCGTTACTGCATTTAAAGCTCTATAATCAACACAAAAACGGAATTTTGTCTCTCCATTTCGACTTCTGCGAGGTACAAGTACAATCGCCTATGACCACGAGCTATTAATAGGCCAAACAATTCCATCTTTTAGTTGTTGGTCAATGTATTCATCTACAAGTTGCCTCTGATGAAATGGAAGCCTATATGCTTTCTTATAAATGGGAGCGGCATCGCCCGTTCAGATCCTGTGTTTCACTAAGTCTGTGGCAGGTAATTTACTGTTTGGTATAAATAATTCCCTAAATTCATTTAACAAACATTCCATTCTCTCCCTTTCCATAGGTGGCAAATGTTTAATTTTTCCTTTAAAATCAATATCTTCCTCTCTTTGAACAGTACACAATGTTTTGTCCGTTAATAGTTTGGTATCATTATCAGCATCATTACAGAAAATACTACTTGCTATTTCCTGTTCTCTTAAAATTCCTATTTTTGCAACTTTATGTCCACGGGGTACGACAACGTCACTTTCTCCAAAATTTTCAATTGAAACAGGTATATGTTTTATTCCATTAATAACCCGCACTTTACAAATACTTCTTTTCACATAACACTGATTAGAATCTAACCAACTGGATTCTTCTGGAAGATCTACTAAAACTACTGAATTTTCATCACACTCTACGTTATCTTTAATGGGTAAGTTCACAATTTTCCCTGAAGCTTTTGGAATGGTTTCCGCGTTACTTAAACTGACGACAGATTTATAAGTGCATGTAACTGGTAAATGTCGGTTCATGACTCCTTCATTTACGCAAAGACTTTTATTTGAATCTGGGAACGACAAATGTGGGCCTACGCTTTCGCGTTTCCTCAAAACAATTGTATGTTTCGCCACGTCAAGTATTGCGTTATATCTATTTAGAAAGTCCATCCCTAAAATTCCACTATATTTTGGGTTCAGTTCAGAAACAATGTAAACAGTTGCATTATAAACACAATCATCTATAGTTTGTATTCACATCTTTCATCCCAAAAGTATGAATAATAGTATTTCTATCTAATCCCGTAATTCTGCAATCAGATTCTCTTAAATCATTGATACCACAAATATCTTTAGATAATAATGTAACTTCAGAGCCCGTATCAGCCAACATCTGACATTGTTTTCCCTCAATATTTACTGTTAATATAAAATCTGTCACTTGGGGGTTACTCTGACAAATAGTTACAGGTATCGTTTTAATTTGGGGCGTGACAACGTGGCCTTGCATACCCCTTATTTGTTTAACTTATTCTGTGAATCATTACTTCCACGCTGCCCACCATTTGATTTATTGAAACCTCTGTATTTTTTTGAACCAATTCCTATCATTATTTCCTTGAAAATCTTGCTTATTTCCCATTAATGATCTATCACCCTTATTTTTATAATTATCTTTACTATCTTTATTGTTATCATTATCTTTATCATCATCTGCAGCTAATCTTTCTCTACTATTTTTCCTAAATTCCCTTTTGCAATAGGTTTTTCCATCATTCCCTTGGAATCAACTATCACAGTCAGAATAAAATCTTGCACTATTTCCTCCATGACAAGTATGCCTTTTATTAGCACCATGAAAATCACGAAAATCATTATCTTGACGACATAATCATCATCCTCAACAGTTTCCGGCCACTGGCTGGGTCTGCATTATGCACAAGCCTCTCCATTTCCTTCTTTCTTCCAACCACCTCTCTGTCACCACTTTGTTCCAGTCCTCTCCTCTCTTCCGTACACCCTCCTCCACTCCTTTCAGCCATCTTGACGACATGCGACGTCAAAATTAGAATCATAACATGCATTGTTAGTATTATGTTTACAGCATGCATTATTAGCAAATTTCCACCAACAGTTTTCAGAAGCATGACCTAATTTTTTGCAAATTCCACACTTTAATTCTCTTTTCGTATGAAAGACCCGTTTTTCAAGCCTATCTCTTCGGTCACTTCTAGTCATATTCATTACCCGTTCAAAAGTTTGCGCATGTTCTAATCCCTCGGAAAATGTTCTTGGTTTCTGAAGACTTACGTGTTTTGCTATATCACCGTCTAATCCCCCTAGAAATGCGTCTAATGCTCGCATATCAGCCTCATAGCATTTCACAATATTCTCTTCTGCATTTTCCCCAAGCACATATGTATTATTATTAATCATCCTAATTCTATCCGCGAACTGATCAAGTTCCTCCCCTGGCTTTCTCTTAACCCTTTCACGGCTATGGGCATACATGTATGCCCTGCCGCTAGAAGGACCAGACGGCTACGGGCGTACATGTATGCCCAGCGGACGGGAAGACCAGACGGCTAATAGCTGTGTCCACACCTGTTCAACTTTCGGTCGTCAAAGGCATGCGTCATGTTGAACGGGGGAGAGGCTCGGAAGGCATGCGTCAGGGGCATGCCCGAGATCCTCATTCCGTTCAACAAACCGGGAGGCACGGCGTATTGCAAGCGTTTCCAGCTGAAGTGGATTCTCGTGCGTCTCCGCTTGCAATATGTCGCTCTCCAACGACGAAACGCTTTCATTTTTCGAAGATTAACGTTCGTTTTCATTGTTATGGGCGTCAAAAATAAAGATTATATTCATTTAAGTGACAGTACTTATAATAAATATTTAGTAGTTTTCCACATCATTTATAATTAATTCATGCTCATTTTAATTAACATTTTGCACTGGTTGATTTTTGTGAAGAGTTTTGACAATGTAGGATTGTGTGTTTTGCGAAGTTATTGTACAAACATTCGGTGCAGGATGCGTAAAATTCAGAGTGCAGTATACAGTACTTTCACGTAGGAAATATTTAATCTCGTTTAACGAATGGTGGGAAGGCTCAAGCTTCATCATGTACTTAGTATATCAATAGGCAGATTTAAAGAGCATTAAATGTCGTATTATTCAGTAAGCAACATTTGTTGTAATAAGCAGTCAGATGCATTTACGTGAATTTGTGAAAGTATCAACGAATGTTGTGAATAAACAAAAATCATTTTTACAGTTGCATAATGTCTTCTAGTTAAAAGTTTCAGATTATTCTTTGGAAGGGAATGCTTTCTATGTTAGTCGATGTCAGTCAGCTTATATGTGTAAATAACTTCGCGAGATTTACGCTCGCGAAGTTATTTACATCATAACTACGGCAAAAACCGCAACTTTTTCATGATGTCAAATGCAGAGTTCGGCATAGCGCTGTAACATCAAGAGGCTTACACAATGGACAACTATTTAACTTAATCAACACCTTTCAATCTTAACTTACGTATTGCTATGCTATTTTTCTCGTATCAAAAGCAATTCGTTCTAATATATTAGATACAAGGCGGGTAGGTAATATGCAGGTTTCTTTCTTACAGAAACTAAATTTATTGAAAGTATGTTACTCAGCTACATTTTCCAGATAAATCTCCAGTTGAAAATGTTTGTTATATGATTAGAATTGAAGATGAAACTTCCTTATAAGTAGTTATCTTGCCATGGTATACTGCCTATCGGTGACAAAATATTCTACGAATTCATCCCGCAATTCGGAAGCTTTCAGAGAGTCTTAGAGGAATTCTCCGAAGTGGGGCGAAGCCAGTGTCTTTTGCAGTAGTTCCGGGAATAATAATTCCTTTGCTGGCATCTTCAATGTCCAAAGATCCCACTGGAAAATAAAACCTTGTACAATCTGGCTTTATACGAAGGAAATTGTGCAGATATACGCAACATGAGACTATGTCCACAATCGTACTTTTAACTTTGAACTTAATTGGCCTTAGGAAAATTCGGAACACGGAAGCAAGCAGGCCGAAGGCATTTTCAACGGTACGTCTTCGGCAGGTATTGCGTCTCTGAATTTGGTGTCTCGTTTGAATGGCGGGTTTCACCATTGTTAGAAGAGTATAAAAATTTTGCTTCGATATTCGCGTTAAGTTTTTAAACAGCGCATTATCATTGAACTGCAGTTCTTGGAGAATTTGCACACTTCGAGTTTTCAAATAATTCTTTACCCACAGTTTCCTCCGCGATTTTTTCCCCCGGGATTTCGCTAATATAAGAATGGCAGCTGTAATGCCCGCCAGACAAATTGAATCATCAATCTCGCTGCGGCTACACCGGAACACTGAGGGCATGCCTCAAGAGGCGTGAATGTGGACACTAAAGGGCATGCCTTCTGATGCGTGCCTCTAGCGCATACCTCAAGATGAACATATTGCAAGAGGAACGGGCAAGAGGAAAAGGCAAGTTGAAAGGGAAGAGGCACAAGTGTGGACATAGCTAATGGCATACATGTACGCCCGGCAGGCGGGAAGTCCTGGCGGCTAACGGCATACATATACGCCCGAGCTCGGAAGCAGGTAAACGACTAATTGCTGTTGACCGCATTTCTGAGAATACTGAGAATCTCTGAGAACACTGTTATAATCTGGACTTTCTGTAGGAAAACACTTTAGTTTTCACCTCCCCTGGGCCCTTACTGCTTACGAGTCTAACATTCGGCCAGTTCTGTTTCTTCTTCTGGTGAGACGACAGCGTTCGCATCTGTAGCCTTTGCCATATCAGGACGCAGTATATCGGACAAGGAAATCATGGAAATCCTCATGAATAGTAGCGACGAAGATTGTAGTGATACTTCAGAGCTTTCTTCCGACGAAGAGTTGGATACATCTGGATATAATGCTGAATCCTCGATATCACGAACAGAAGATTCTTCCTCTGAAGACGGAAAAGGAAATGAAGTAAGTGAAACTTCGTCGGGAAAAAGAAAGTATGACTGGTCGGAGAATCATCCTGTGACAAAACGACACCGTTTTGTGAACACATTTAGTGGGTTGAAAGTAGATTTCGAAGAGTCAGCAAGTCATTCAGATTTCTTTTTGTACTTCATGTCCATGGAATTTGTTTCTGCCTTCTGTACACAGATCAATAATTATTATAAATTTATTACTGAAAAAATGACCACTGCACCCAGTAGATTAGCACGCTGGAAGTCTACAGAGCCAGCAGAATTTTATTGCTTCCTAGCGTATTCTCTGCTTATGCCTAGAAGTAAATGAATATTGGTCGAAAGATTCTTTGCTTAAAACACAAATATTTTCTAACATAATGGCCAGGGATCGGTACAAGTTGATCCTGCGTTTGTTGCACTTCAGTGACAATTCCACAACATCTCAAGATATCCTTGTGAAAATACGTCTCATTGTAGATCACACAAAAAATAAATTCCACGAAGCATGAAGCAGGAAGGCGCTTACTGTCGAGCTTTTTATTATGCAGAATCTAGTTTAGGCCTTAACTGCAAACTGACCTATAGGCTTATCACAAAATGAGTTATACTCATATATCGCGTGTTTAATTCTGCGTCAGGCTGTATGAGACAATTTGGTTTTAAAGATCAATAATTGTATCTTATAGACGACTATACCAAGAAGTGTCCGAGTTTTAAGCGCCTTTGCTAGGAACTGCTCACTTTAAATCTATGTATCTTGAAATGTGTGTGTCTGATGTTAATGAACGTTTAATAGCTTATATTATATATTAGTAGTGCAAAATGTCAAGGTAAAGAATTTTCCAAATACAAATAAAAAAAGTTCTCATCATATTCCTAAATTACCATTTTCTCTGTCTCTGTCCAGAATAAACTTACAGCAGGAAACAGGGATTAACTTTAAAACACTCTTTCTTGGTCATTAGAAACTTCAATCGCTCAGATAGTACAGTGTGACAATGATTTTATAAGGAATATTACTGAAGAGTAGTTGTAAGCGCGCTACGAACGCGTGATTAGCCCAAAGTGGCCGTAGCATGCAGCGGTTGTCGGACCACTCAGCCGCCCGCCGGCCAGGCACAAGGTGGGTCCGCTCTCCCCAGCCACCGGGGAGGCAGGCCGCTCGGCACTCGTAGCCGCGACAGGGTTAATATTTCTTAATTGTTAGCGGTAAAACCTGGCTGTGTATTTATTGGAAAAACGTTTATCAAGTTCATCGCGTAATAATTCATATGTTTCGGCTTTTTTGCAATCCTCATCATAGATCACGAATTTCAAAGCCTCGTCAGTTAACTTTGTTCTTAAAAGAGTTAATTTCTCACTACTACTTAATTATCTTAATTTAAAAGGATCATCTAGCTTGATTAGGAACTCATTTATCGATTCATTAGGCTTTCCCCCAAAAGAAACTGAACTCATCTTCACTGCACTGTAAGCTCTGTTATTAGAAGCTTGAGAATTGTTAGTTGCTTGCGCAGGCTGTGCAACTTTGGCCACTAGCGCCGCAATTTTACGCGTTAATACATCAATTACTTCTTGCAAATTTCCTTCACGCCCTTCTGGATTAGTCGGCATGCTGCCAGCAACTCACCTTTTGTAAAAACTGCGAAAAGCTGCCAAACTGCGCTGAGTTGTCGTGTTGGGTTGTCGTGCTGCTGCTACCACGCCCTAGACTGCTGGATGCACTGTGGCTGTTATCAGCTACAGTGGAATGTGGCTCGTCGCTCTAGATACGCCCTCGCTGCTCGCTCGCCTCACCGCCTGGCCCGCCGACATTAGAAGTTCTCGTAGATCGACGATCGATTTCCCCGCCAATATCTCGTTACCTAGCTGCCGTATGGTTCCACACAATCTCACTTCTCTCGCCAAAAATTTGTAGTTACTGATTTGTCGGATGGCTTTGTGTATAGTCTGTACTCAGTCACAATAGCTAAGACTTGCGACGTATTCTTCTTCCGCCACGCTGTTAGTCTTCTGTGCTTGTCTGACACCTAAAAATAATAACTGTGGGCTGCATGGGAACGGAGAACATACGGCTTGCATTCGTTGAATGAAATACTGAAGTCGTTAACCGATGTTTATTGCAACACTGGATACTTGGTTACAAGGAAAATACATCTGAAACTTCACGCGAACGTAATGCCAGCAAACTAGGTATGTTGTAGGAAATATCCTACGACATGTGTAATCGAGAATCTTGGCGGGAATCTCGTCCGATCGGTATCACCCGAGGCTGAGCTGTCGCTCCTAGATATCAGACAAGAATGTGGAAAAGTTACAAGTTGTCTCCGCAAGGTGAACTTCGCCACCCGTGCTATTCTGCCACGCGCGTAAAATTCATGCTGAGCAATGACAGAACATCCGCTCAGCTTCTGCGGCACATACGACTCGCTCAGTTTCGACAACTGAAATACAAGATTTTTAATATAATAAAAATGCGTCCCTTACAGATGCTAGAAATATTCTACTTCCACACTTTCATACCGCGTTCAGACCAAGACTGTTAAATTAGAGATATTCGAACTTAGACAGAGAGTTAAAGGTGTCCGTCTTTTCCTCATGCTATTCACGAATATAAAAAGACACCTGAAAATGATAATTGCACAAGCATCCTCCCCCACACACCGAAATTTGGCTTGCGGAATATCTTTGTAGATGTAGATTTCCAAAATATCTGGATGTTGACTGAATGTTTGCTGAGCTTTGTAATTACCCGATTATACATAATTTTGTTTCTTTGATGAAATTTGCTCCACATAAGTACTCAACAGATTTTTCAACATTTCAAAGCTGTGAAGTGTCTGTCCATTATTACGCGAGTTGAAATAGGGCGATGGAGGAGGGCGTTTGGAGAAATCTCACGAAACCTCACTAAAGTAACAAAAAGCGGTATCTGGACATAAGTTCACCAAGAATTGCGGTATTTAGAAGAACATCTCTGGTCCAACATTAGCTAATTTTCAATTTTTTTTACGCGATGCATCAGAAGACAAATAGCTATGAAACAAAACATTTCATCATATTCAGTATCTTTCCACTTTGATATTCAAGAATGCACTGATTCTGGAATATTCTCAATAGTGGTAATATAAAACAGATTCATTTCATCAGCTAAATATTTCATCAGCTATATATTTCACCAGTTCTCCTGTAAAAAAATAACATGAAAACTGACAGAATATTTGGCACATTCCCTATTTGACACACATGTCCTGACAGCGTATCATTATATGCGTGACTAACTGGACGAAAATCATTTTCTTTCCCGTCAAATATATCACTAAGACGTAATTTTTTCGTAAGTGTTTCCCTATCACTTTCTGATTCTTCATATTCAGAACAACTAACATCTCTTGTTGAAACATGAGCCTGCATTGTCACCCCTGCTGACGAGTATGGTTTATGACTACAGCCTTCCAATTCTGTGGAAAAGCTATCACTTCCATCAGAATCAAGTAGTTCATCCTCGGTTGCACTCCTCATAAGAATCTCCCTGATTTCTTCCTCAATGCACCCATGACCCATTTTCTTCATAAAATACAGGTCACAAAGAAGACTGATGTAATTTCTGTTGAATAGTGAACTGTAGAGCAACGCCTAGGCTCCCTACAGACAACCATTCGGACGATAAGCTAGCGACCAGAACTGCAAAAGGCTATTGAGAAATGGATCGTGAAGTCCACTGTATGACTCAGGTAGCGGCGCGTCTATATTCGTCATCAGCACACAGGTAGCGGCAGGCGGGTGCGGCTTAACTCGTCAACAGCACTAAGGGGAAAACCGGCGGCTGCGTCTAAACTCGTCATTAGCACTCGGGGCCAGCAGGCAGCATGACCTGTATACACGTCAACAGCAGTCAAAGGGTTAAATACGCTTGTAATCAAGGTTCGGCTCGACTTTTCAACTATACCCCCTCCTCAAAGGGAATAAGCTTAGTGTTAAGAGAAAACTAAAGATCTACACCGCCGTAACTAGGCCGACCTTACGGCTCCGAACTCTTCAGCATGGCATCAAACACACAAATCAAAAACCTGCAGGTTATCCAAAATAAATTTTTACAAATCATTACTAACGTTCCGCGAACCATGCCGAACACACAAATCCACTGCAACTTAGGTAAACAAAGCCTCACAGATTAAATTATAGGACAAATCGACCAAATTCTTTCAAAAATCACATTATTCGCCACATCAAATCATCCAAGGCTTAGGACAAAATGTATTTCAATATGAACAAAATCAACCAATTGCAACACTTACCAGGAACTATAGGGTGTGACAGTAACAGCACACCAGAAAAAAATAACATCATGACTTTCATAAATAAAGTCCGAAAAACCATATTCAGAACAAAAGTTAGAGAGCTAAATATTCTGGCACTTCAAAACTATATGGGCCCAGGCCCAACCATATGTCTGTCTGTCGAGCGGACAGCTCCGTTGCGGGGCTGACTGGAATAGAGTCATGTTGGTTGCGGGCCTTGCTAATAGTGAGCCATCAACAGCAGACATGGGGAAGAAGTGGCGACCAGTTTCGCCTTGTATAACGCCTGCGCGTAATCAGAACGCGCCACCGTCGGGCGACCAGTTACCGTCGCGCTGCGGCGGTGAGCGGACGAACTCGAGCGGCCTCTCACTGGGGGAGGGTTGCTCCACGCTACCACCTGGTACACGGAGCCGCCATGATGCTCAACAGTCAGGCACGGACAGTGGGCCTACGCTTCTTGAAGCAAGTACTCCGCGCCAGCAGTCAGAAGACAACGCCGGCGAGGGGCTCGCCCCGTTCGACACCCACGCTTCGCTTCACCAAGACGAATTCTGAACGGAAATGACTGGAGAGGACGAGTCATCGTGGATGTCATGGTCCACACCGACATCCGCTTTCGTCGATGGCGACCACTTCAAAAACATGGAGACTGTCATTTACTTTCACTGTGAGGATGCTCACACCAGAAAATTGGGAGAAGTTTTACTACGCCGAGGATATCCCGCTCTAAGTGCAACTCCTAGCAAAAACAAGGGACAAGCTGTTGGTATGGGAATCCCTAGCAAGAACTTCAAGCAACTCATGCAATCACCCTCGTATCCTTCGAAAGAGCATAATGCAAATCCCACCATCTTGATAAAGGAAGATTGGTCCCACTACCACTCGTCCTTACCAAGAACTTCAAGGAGGATGAATACTCACCGAACGCACTACATCCGCCCCCGAAGCTCAAGCAGCAACGTAGAACCAGCGGTGGGGCAAGAGACACTGACAACATCTAACCGTGAAGACATCGAGCAGCAACCAAACAAAACTGAGGAAAAGTATAGCAGCCACCTCGATCAAAAACGTCCCCCATCAAGAAACTCCCATCAGGATGAGACCATAATGGCGCCAATTCAGCTTCTCGTCGCCTGTATGAGCCAAGCAGATCTCGAACACGTCAAGACATTTCTAGAAACTAGGAACATAAAATTCAGCTTTGACTCCCAAGAGAACACTCTGCACACAGCAATGGTCACTCAACATGCAGAATCGTCTCCAGAAGACTCCACCAACACGGGTGCGGAAACACCTAGAGACGGAAGCACCACCACACTATCTGCTCCACGAACAGGAGCGGACACATCTTCAAAAATCTACGAAAGAAGAGGCGACCAATGACAGCGATACAGCAATGTTTGCGGCATCAAGCCTCTGACTGCCACAAGCAAGTGTGTAGCGTCCGCTGCGGCGGGAACCACAGCAGCCTTGGCTGCTTACGTCCGCGAGAATCAACGCCGAGATATGCTAACTGCGGTTCTGACCACGCCACCAGCTACGGGGGATGTCCAGTGAAGAGAAAGCTCCAAACCGCCATCGGAAGACGTTAACAGAAACCCAGTAAGACACAACCAACCGGGCGGGCCACATTAAAGGACATCAAGCCGCAGCAAAAACCATCCGACATAACTGACCAACATGCGCACCGTTGCTGGAACCACGAGACAAAACGAGAAAAACAGTTGTAGAAAGTCATCCAGTTGCTAACGCAGCTTATTACGGCGATGATCCCCAACCTACCATACGAATCCAGTAGGGATTTTTAACATAAGGAGCCGACGGCATTCAAAGCCATTTTAAACCCCATAGGTGAAAATAAAAAGTGTCCGCAGAACAAAAACCTAACTGAAACCTAGAAGTTATGCTACCAAAGGTAGTGCGACTTTACTAACAGCTGTTAAGGCAGAGAAGAAAATAACAAAAAAATAAATGTGATAAATATGACGGAGCTAGTCGTCGAAATATCGTGTTTTTAAAAGACTATCATTGCAGGGAAAGTCTCCATTCTTGCATCTCATTGTGTTGTTAAGCTAATTCTCTGAGTTAGACGCTCACATTTCTGATTAATAGTCCCTAATGTCCTCACTAAACCAGTTACTTAAAATCTCTGCCTTTGTGGTGGGTGAATGGTTAGCGTTCTGGCCTCGCGTTCGGGAGGACGGTGGTTCGAATCCACGTCCGGGCATCCAGATATTAGTTTTCCATGGTTTCCCTAAATCACTCCAGGCGAATGCCGGGATGCTTCCTGCAAAAAGGCCACGGTCGAATTCCTTCCCGTTCCTTGTCCCCAGTTCCTTCTCGCCTCTAATGACCTTAGCCGTCGACGAGGCGTAAAAAAAATAAAAAAATAAAAAAATATTCAAATCCTCAGTAACTTCTTGTCCATTCTTATTGAAAAGTGTCTCAACATCGTCCCTTCTCCTCACTTTTCTATCATATCCTTAAAAATTTTCAGTTTCATTAGTCAATGGACCTCTGCTCTCTTCATAAACTCATCTTTATCCAACTTCTTAGCTATTATTAAGTTCTTGTTTAGTTGTTTTAAATATTCCCTACTACCCTGCCTGTCTATTAACTCTGTTACGTTCTCTTCTTAGAAACCTCTTTAACCTCCTCACCTCCCAATTATAGCACACTGGTTCTCTACTTATCTTTATTTTCTGCATTGGAATAAATTTTTCTTCCCCCTTTCTTATTATCTCCTTGAACACTTCCCATCTTTATCTACTGTACTTACGTCTTCCTTCCATTTGCTGAATCGTTCTCTGTAATAGTATCTCTTCAAATTTGAAATCTGTGCCTTTTTATGATTGTACCTATTTCCCCCTTCAATTTTGGCTGCTGGTTCTCTGAATTCTCTAATATCCATCAGAACTGCTTCATGATCACTTATTCCTTCAGTTACTTGACACCCCACAAGGTTATCATGGGGCTTGTTTAGGAATATATTCACAATATTTTGTCCCCTAGTGTTATGCTCTACCACTTGTGTAAATCCTCCTTCCCTTATTAAGGTATAAGCAAATCTTTGTTCCCGTGTGTTAATATTATTTCCTACCCAGTTCACACCTGGTAAATTTCATGGAGGAAGGAAATATATGGAGGAGAAATGACGTTATATTGGTGACGCCGGGCTCCTACTGCACATATTATATTGTCTCTGGCGGTTATAGCGGACCCAGCCCAAAACATTGCATTTTCACGTTTACTCCATGTAGTAAAAATTTGATTTTGTAATAGTTCTAAGTTTTTTATAATGCCAGCTTGTGTTGCATACGGGTGCACAAATAGGACAGATAAGAAAAAACCTGGAATATCATTTCATTTGTAAGTTGCATCGTAATTATTGTTATTGAAATGTTCAATAGTTTTCAGTCAGACTAGGTACTACCATTAAAGATTTATTCATAACTCTCAAATGGATGACGTTGTTTTCAAATATTTGTTGGTGTAGTGCAGCCAATCGGCATACCTTACTATTTTGCTCATCATAGACTACCATTACTTTATACGAGTGTTGTAAAGTCTGATTTAAGTGGGTCATGTTTACATCGTGATTGAGTTGTGCATTCTTTCGTTACGTTTGCAGTTTCTACTGAAAGTGTGGGATGAAATTAATTGTGCTTTGCGAAATAGGAATCGTGATGAAGGAAACAATGTCGTTATACGAAATGTAGTTGGCGATGAGTGTGTTTACAAAGTTTGCTTTTGTAGCAGAATATATATTGTGGTTAGGTTTAAATGCAGTTTGTACCAGAATGTTTTTCTCATAGCATAAAGGATAAGGAATATGTCTATTATTGTTAGTAATTTCATGAGAACCATGTTGGTGACTTGTGTAGCTATTATTGTTAGTAATTTCATGAGAACCATGTTAGTGACATGTGTATCGTCATATAAACTATTCCCACTTCAGGGTCCGACTTTTGAATTATTGTAGTAAGATATATATATATATATATAACAGAGTTCTAACCATTGACTAATCAGACTTATTTCAGTTTTTAAGTATGTCTTGACAAATTTTTTTTCTTGATTTTGAAATTTTTCTCATCATATACAGGAGTAAAATTACGGAAATGGAATGTGGAAATATAATCTTTTTGAATATAAATCATAATTTGAGAACTAAAAACAAACAGTTCCTTAACATAAAAAGAACCACTTCTGTATAGCCAATGCTGTGAACAATTTTTTATTTGACACAGGTTTCCTAAGAATGAAGATCAGCGAGCGAAATGGATCAAGGCTTGTAGGAGACAAAATTGGACCCCAAGTAATGCTAGTTCTTTATGCACAGCTCATTTTTCAGAAGATCAAGTGGATAGAACATCAGTATCATTAACAAGATTGAGGAAAAAAGCAGTACCAAATATTTTCCCTGCATTCCCATCATATCTGAAAGATAGTGTAAGTTGTTAATAAATAATTTAAGGCAATGATTTATGCATTATACCAGTGGTGCAACAGCTTTTTTATGGTTGCACAAATGGACAGTTAAACTATGAGAGGAAACGTAATTTTCTTGACTGTAAATGAGTAGCACCATTGTATTATTTTCAATTTTTTAAATTATATTGTACCCTTTACACTACTTCATTTCCATAAATTGATAGCATTGTGAATTACCCTGTGTAAAATGAAGAATCCCTGTAAGATTATAACCAAAAATTCCTCACCAACCTGTACTAAATTATTCTTTCTTAAAACTTTCAGGTAAGAATGAAGAGAAAACCTCCAAAGGAGCGTGTTTCCAATACTTTGAAGTTAGGCAGTGCAGGAATACATAAAATGTCTGCTGCGAAGGATGATCCAAACAATCCAGAAGAACCACCTCTCTGTATCAACATGTCCTCCGTGGTACATAGTGTAGTACTTCCTGAACCCAGTGTATTATCAGTTAGTGCAGGAATACTTAAAATGTCTGCTACAGAGGATGATCCAAACACTGCAGAAGAACCATCTCTCCTTATCAACAAGTCCACCGTGGTAAATGGTGATTTACTTCCTGGACCGAGCATGTTATCAACTGAACTTGGTTCTCTTTCAAAATTAGCTGAGGGGGAACATTCAAAACCATCTGTTGATTCTTTATTACCAATAAAGTATTTACCAAGTAATGAAGAATCCTTAAAGAGAAAGATTGGATGTTATGAAGAATTGATTAGAGGCTATAGGAAAAAAATTAAAACGCTCCATCAACAGAATCGCAGGTATAAGAGACGAATAGAAAAACTGTCAAGTATATTTCAGGAACTGAAAGATAAGCAGTTGTGCACAACTGATTCTCTTGACATCTTATCAAAGGCATCTGGTGTGAATGAGGAGTTTCTTAAAAGACAATTAAATAAAGTTGTGGGAAGTAGCCTACCCAAGACATATTCCTCCAAACTTCGAACATTTGCACTAACGCTTCATTTTTACTCACCAAGGGCTTACAGCTATGTAAGGGAAACTTTTGATACATGCCTTCCTCACCCTCGTACTATTTCCTCCTGGTACAGACGAATGGATGCAGAACCTGGATTCACAGATGAAAGTTTCAAAGTGTTAGCACATAAAGTACAAGCAAATCCGAGTTTAAAGTTCTCATTAGTGTATGATGAAATGTGTATTAAGAAACATGTGGAATTTGATGGAAAACGTTTCCATGGCTTTGTGGAAATTGGTTGTGAAATAGAAAATGATTCATTACCCCTAGCAAAGGAAGCTTTAGTTTTTATTGTAGTTAGTATCAATGAAAATTGGAAACTTCCAGTGGGATACTTCTTGCTGGATGGTATTACATCTCCGGAAAAAGCAAATTTAATCACTCAGTGTCTGAGGATGCTTCATGATGAGAAAGTAAATATAGTGTCAATGACTTTTGATGGACTCTCAGCAAATTTATGTGCCTTAAGTGAATTAGGTTGCAGCTTCTCACCTGACAATCTCATTACAAAGTTTCCACATCCAGAAAATCCTGATTTATTTATTTCTGTTCTTTTAGATCCATGTCATATGTTAAAATGTGTCCGAAATACACTTGGCCACAAAGGAAGCATTGTGGATGGCAACAACAATTTTGTTGAGTGGAAATACATTAAATATCTTCATGAACTTCAAGAAAGTGAGGGCCTTTGCCTCGCTAACAAATTGAGGGATGCCCATGTGAAGTACTACAAGCAGAAGATGAAGGTGAAGCTTGCATCACAAACATTGAGCAAGTCAGTTGCAGATGCTTTGCATGTTTGTAAATATGTAGTTAAAGACCCAAAATTTCAAGGCTGTGAACCCACCATCAAATTCATTACCATGTTCAATGATGTATTTGATATAATGAACTCTCAGAGCATGAAACAGTTCGGATTCAAAAAACCACTATCTGAGAGTAATTATGAATCAGTGTTAGCAAGATTAAGTCAAATTGAAAATTATATATGTACATTGAAAGTTTCTCCAAATGGTGAAAGAATAGTTGACAGCAACAGACGTACGGGATTCATAGGTTTTCTTGTCAATGTTCAGAGTTTAAGATATTTATTTCATTCTTTGGTTATGCATCAGAAAACTTTAATGTATATACCTGTATATAAACTGAGCCAGGATCACGTAGAAATATTTTTTCAATGTATAAGATCTTTGGGGGGTTGTTCAAACAACCCCACTGCCAAGCAGTTTAAAACTGCCTACAAAAAAATACTCTTCAAGTGTGAAGTGAAGTGTGTAAATAGCGGTAATTGTATACCACAACAACAGCTGTCAATCTTGTCAATGACGCATGCAGCAGTTGCACCAGAAAAAATTATAAATGTTACCTCAAAGAACAATCGAATTTTTGAAGAAGAAGAAGAGGAGGAGTTCCAGTTTCAATCTAATTTTGACCATGATTATCTGCTGGATCCTGGCTCATTGACTCTTTTTACAGAGCATGTCGTGTATTATGTTGGAGGATTTGTTGTCCATAAACTATTAAAAACTTTAAAGTGTGAAAATTGTATTGGTGCTTTATGTTCACCATTCCCATTGTTTGAGAGGTCATTGATAACATATAAAACACTGGGTGGTCTTATCCATCCATCTGTTAATGTGTATAACATTTGTAAAACCAGTGAAAAAGTGTTTCGCAGAAATGCCCATAGTAATGTTCGTTTATTCATTAAAAAGAAGTTAAACATTTTACAAGCAGAAATGCAAGTTATTCAGATGTTAATGAGTGAAAATTTATTTAGTGAACTATATGAACACACCTTAGATCAGGGTGTGTTAGATAACCACATTGCTCTCCTTATAAGAGCCATTGTAAAGAATTATTTGTCCCTCAGATTTAGTTATTGGGGAAAGAATATTGTGAAAAAAGGTGACTCAGTTAGAAATAAGTACACCAAATTGATTTTATTTAAAGGTCAATAAGAAGTTCATCAATTTTGTTTCTGTATGAACCTGTTCCCAAATAAAATATACAAATGATTTTTGTAAATATTTGAAAATTGCACATTTATTGATGTAATTGAGATTTATGTATTACTGAAAATGTTTAAAAGACGATCATAGTGCTCTTATTTGATGAGTTACAATTAATTAAATCTACAAAATTGAATATTACTTTTTTTAAATATATTTTTAATTTGCATTGGAGCTTGTGCTCTGGTGGTAATGCCTCTGTTCATTAAAATACCACATTAATTTTAAAAATTACCTTGTATATTTTCAGTGTTAAATCCTTCTTCCATCTACTATTGTGATTTATGGATTTTAATTTTATACTCCTTAACCTGTTTTTGGTATAATATTCATCACTTCACTTGGTAATTTCTTCCAATCCCTGACACTCTTACCCATAAAAGAAAATTTTCCACCTTCCTTTATATCTGAAATGTAGTGCCAGCTTGTTGTCATGATCATCTTTCCCTTCCATTCACTATTCCCAATTCTTTGACCAATGTACTTCCATTACCAAATTATGCCCTGTATGCTCCAAGCATCACTGTAATCACCAGGCTGTCACAGTCTGATGCTTGATTCTTATGTAGCTCGAAGACAAGTTGAAAATCAAGAGTACCATTTTTTGATATCTTCCTTAGTTCTCGGGATATCGACTAACAAAAATTTGTTATAGGTATGGTGTGGTTATAATTCCTTGTGCTTTTGGTGACATTTTTATTCTGTTCTATGCCCCATTTCAATGTAACAACAAGCGACAGTAAAAAAGGAAAAAACACACTCTGCATGTGCAGCATGTAATTCATTGTGGTTAGGACGGAATTATTTTTTGGTCCAGGCCGCATCTCCACCTCACGTCCACAATTTGGAGACATTATATCCCAAACACTAAGCGAGATATTGAAAAATGTTTACTCTTTATTTTCGATTTTTTTTTCGTCATGTTATATTAGAATCCATCATCAAATTTGACTTTTGCGAAATTTTTCGTCTGCATTTAATTCAAAAACACCTCAGCTTTGAGACGGTATATCACGACAACTAAGCGAAATACCGAAAATTTGTATTCTTCATTATCCTTTCTTCTCGTTGTGTTACGTAAGAATCCATCATCAAATTTGATTTTGGTCAATTTTTTTTTTTCTGAATTTCAACCAAGAACACCTCACCTTTGAGAAAGTATATCTCAAGAATTAAGCGAGATATCAAAAAAGATTATTCTTAATATTTTATTTGTTTCGTCGATTTACGTAATAATCCATCATCAAATTGTGGCTCCACGGTTATGGTAGAGTTCCCTGGATATATCTGGTCATGTTCCCGGTGATTCTTGGGTAGGGTAATATGGCGTCCCCCCCTCCCCACCTCTCTCCGCCCGGCGTTACTTCAGTGCATGGTAAAGGTCCCTTGCGTCGCCTCCATATATTCCTTCCTCCATGGTAAATTTAAATCCCCATTTTGTTTAACCTCTGAATTCGGAGTATGAATTTAATTATTTCCCTATATTATTATTAAAAACAGAACATAATTATATCATTAAAGTCCATACTCTGCTACAGATGGCAAAATTTCTAAACTGTACAAGTTTTACTAGTATTCCATTCATAATTTATATTATTCACTAATAATCACTGAATATTTCAACCCTTCGAGCTGGATTGTCCAAAAGGTTATTGCAGTTGACGTTAGGGATTGAAAATAAGCAAAATAAACCAATCTTTTCACACTTCCATCTTCTATTGGAAAAATCGAACGAGTTCTGAAGGTTGCTGCACTCAATTGCTTTAGTAAATTTGTGTCATCTAGCCCCAATTTAAATTTTTTTCAATCACCAAAGCAACAAATTTTACAGTTTCATATTAAATATTTTGTTTATACGAAATATTTGCAACAATTTTGCCGTTAGTTCCTTACTGGTGTGATCGTGATTTTTTTATTGTGTCTGAACAGTAAACCAGGAGTGGAATGTTTTTGTTTCAGCAGGCAGTAGCTTTGCGTTTGTCAGCTGATTCGTGGCTTAAGGCGTGTGTCAGCTGTAGTATCGTAATATCGCGTTGGAAACACGAGTGACTGAAGCTGTAAATGTGGAATATATCAGTCAGCAGGTATGTTCCTATGTTTATAGTGTTTGTGGAATCGTGTTGTTGCTGTGTTTCTTTTTTACAATTCGGAGAAATAAAGTTCGTTGTGCCCTCAATCATAATTCGCAAAAGTGTGTATTGGTTATGGTATTGGCATTTTCCAATCGTAAATTAACTCATTTTCCCATTTCACAAGTGTTACGTAAGTTATAATTATACTTTCATACGTAACAGTTAAATATTCCACATACCTTCAATATTCATTCTTTCATCAGTAGAAACATATGAGCAAATTTCTGCACAGAAACTATGAATGTAATTTTCAATAATTTTAAGTTTGTTGATGTTTTTTTAACAGTAGTTCACCACTACAATGCATCGATGTGGAACTCTTCACATTGTGGTTTAGTAAACAAAGGCATTCTTCCTATTAAGAGGGAAAACATTAATTTTTTGTGTTCGTGCTGTACACTGATTTTGTATCTTGTTGTTTTGCAGTATTTATTAATGGTTTTCCGATAGCTGTATGTTGCTAAGATACTGATTTGTGGTTGTCTATACTTAGTTAAAGCTGCATGTGAAGTTTTTTTATAAATATTTTAAATATGTATTTGTCAGGACAACGTTAGTGTCTGATAAATACTTGTATAAACTAAGAAAAGGATAAACGAAACTGTGTTACACCTCATTACATATGCCAGTGGTTTTACATCAGGTAATATCTTTTAATTTCATTTTTTTAGTTGTTGAGGTTAAAAAATAATTTGACGCACGTTGTAACTGGTATATTTTACAGCATCAGATTTGATTTTTATCACATTCTGAATTGATTTTACTGTTGGTATTTGCTTTACTGTTGAGCCTTGAAATGCTGGCTGTTTATTGTTTGTCATACATGGTTCATACAACTTTGCAGTATTTTGGTGTCCGCTGTTTCTTCTGCTTTGTAACAGTGTAATATTTTATACGGCTGTCCCCAAATACATTTCCAGGCTTGGAAGCCCTTTCCTTTCTGCTTGTGCCTTACGGCCTAACAATACAAAGTATTTAAAAGACAATATAACTGAGGGATGATGTTACATGTATCTGAGAAAATTGTAAGCTTTTTAAAGCTACAGTTTGTGTATCAGAATGCAAACTGACAAGGCTAAACGACTATAGAAAACTGCCTTAAAACCATGAACAGCATGATTGCCTAATATGTTTCCACTTAATAGTTTGTAATTGACATTTGCGTGAACTAAATTTCTCAACTTACATTATGAAGGCTTATAATTCATGATATCCTCATATACAATATATAAAAATGAATGTTTTTTGTCTTCTATGCATTTCTATACCATTCATCTGGTTATCATGAACCTTTTTGAGTTATTCTGTGTGTGCCTCCAATGGTTTCAGACCAAAAGAAATAAAAAAAACACCCTCTCTCCTATGCACCCCTCAACTTTTTTAAACTATTCAAACAAACCCACAGTTTTTATCTGATATCGATGGAACTTTGCACACGTGAACTTTAAAACAAACAGAAAAATACTGTCCACATTTGTCTGAAAAACCCACCCTTTTCCACCTTTACACCCACTCCCAAAATTTTTGACAATATTCTTCATACAAACACATAGTCTTTATCCTGTTTTGATGAAAAACTGCATATGTATAATTTAAGACAGGATAGAAAAATACTATCACCATTTGGTTTACAAGTCCTAACCTCTGTCCTTTTTTACTCACCCATAATTTATGCCAACGTTGTTCATACAAATGCATCACTTTTATGAAATTTTGGTAGTACTGAACACACATGTGCTTTAATATAGATTGGTCTGGTAGCTCAGTGGTTAATGGACTTACTTTCAAAAGTTCCGACGTTAAGATCATGGTGGAAGCCTAAACTTTTAAGTTTGGTATTTGATCATAGATCTATGGTTTGGATTCCACATTGTATTGGAGGTACCAGAGGTATAGATCTTTCCGTCCTACCTGTGACACAGTAGCTTAGTACACCTTCAGGATAGATCAGGCAACCTTCGAGATTTGGAATAAGTTAGAATTTTTTTAATTTGTATCCAAAAAGAAACCATTGTATTCCTTATCCCACCTCTTCACTTTACCTTTTGCCAACATTGTTCATACAAACCCACAGTTTAAATCTAACTTCGGTTAGTACATACCACACGTATGCTTCAAAACAAAACAGTCTGCAGCTGAATAGTGAATGCAATTACTTACAGAAGTTTCTACAGTTTCAAATCCAGACACAAGCAGTAGGTTTTAGGAGTTGCATTTGATCACCTGAGCGATGTCCGGACGTTCCGTGTTTCGTATGTTCCACATTAAACTGTAGGTCCCAGAGAAAGGGAACTGGCCATCATGCCTCTGACACAATGGGATGGTGCACCTCCTTCGGGAGGATTGATCCAACCTTCAGGATTGTGGACTAAGTTAGTTTTATTTTAATTTAAAGCAAAGGTAAACATACTTTCTATATTTGGTTTACAAAATGGTAATCCCTCTCCTCCTTTAAGCAAGCCCTCATATTTTGCCAACGTTGTTCATACTAACCTATAGTTTTTATCTGGGTTTTATAGTACGTAGCTCGCCATTATTTAAAAAGACATAGCTGTCTGGTAACTTATTGGTTAAGGCTCTTACACTCAAAGGTTTCTCTGTCCGGTCATAGGTTCGAATTCTGATGGAAGCAGGAATTTTTATGACTTGAATATAACCAATGGTTTAGTATGCTCCCTTAGGTTGTGGACTAGGTTAGTTTTTTTCACTTTAAAACAAAGAAAAAGTACTGTTTATTTTTGGTTTGCAAAATTAAACCCTCATGGTTTATCCTCCCTAAATTTTTGCAAATTTTCTTTATACAAACCCACTCTTTGTATCCAATTGTGATAGGACTTTGCATATGTTTACTTTAAAACAACTGAGAAAAATATTTCCTACATTTAGATTACAAATACTCACCACTCTCCCTAAGAAAAATTTACACTTCGAACTATTCAGTCTTTTTGCAAATATCTCAAAACTTGTAGGGAAAGTAACCAGAGTGGATAGGGATATGCATGATATCCTGAGAGCCAATATAATTTCCTGTTAAATGGCATTGGAATGATTCCAACTGGACAGTTACTGACCATGAAATTGAAACTTGAAATTTAAAAATCTACAATTCTTAACCAATCCTAAAGGACCTTCATATACAGATGTTTTAAAATAAATAAAAAAATGTTAAAATTTAGTTTAGAAAACTGCACTCACTCTTCCGCTTCTACCCACATAATACTAATTTACACAAACAACTTTTCAGTTTTTTTCTATTGGTATGGAAATCTGCCAGTGTGGATACTGATGGGGATTTTTTGTATTTTTTTTTTTACAATCAAATCAAAAGACATTAAACATTAGAATTTTCATATCTAGTAGGCGAGAAACGTGGTAGACAGTATTTTTCTCTTTAATTTAAATTAAAGATAAAAAAGTAAATTAGTCCACAACTTGAAGGTTGGTTAGATTCATTGAAGGTGGCATACTAAGGAACTGATCATATACAACTCTTAAAAATTCCTGCTACCGCCAGTATTTGAAGCTGGGAGCATACCATAAAATGTTTTAAATGAACAGTTAAACCTCTGAGGTATCACACCTCTATCAGAACTAAATAAAAACTACGGGTCGCTTTTTGCAGAAAACGAAAAACCAAAAATATTGTATATCCCGAAGCACTAAAATCATTGTGTATAATTTATTTTGAACATGTAAATGTGCGTGTTTTATAGATACGTACCCATATAATAAAGAAAAAGAGGCATTGCAATTGCATGCTGGTCAAAGCTAGTTTAAGAAAATTATCAATGGATACAGTAGACAGTAATAGCACTACACATAAATGTCTGATATACCACAGGAGATTCCTAATTTTACATTAACATTAGGAATATTACTGCTCAGAGCACAGAAGTAAAATGATCTGTGTTCAAGTCCAAGACTAGTGAGCTAACATGAGCCTAAATTTTTAAGGGTTTGGAGCTGCAGGATAAATGAATTTATGCTGAGGGCAGTGATGATATTGATGTTTTTAAAGTGTGATATACATTGGCATTACGTGTTTTCTTTGCCTAGGTCTCCAATGGAAGAGACAGCAGAACTTCTGTTGAGCACTTTGTCGAAGGAGGAAGTGCTTTCCAGGCCAGTTTTGCGGTTTCCTCAGTTTCTTGAGACTCTCCTGGAGGCTGGTGCCATCAGCTGTAGTGAGCTGGAGGTTATGAAGTGCCAGCTGGACTCTCCAGAGGCAGCTCCACTTCTCATGCGTGCGCTGTGTCGGGCGGGACACCTGCACCTGCTGCGAATGGCGCTGCAGCACCGCCCGGGACTGGCCACGCTGGCTGTCGACAGTGCTTCGTCTACGCCACTGCACGTGGCCTCGAGGCACGGCCAGCCCACCGCCGTGCGGATGCTGCTGGACGCGGGGGCGGACCTGGAGGTGGCGAGACAGAGTGACGGGTGGACTGCGCTGCACGAGGCGGCTGCGTGTGGGAGCATCGAGGGGGCCGGCGTGGCGAGAGAGCTCTTGAGGTCCGGGGCCCAGGTGGACTGCAAGGACAAGGCCGGCAGGACGCCGCTACAGCTGGCGGCGGGGGACACGTCAGTCGCACAACTACTCGTATCGGCAGGCGCAGACACCACTACAGGAGGAGAAAACTCACTGCTAGAGGCAGAGAGAAGCAGTGATGTGTGTACCGTGCAGCCTGAGGCAGTGGCATGTGAAGCCAGTGGTGGGGCTGATGTGGGCCACGCAGGTGTTGCACAGCTACTGGACTCGGCCGTGGCAGACACCACTACGGGAGAAAGGGACTCGTCTGCGAGACAGTGGCAGGAGGCGGTGAGAGACAGTGACTCGAGTACTGTACGACACGAGGCAGCGGCACGTGGAGGCAGTGGTGGGGCCGACGTGGCCAGAGAGCTGTTGAGGTCCGGGGCCCAGGAGGACCCCCAGGACAGCAGGACACCACCGCAGCTGGCTGCGGGCTCGCACAGCTAACAGACTCGGTGGTGGCAGACACTGCTAATCATAGTGCTGAAGGATCAACTTTAGGGTACGGTATATGATTACATTAATAATTAAACTCTTCATCTTTACTCTCTGAAATATATAGCACTAGAAACCTTATAATACTCATATTATGTGTATAATTAAACGTAGCAGTTAGGCTGAATGTTATTAAGGTATAACATGCTTCACTTTGCCCATCACGTTGTCTTCTCCTGATACGTTTCAAAATTTTTAAGGTTTATTCAACTTGGGTTCAAGTTACCTGCACAAATCTGCATCTAGAAATTTCTATGGCTATATCAGGAAACTGAGGGGAAGGGAGGGTGGAGAAGAAGTTACTGACTGATTTGAAAAAGGCAGAGATTTTAAGTAACTGGTTCAGTGAAAGCATTAGGGACAACTGAATCGGTAACAGGAGGTTCTAATTCGGAGAACGAGCTTAACAGCACAATTAGAAATGACGATAGTAAAAAATTTGATATCCATCCTGAGGAAATCATGAAGGAATTAAGAAAGCTAAAAAAAATAAAGGGGCTGGTGAAGATAATATTACTACAGATATCTTAAAGATAGCCGGATGTGACATTGTACCTTATCTTGAAATATTATTTAAATTGAGTCTAGACACTTGCTGCTTACCACAGGACTGGAAAAGTGCAATAGTAGTACCGGTACATAAGGGAGGGGTGAGAAATAGAATTGAGAATTACAGGCCAATCAGTTTGACATCAGTGGTAGGTAAATTAATGGAAAGATTGATATGCAACCACATCAGAAATATATGTGAGGAACGTAAGTGGTTTTCAAGCAGGCAACATGGTTTCAGGCAAGGATATTCATGCGAATCTCAGTTGGTGGGATATATGCAAGATATTTCAGATGAAATGGACAAGGGAGTCCAAATTGATAGTGTAGCACTAGATCTGTCTAAGGCAGTTTGACAGAGTAAGCCATAAAATGGTAGTAAATAAGCTAAAAACCATTGGAGTGGATATGAAAGTCATTTGCTGGGTAGAAGAATTTTTAAAAGGTAGAAAACAGAGAAGTTAGGGTAGGAAATGTAGTATCAAAAGAAGTGGAAGTAAAAATGGGTGTGCCTACAGGGTAGCGTATTGGGACCATTGCTATTCATTATTCTAATGAATAATTGTCTTGATTGTTTACTATCTGAAATTAGATTGTTTGCAGATGACATAATGCTGTATAAAAGAATCAAAACGATAGAGGATTGTAAACAGTTGCAGGGTGATCTGGACAGGATATCTAATTGGGTTGGTAAACATGGAATGAAGATAAATGCAAAGAAGAGTCAGCTTATTAGATACACAAATAAAAAACAAAAGGTTATTATGAATATAAGGTGGGGAAAGAATTGCTTGCTAAAGACTTGAAATTGTAAATATCTTGGAATTACTTTTGATAACAAACTTAACTGGGCAGTACACATAGGACAGGTGGTAGGAAAAGGTTTCAAAGTTCTGCACTTGTTGGAGAGAGTGATGAAGGGGATGTACGAGAGAAGTCAAGGAATTGGGTTACAAAACTTTGGTCAGACCATTGCTCGAATATGGTAGTGTAGTATGGGACCCTCATTTTACGTATCAAATACAGGAGTTGGAGAGGGTGCAAAAAAGGGCTGCTAGATTTATTTCTGGAAATTATCGCAGAATGCAATCAGTGACGGATATGATAAAGGAGCTGGAATGGGATTGATTGTAAGACAGGAGGAGAATGAGGAGGGTCATGGGAGTGTACAGGGCATATACTGGCGATGAGGCATGGAAAGATATTGCAATAGGTATGAAAAGTAGTGGATGGAAGGGAAAAGATGACCATGACCACAATCTGGCACTCGATTTTAGGCACAAGGGTGTGGAAGATTCTCTTTTTTAGGGTAAGGGTGTCAGGGATTGGAATGAGTTACCAAGAGAAATGATGAATAATTTACCGAAAACTTTGAAAGAATTTAAAGATAAAATTTGTAGAGGGCAAATGTAGGTAGGTGCAGTATAGGGGGAAGATCGGGTGTGTAGGGAAATTGCCACCGGAGCCTGTGCTCCATTGCAATTAAATTAAATTAAAGGACTTGCACAAATTGAGTTACACTGTGTTTTTTGTACGGTGTTTATTATCCAACGTGGATCTAAATCCACTTTCACACTATCTTGCCACTGGTTGACATAGATGAATACTACAGTATGTTGTTATCGGACCATTTTTTTAATTTCATTTCACTAGTAACTAAAACTTATCAATTAAATCATTTTTACTCAACAGTTCTGCAATTCTTTGAGGCATTTCTACATTCCAGAATACTACACCACAAGCAGAGTATTGTGTTTTTATATTTTACGGTCTTAGTGATGGTAATATTTCTGTATCTGTGGTACTCCCTGAAAGTTTAGCAATGTCTTCGTAAGTGGTCTCTCATCTGTACAAAAATGGAAGCCATGGTAGACTATCCAGTTCCCCCTGAGACATCCATAGTAATGTATTTGTTTGTTTCCATACACTGATTTTTGACTCCTTTGTTGAAATGTCCTCTTAAGATTTACATTAATTGAGGTACATTTGTGTTTGTTCCCTGTATTTTGAATGTTTTTCATGAGCTTATCTGTTGTATCTTTTCAATAATATTTATTAAGCAAACTGACTGCTAAGAATTGTACTCCTGAGTATCCTTTTCACTGCTCTTCTTTAAAATTGTCTCCTTATACAGTTTTTGTTCTTGGCATTCACTCAGAACTGTTTAACTGGGGACAACAAAATTCGGTAACACATCAACCAGGAGTCGTAGCATTTTAGTTGAAAAGATCTATTTTCGCATGATATCCCTGTGATACATTTTTGGCATATATAGCTGCTGATGGTTGTCAGCCTTTCTGTGCTTATTAGATTGGGCATCATTACAGAAGTTCATAATTGTACTTGAGACATATATGGTAACTTTTACTGTAGGAGTATAAGAGCGTACCGTTATTAGTTTGTTATTTAGCTTCATTTACTGTTGTATATACCTGTAACCACTTTTAATATTAAGAGTCATGGTTGTACTTAAATGTTAGAATAGAGACTTCCTTATCTTTGATTGCTGAGACTTTTATCAAGTTAAACATGGGAATTCATAATATATATTGTGCTTTAATATATATATATATATATATATATTTCTGTCGTCATTCTTTCGACTGGTTTGATGCAATTTCCATCCCTTCCTATCCTGTGCTAACCTTTTCGTTTCTACATACCCCTCACAACCCACGTCCTCATATATCTGCTTCATATATTCTAATCTCTGTCTACCTCTATAGTTCTTACCTTCGACTGTTCCCTCCACTAGCAAATTAACCAGTCCAGCATGTCTCAAAATATGACCTAAAAGCCTGTCTCTTCTTCCTGTCAGCTTCTTCCATAAACTTCTTTCTCACCCATCATTTCCAAAACTCGTTCATTTCTTACTTTGTCTGTCCACCTAATTTTTAGCATTCTTCTGTAGCACCACATTTCAAATGCTTCAAGTTTCTTTTTTTCCGGTATTCCTAAAGTCCATGTTTCACAACCGTAAAGTGTTGTGCTCCACACATAGAGTTTTAAAAAGTTCTTTCTAATTCCTAGATCAATATTTGAAACTAAAAGGTCTCTCTTTTTCATGAAGGCTCTTTTTGCTAGTGCTAGTCTGCTTTCAACATCATTCCTGCTTCGGCCATCGGTTGTAATTTTGCTTCCCAAGTAACAGAACTCACTCACTTCTCCTATAGCATCCGATCCTATTTTTATATTTAATCTGCTTCTATTGGTATCATTTCTGCTACATTTAATCACTTTTGTCTTACTTTGATTTATATTCAGTCCAAAATCTTCCTTCAGTATTTTGTTCATGCCATTCAATAACTTCTCAGTATCCTCAGCCCTCTCTGCTAACAAGACAATGTCATTAGCAAATCATAGCATATTGATTTTTTCTCCCTGAAAACTTATGCCGCATGGAAATTTTTCTTTGACATTCTTCATTGCTTCTTCTACATACAAGTTGAATATTAACGGGAATAGACTACAACCTAATCTCACACCCTTTTTAACCGATGCATGTCTCCCGTGATTCTCTACTTTTATTACAGCCACTTGATTCTTATATAGTTTATAGAGTATTCTTCTGTTTCGATACTTTAGACCTGACTTCTTTAAAATTTTGAACATCTTGTCCCACCTAACATTATCAAAAGCTTTTTCTAAATCAACAAATGCCATAAAAGTTTCTTTGTTTTTCTTGATCTGCCCTTCAAGTATTAAAGACAGAATTGCTTCCCTTGTACCGCGATTTTACATTTCCTATTTATTTGATTTCTAAATTGCCTGTACTGCTCTCTTCCTGCTTCATCATGAGCATTTTTGTACCTTCTCCTCTGATCCATCAGCTCCAAAATTTCTTCTATGATCCAAGGTTTTCGGGCAGCTTGTTCCCTAAAGCCTAGTGTTTCTTTGCCAGCTTTCATTATTTTGGTCTTTAATGCATTCCATTCGTCCTCGGTTGAGCTCCTTTCACAGTTACTTCTTAGACCTAAGTCTGCCATTTCTGCTAATTTTTATCTTGTGCTAGATTGTTTCAGCTTATTAACTGCCATCTGTTCTGCCTATGTTGCTGCCTTATTCGCTTGAATTTCAGCCTGCACTTCATTACTATCAAATTATGGTCCGAGTCTATGTCTGTTCCTGGGTATGCTTTACAATCTAGAACTTGATTCCTGAATCTCTGTTTGACCATGATATAATCTAGCTGATATCTGCCTGTATCCAGAAGACGTTTCCAGGCATATGTTCTTCTTGCATGGTTCTTAAACAGTGTGTTCGCCACTGCTAGCTTATATTTTTCACAAAATTCTAGCAACCTGCTTCCTCGCTCATTTCTTTCTCCTAGACCAAAACCTCCTATAGTATTCCCCTCTTTTACTTCTCCCACTATTGCATTCCAATCACCCATGATTATTAGATTTTCCTCCCCTTTCACATATTGGATTAATTCTTCAATTTCAGCATATATTTTTTCTATTTCTTCATCATCTTCCTGTGACGTTGGCATATGCACTTGTACTAATGTGGTTGGGACGAGCTTAGTTTCTAACCTCATCAAAATAATCCTGTCACTAAACTGTTCATAATAACTCACCCGTTTCCCTACTATCTTGTTCATTACAAACCCTACACTAATGACTCCATTGACAGCTTGTGTGCTAATTATCCTGTGTTCCCCCGACCAGAAATCCTGTGCGTCCTTCCATTTAATCTCACTTATGCCAACAACATCTAACTTAAGTTGTTCCTTCTCTCTTTTTAAGTTTTCCTACCTACCTGCCCTATTCAGACTTCTAACATTCCATGCTCCGACTCGTAGAATGTTTCTATCTATTCTGATGACTCCTCCCTGAGCAGTCCCCACCCGGAGATCCAATTGGGGGACTATTTTACCTCCGGAATATTTTACCCAGGAAGAAGCCATCATGATATATGTAATTTGAGAGGATTACATGTCCTCAGGATACCCTTTGGGTCTTTAATGCAGTGGTTTCCCGTTGCCTTCTGCATCCCAATGCCGTTGATCATTTCTGATTCATCCACCTTTAGGGGCCGTTTCCAACCCCAAGGGCAAGAGGGTGCCCTGAACCACTTCCCGCTCTTCCGCCCTCCTTTCGGAGGCCATTGGCAATATATATATATATATATATATATATATATATATATATATATGGTTAAGTATTTTAGAATTCAAACATTTCAGAGACATAATTATTTAGTAAGATACAATACATAACAAATTCATCTTAATATAACGTGTACATGTAAATATCAAAATAAAGGGAAAATGACTCATCATTCACCAAAGTTGGTCAAAACGAGTGAAAAACAGATATGACGAACACGAACATATACAATACTTCAATTTTCACTTTATTCATGTAATAGAAATCGAGTCATGTGGTTCGGGAGATGTGCACTTGCTGAAGGTTATCACATAATGTGTGAATTACGTGCACGTATAAGGCTGCTTTACGCATCTCTTGTGTGTTTTTTTTTTTTGTGAGTGTTCATCGTCCCAGCCTCCTTCATCTGTGGTAAGTGTAGGGTTTTATTTCCCTATCCTTCCAAGTTTTATTGCCTTAAATCATTTTCTTGCTCATTGTTTTTTATATATATATCGCAGGTGGTGATAAAATGAATAATATAACAAAAGGGTCATGAAAATTAAAACAAACAGTATATAAGTAAATAAATTTGATTTGGAAGAAATTTGTAACTAGTTACATGATAACTAATAAGAATGAGTGATGTGTCATTAAGGTAAAATTTTCTGAGTGATTGAGGTCACGTTAGGTGTCTGGTATCCAGGATATTTTGGTTTGCAAGTTCCCATCTTTGAAGTTCCGAGCCAGTGGTGGTTTCAGGGAAAACTCTGATAGCTCTCACGGCGAAAAAGTCATTGAGATTGTTAGAATTGTGTTAATTGGCATGTTGTGTTACTGGGAGGTATAAGTTGCTGATGCGGACTGTTTGTCTGTGGCCATTCATTCTGACTGAGAGTTGCTGTGTGGTGAGGCCTACGTAGGAAAAAGTGCAGTGGTGGCATATTAGTTGGTATATGATATGTGTTGTGGAGCATGTGGCATGTCCATTGAGGGGGAAGGTCCCTCTGTGGTAGGGTTGGAATATGTTGTAGTGGGAGGATGCATTTTGCAAGTTTAGCAGTGAGGTCTATTGTACAGAAAAGATCCTTATGGTACTTTTGGAGAGTCTGGTGGAGGGTATTTGTGAACCAAAATGTTTTTGAGGTTAGGTGGTTTGCTGAAACATGTATGGGGGATAGTTGGGAAAATGTTTGGTAAAAGAGTACACATTTCTGGGAAGGAGTGAAGGAAAGTCATGCCCCTGTTGTAAGATTCGATTGACGGATTCGAGGTCAGGAGAGAACTGGGCTACAGCTGAATTTTGGAGGTGCCGGGCGGGAGTGGTTACAGGGAGGGTGGGTAATTGCATGGGAGATTTGTTTATGTACAAGATCTGCTGAGTAAGAGCAGGAAATAAGGGCTTGAGATAGGTTCTGGGAGTACTGAGAGAGGGATTCAGCATCAGAACAGATACATCTGCCACAGACAGCAAGGATATAGGGGAGGGATAGTTTTGTATGGAATTTCGTGGCAGCTGTAAAATATCCTGGATACCACACACCCTCCTGGCATCACTCATTATTACTAGTATTATCATTTAACTAGTTTATTTATTTATTTATATACTGTTCATTTTAATATTCCTGACCCTGTTGTTATATTATTACTTATATGACCACATGTGATATATATATATATATATATATATATATATATATCTCACATGTTGTCATAACTATATATATATATATAGTGAACGATCTAATTTTTGTTCTCTCTGCAGGGCAACAATAGATTTCATCGAAAGCCTAGCACAGTGTCATGACCAAGAGGATACTGGTGTTGTAGAAAACACTTCTGCTATGAGGCCACTGCAGTTCACGTGTGCTATATGTCTGCAAGTTTACAATACAAGGGATTTGCTAATAAGACATGTGTTCTGCCATGACATCACTTGTAAACACTCCACTGTATGTTTGTGAACAGTGTGGTTTCATTTTCTCAGATCTGTCAACATTCTGTGCCCATACACCTTATCATAGCAGTGAAATTACTTTGAAGCAAGAAACAGAATTGGAAGTTGTGTGTGCTAATTGTGCTCAGGTGTTTTTATCTTGGAGTTCTCTGACAAAACATGTATTTGAACATATCACAGCTGTTTCCTGCCCATCGTATGTCTGTATGCATTGCCAACAAATATTTAAAAATTTGACTGGGCTTCATCTGCATCAGGACTCCACACATCCTTATACCTCATTTTTACAAACGAGGTAAGATTGAGTCATCCTATTTTAGTTTCTAAATAATGCTTGTACTTTACAGTTATAGGTTTTAGTTTACATCTTCTTTGCTTGATATCATTGTATATTAAACAAAACTATGTTTCATTATTGACAAAATGGCTGGAGGCTATGATACATGTAAATACACTCAACCTGCAAAACCTCCCATGTAATATACCAGTTAACATGCAATCACTGCCTGGTTTCATATATAGGTTTGACCCCAAATCCACTTTCCATAAGAATAAATGGCCACTGACAGATGGTGTTTACACGGAACCCAAAGCATCCAGTTGCTGCCCATGCCATCACCCATGACTCGAATAATTTCAACTCCTGTTTCACGGTGCATGCTGTTAGAGTTGTCCCAAATATTAGCAGCATCTTCTTTCGCCATATTTTAGACCTGACTTCTTCAAAATTTCTATCCTGTCAGTTTTTTTTTTAAATCAACAATTACCATAAAAGTATCTTTATTTTTCTGGATTTGCACTTCAAGTATTAATCTTAAGGCCAGAATCACTTCCCTTGTACCACAGTTTTTTCTTATACTCCTATCTTCACCTACTATCTCTGCTACTACCGCTTTTTTATATCTTATTCTGATAAGTAATTTTAAAGCCTGGAATGCCATACTTATAGTGCAGCAGTTCTCACATTTAGCAGCTTGTGCTACCTTCAGAAGTGTAAAGATAGTACTTTTATTAAAATCAATTTGAATCTCTTCTGTTTCATAATTTTTTGATATAAGTTTCAGTAATCTTTATCTTCCTTCTTCTCCTAGGAGTTTCAGAAGATCTGCAGGAATCTCATCAATCCCAACTGCCTTATTTGTTTTCAGATCATTGAAAGCTTGATCAAACTGTGTCATGTAAAACAGGATATCCTAAATCATCAAAATTGACATCACCTTTTTTCCAGTGCACTGTTTTCAAATCAGCACCATCATACTGTTTCTCTCTATATATCTTCCTTTGGTTTATTCTACCTCCTGTGCTTAAAATGTTTCCCATCTGCAGATTTAATGTGTATACCTCTTTTCTTTATTTCTGCTAACTTCTGTTTATCTTCCTATATGCTGCATCTATTTTACCTATGACCATTTCCTTTTCTGCTTTTTCACTTTTTTTCTTGCAGGCTTTTTTCTTTTGCTTTTTTGCATTTACTGTTTATTTGAATTCTAAATTGTCTGTATTGCTTTCTCCCTGCTTCATCCTGGGTAATTTTGTTCCTTGTTCTCTGATCCATCATCTCCAAAGTTTCTTCTGTGGTCCAAGGTTTCCAGGTGGCTTGTTCCCTAAAGCCTAATGTTTCTTTATGACTTTTGATTATTTCTCTCCTCAACCCAGTCCATTCATCATCAGTTGAACTCCATTGGAGTTATTTTTTAGTCCCACATCTACCATCTTCAAATCAGGATCAAATTTTTCCCTCCTGTTAGATTGTTTTAGTCAGTTTACTTCCAGTCTGTTGTGTTAGTATTGCTTCTTTATTCTCTTGAACTTCAACCTATCAGATTCTGGTTAGTCTACGTTTGCTCCTGGATATACTGTACAATTTAGAACTTGATTCCTGAGTCTGTTTGGCCATGATATAATCTATGCGATATCTACATGTATCGCCGGAACGTTTCCACATATAGAACTTTCATGCATGGTTCTTAAATAGTGTGTTCCTCTATGACGAGTTTATATTTTTTACAAAATTCTATAAACCGGCTTCCTCACTCATATCTTTCTCCTAGACCAAAATTCCCTACTACATTAACCACTTTTCCTTCTCTAGCTGCCACATTCCCAGTCACCAATGATTAGTAGATTTTCCTCCCGTTTCATATTTTGGATTAATTCTTCAATTTAAGTGTATACTTTCCCTGTTTCTTCATTTTCCTGTGACGTTGCGATATACACTTGTACTAACGTGATTGGAGTAGGTATAGTTTCTTCCCTTCATCATAATAATTATGTCACTAAACTCACCCATTTTCCTATTCTCTTATTCATTACAAATTCTATACCAGTAACTGCACCTATAGCTTTTGTATTGATTATTCTGTGTTCCCAGACCAGAAATCCTGTGCATCCTTGCAGTTATTCTCACTAGTCCCAATGATATCTAATTAAAGTCTTTCCATGTCCCTTTTTAAGTTTTCTAACCTACCTGCCCTATTCAGATTTCATTCATTCCACACTCCGACTCATAGAATGTTTCTATCCGTTCTAATGACTCCCCCTGAGCAGACTGCACCTGGATATCAGATTGGGGGACTATTTTACCTCTGGAATATTTTACACAGGAATTTAAGAGGATTACAAATCTTTTGGATACCCTCAGGGCTCCGCGTAGCGGCTTCCTGTTGCCTTCTGCATTCCCACGCCATTGATTATTTCTCATTTATCTGCCTTTATAGGCTGTTCCATAGTCCAAGGGCAAGAGGGTGGCCTGAGCCACTTCCTGCTTTTCTGCCCTTCATGAGGAGGCCTTTGGCAAGCAGAGGGTGACTACTTATACCAGGAATATTTCAGTCACCAGAGCCTCATCCCTGCAAACAGGGTGCTCCACGTGAAGGAGAGATTGGCGTTTGGTAGGATGAGGCTGATTACCCTTACATCCCTATTACAGTTTTACAGTTTATAATATTACTGATCCTGTTGGCATTTAGTACTCATTTTTGTTTGTTTATGATTCAGTGAGATAGTACTGTTTATATCAATTTCTACATAAAGTCGATATTTACGGAGTTGATTTTATGTAATTCCTAATATCCAGTATGATATAGACTTCTTTCATATACTTATGAAATTATATTTCATTTTAGACTATTGTCAGGATAAAAAGATCTGCTTGGACTAGGGATCATTTGAAATGATGTTCTCAAATACTGTGGATTTTATTTAAGCAGATTACTAAACTATTTTCTTTAAATTCTGTTAGTATAATAAAACTAAAAATAATGTAGATAAGGTACACAGTTTTAATTCAAAATATGTGGATCCTTAAATAGAAATAAAGTCTGCTGTACTTAACATAAATTAATACACGGTCTGGCTTCATGCAACCTACAGAAAAAAACTTTGTGACATTCCCCTTGATAACAACTGATCTTTAATATTAATGTGATTAGCACATTCAGGTGGTTAATAACCCCAAGTATCAGTTATACCAGGTGTCTATAGTATCTAGCAAGAGACTGACATCACTTTTTCTGAATTCTCATTTTTACTGTGGTGGTTATTTAGTGGCTATAAAAGATTGAATTCTAAAGTTATGAAAACAGTTAAAACCAGAAAATTATATTAGATCAATATTCATAATTGATAATTATAGACATAATATGTCACTATCATCATGGCAGCATAAATGAAATGAAACTAACAGTTAGTGTCCATATAGAGAAAACATCATAGATGTTAATATGAGGGGAAACATTTCAGTTTCCACTACGAAGTATAGCTGAAGTTGCTCATATAGTCTAGGCTGCTAAGCTGTTTTCGAGAGTTTGGCCATCTGGCAGGCTAGAAAGGTACAAGGCAGTTGCCATGTCTGGCACTTATCTAGATGATGGCATTGGAAAACTGGATACCAGAAATATCATGCAGTATCAGCAGGTTCACTTGGGCATGGTACCCTAGAGCATTGTATTAATACTCTGCACTATAAAAGACTTATTGAAAAGAGTTATATTACAATATAACACTGACAATAAACTTATTGATTGATTTTCTTTAATTACTCCACATAACGTATCAATAAAGAAATAGAACTTGGTATAAATTATTGTGCAAACACTTTAAATATAATCTCATTTACTAAAATCATTTCATTGACCCTAATATTTATGTGTATTACAGGCTATTTACAATGTAAGAGTTGTAACAACACAATGTATAGTGTCATTTGAATATATTATATTCTATAGGAAATTCACTATGCCTCATGTTTTGTTAATTATGTAATCTATAATATATATATATATATATATATATATATATATATATATATATAATTATTTTTATCTATAGCTGTTATAACTGAGTAATTATTCAGGCTATTTTTGCTTTTGCTGCATAATCATTTACAGATACATTAAGACAAATTATGCAATTATAATGCACTATGAAAATAACCTTGCCCTACTGAGATTCTGCTAAAATGAATGAATTTGATCTCTCTGTGCTTGGTTAACATATTCAGTAAAGTAATTGAATTTTTTTCTGCACAGAGGTGCAAATTGAAAATTATTGAATAACTTAACTATTGTGCTGCATAATGGATGTAATATAAACTATAATTAACGATATTAAACCTAACACAGTGATCCTAGTTTGTATATAGAGCTTATGCCATTTGAACATCAAATCTTATATATACAAGAGGGTGTTAGTATATCCGAGATTAATACACATTGACTCTGTTTGACCAATCATGATGAAAGTTGACACATGCATTTCTTTTTTATAGAGAAGGTTTATGACCAAAAAAATTCCAAAACCACTCCCCCCTTTTTATAATCCTTAGTTTTTATACAAAACCACTTTTTTATCTGATTTCGTTGGAACCTTGTACATGTATACTTTAAAATAAACAGAAAAACCTACACCTACACAATTTTCTCAGTTTTTATCAGTGTTCTAACTAAGCTACAGTCGACACCATTTGCAGGTCACCATGAAAGTTGGCACATATATGTATTTTTTCATGGAGAAGTTTTCTGACTAGCAAAAACTACCCCATTTCTCCTTTTATATCCCTTAATTCGTATGTAAACCAATATTTTTTGCTGATTTCGATGGAACTTTGTATACTTTAAAACAAAGGGAAAAATACTTGTCCTTATTAGTTTTTTCAAAAACCAAATCTCCCCATTTCATCCCTTAATTAGTGTCAATATTCTTTATATAAAGCTACAGTTTCTATCCAATTTTGAAGGAATTTTTCACCCATATATATTAAAACAAGCCAAAAAATGCTGTATATATTAGGTTTACAAAAGCCCAACCACTTTTCCCCTTTACCCCCGCCCCTTTTAATTTCCAGTGTTCTTTATAGAAACCCACAGTTTTAAATCCCGCCAAATAAATCAGCTCTTTTAAGTTATGCTAGAATATTCGTAAGTAAATGTATTATATGTACATCATATTTTAGCTCGTACCCTATGCTTAAACATTCTGAAAACCCATGAAAAATCTGTATATTCTACATGATGCTGGAAGAAACAGATATATTTCAGATACAGATTTATGTATGTGATACGTATTAATGCATAGATAGTAGATATTTTGACTATTGAACAGCAACTTTAACACATGGTATGGTTGGGTTGAAATGCAGCCTGGAACAATGTATAAACTGACATTCTGTATTGCAGCATCCAATTCACTCCGTCCTGAGAATCGTTTGGGTATATCAATGTTTAGTTATGTTCTAAAAATGGCTGGTGCCAAATTAATAAAACTTAGTACATCAGAAATATAAAAATAGTGTGTGTGTAAATAAGTCCTGATTAGACCTGGCAATGCCAAGTACTCTGCTAGTTGTAGGCTTAAAAAGTTGTGCTGCTAATATATATTAAATATAGAGGTTTTTTTATTAGATTATGGGCAGTTTCTGTACGGGAAAGAGTTGAAGAGTGTGATAGGAGATATAAAAATTGTAATATAGCATAACTAGTGAATAGTGTTCAGCAAATTTATGGAGTGAGCTGTGAGTAAGAATTTAAATATATTTTTCTACAATTTAATCAAGCTTGCTAAAATCAAATATTTATATACATAGTTACATACATTATCTATACATAATGGAATAGAAAAGAAATTCCAAAATGCATGAAAACTATAATAGTGATATAGTTCATATCTTGTCGATGTGGGGCAGTAACTGTATAAATAAAAGTTCTTGTAATATTGTGTATAGATTATTATTATTCTGAGATTTCCAAATAATAACCGCTAGTTTATTAACTGTAGGAATGGTATTATGCTAAATTTACCAGTGTTACTTTGTTTCTAGGTATCATCAAGTCATTCCTGCTCATGATCTGCAGCCGACTTATGCTTCCAGGATGTGTAGAGAGCCTTTCATGAATTCTGACATTCTAATAACTCATAAAAGTATCCCTGAGAAAGATCAGCCTTATGCTTGTGAAGTTTGTAGTAAATGTTTTACTACTAATACTCACCTTTCACGACATAAAAGAATTCATACAGGTGAGCGGCCTTACACTTGTGAAATTTGTGGAAAAAAGTTTACACAGTCTCATCACTTAGTAGTACATAACAGAATTCATACAGGTGACTGGCCTTATGCTTGTAAAATTTGTGGAAAAGGTTTTTCTGCTTATAATAGCCTTGCACAACATAAAAGAATTCATACAGGTGAGCAGCCTTACACTTGTGAAATTTGTGGAAAAACGTTTACATGGGCTAATCAATTAGTAGTACATAAAAGAATTCATACAGGTGAGCGGCGATATGCTTGTGAAGTTTGTGGTAAATGTTTACTGATAATAGTTGCCTTGTAAAACATAAAAGAATACATACAGGTGAGCGGC
>JARYHS010006964.1:4132816-4234593 GCA_031002005.1 Vandiemenella viatica
AGGTTTTCATCGGGATTAATTAGAAATATATCCAAAATATTTTGTCCCCTAGTGTTTTGCTCAACCACTTGTGTAAATCCTCCTTCCCTTATTAAGATATTTGCAAATCTTTGTTCCCTTGTGTTATTTATCTTATTCCCTTCCCAGTTTACACTTGGTAAACTTAAATCCCCGCCGATGATGATCATTCTATTCTCACCTCTGAAATCTGAGTATGAATTTAATTTCTCCCCAAGAGCCTCATCCTGTTCTGTCATACTTCCACTGCGGTAAACAGCCAACACTCTGATTTTTTCTTTTTTATTACCCCAGAAATCTACCCCAAGTAACTCATGGTCTTGATCTATGAACGCCAGTGAACTGTGGAAGTTTGTGCTAACTAGTATGAAGACTCCTCCACCAATTGCTCCTCTATCTCTGCGGTACACTCTGTAACCATCAGGAAAAACCTCACTGTCTAGTACTTCTTCTTTTAACCAACTCTCTACCCCAAATATTACTTGTGGTTCGTGCATCTCTATTAAGTTCGCAAATTCGATTACTTTGTTCATTATGCTTCTACAGTTTACCATTAACACCCTTACTACTGGCTTTACATTTTCAGAATTTATCTCCTCTTTCCCACTTTTACCGCGGTCAGTTATTGTTTCAGCCATTTCATCTATTTATTTAATATCTGTGACTTTCCCCATCACGAATCTGCAATCAGTACCACTTTGATAATCTATTTCTGTCCCTTCAACAGCAGCCCCTAACCTAAAAAAGCCACAGTCCTGACCCCATCATCACTGGAAACGGGCTCCCTCACTGCTTTAGCTAACAACTCAGAAAGTACACAGACGGAAAAAAAAAATCCCAACACCAAGAAAAAATTATTGTAGAGTAATGAAATTTGGACAATGCATTTGTCAAGTTAACATGTTTAATTGATTAAATTTTCAAGATCACAGGTTAATTTAAGCTCAAGAAAATGCATTTCAAATGTGAAATACTGTTAAATTAATAGCCGGTGTAACCTCCAGAATTTTGAATGCAAGCCTGCAAACGTGAATGCATTGTGTCATACAGGTTTCGAATGTCACTTTGTGGTATGGAGTTCCATGCTTGTTGTACTTGTGCTGTCAATACTGGGACGGTCAGTGCTGGCTGTGGATGATGCTGGAGTTGTCGTCCAATGATATCCCATACGTGTTCAATTGGAGACAGATCTGGTGATCTCGCAGGCCAAGGTAACATGTCGACACTCTGTAGAGCACGTTGCGAGACAACAGCGGTATGAGGGCGAGCGTTATCCTGTTGAAAAACTCCCCCTTGAATGCTGTTCATGAATGGCAGCACTACAGGTTGAATTACCAGACTGACGTACAAATTTGCAGTCAGTGTGTTTGGTATAACCACAAGAGTGCTCCTGCTGTCATAGGAAATTGCTCCCCAGACCATGACTCCAGGTGTAGGTCCAGTGTGTCTAGGCCGCAGACAGTTTGGTTGCAGGCGTTCCCCTGGCCTCCTTCTGACCAACACTCGGCCATCACTGGCACCAAGGCAGAACCTGCTTTCATCAGAAAACACAACAGATCTCCACTCCGTCCTCCAATGAGCTCTGGCTTGACACCACTGGAGTCGCAAACGGCGATGGCTTGTAGTCAGTGGAATGCACGCTACAGGGCGCCTGGCTCGGAGCTGTCCTTGAAGTAACCGATTTCTAACAGTTCGTTGTGTCACTGTGGTACCAACTGCAGCTCGAATTTCTGCCGCAGACGCAGTACGATGCGCCACAGCTGTACGCCGAATACGGCGGTCTTCCCTCTCAGTAGTGCCACGTGGCCTCCCGGAACCCGCTCTTCTTGAGGCAGTACCATCCCTTGACCACTGCACCCAACAATCATGCACAGTGGATACATTCCGGCCAAGTCTTTCTGCAATATCGCGAAAAGAAAATCCACCTTCTCGTAGCCCTATTACACGACCTCGTTCAAACTCGGTGAGCTGTTGATAATGGCTTCTTCGTCTTCTTAAAGGCATTCTTGGCTAACATCAACTCACTATGTCAAATCTCAGCGGTAAATAATGTTCACAAACTTTACAGCGCGTATTTAAAGCAAACCTGATTTGCAAGCTCTGAGTAGCGCTACTAGCGCCACACTTATGCGCGAAGCGCGAAATTTGAATCGATGTCATCTTTCAGATGTATAAACACGCCTACCAAATTTCGTTTATCTAACACAAGTCTTTCTTGGTGTTGGGATTCTTTTTCCGTCTGTGTATTCCCTTCCCCCTTCTATTTAGGTGTAGGCCATGCATAGTTAAACCCCACCTACCAATGGTGTTCACACTCACAACCCCCAACACAGAACTAATGCCTTTCCCAAGTAGCACTTCCGTTTCCACATTAACCCGCCTCACAGCATAGTTCAATTGTGGCCGGTCATGGCGACTTAGGACCTGCATGAGCTCCACCCTGGTATGCTGTGCCTCCTTCACAACCTTCCTCAGGTCACTCTCTATACTATAACTCGCGTTTCTATCAATACTATTTCCTGCACCTCCCACTATCACTACTCTATCATCCTTAGTGAAACTCCTACAAAGAGAACCTATATCCTCTATTACCTGGCCTAATGTTGCACTAGGTTTTAAAAAGCTTGTGACCTGATATCCTGTACCTAACTGATCCTGCAGAAGAGGGCCTACACCTCTCCCATGGCTACTACCTAGCAGCAGAACCCTTTTTTTCCTATTCTTGCCCTGCACGCCCTTATTCCTAAAGGTCTGCTGCATCTTACCTACTCCTACTCCTACATCTACATGAGACTCTTCTCCTCCTGACTCTGGGAACAGGTCAAACCTATTTTTTCCCACAATTACTGAAGTGTCTGGCTTGTTCATCCTGTTAACCATGATTCTCCTACGACCTGTTACCAGCTCCCACCCATCCTTATCAACTTCCTCCAACCCACTATCTCTACTTTCTGCCTCTACAGCTTGAGCCTCGACAAGCTCAGCCCCCACAGGCTGTGCCTGTGCAGTCTGAGCCTCCACAGGCTGAACCTCCACAGGCGAGGCCACCACAGACCACTCCTGCAGAGGCTGAGCCTCCACAGGACGAGCCTCAAGAACCCTGATCCTTTCACGCAACTCCCAAATCGTTTCGCCCATCTCCCACATCCTATCATCCCTAAGACACAGTGAACAAAACCATGGGAGTGCCTCATTTATTTCCCCCGTTTCCTCTTTCCCACATGCCCAGTGAAACCACTTCTTACAATAACTACAACCCATCCCCTTCGCAACGTACCTACGACAGGCGCCACAGTTTCCAGTCATGATTTTCCCAAATACTTTAACCTTCTTCTAAACAACCCTTAAATTTATTTGATAAAGTAGTCTTATAAAGTTTATACTATTTTTTTAACGTTTTTTACTAAATATGATAGGCGCTATACTCGACTAATTGTTGAATTGTTATATATATTTAATTTTATTGACGTTTTATGAAAAAAGACTAGGTAATTAAACTACTTAAGTACCAATGAATAAAACTTAAGCTAATGGATTTCGAAATAAACTTAAGATTGTACGTCGATACTATTTAGTGCTAATGTGGATAACAACTATTTTGTTACTTATAAAAGTAAAAAAAAAAGAAAGGTGGAAATTTTTTTATAAATATATATATATATTAAATACTATTCAATTTTTAGAACAATGATTATAAAACAGATTTATTAAATTTAAGTGGTTTATCAGGGCGAAAATAGTGACGGGTACGTCGCATGTTGTAAAACAACATATGTAAACAAGCAGGATCATTTAAAATTAATCTTATAATACTATAATCTTTTTACAAAGAAGACCAGAAAGAATTATCTCTTTTTTATCACTGTTTCTCTGTTTGCGTTTATGTCGTTTATTTTTAACTAATATTAGCAATTGATTTATTGCCACATTTATTTATATTTTGTCATGGTAGTCAGGATTAGATATCCTACAAGCATGGTAAGGCCTTATACTTCTCAATAATCTCCAGCACAAAGTCTTATTGAGACGACATTTTTTTTTTTAAAGTAAAAAAAGAAAACAATATCGTTCTAATTGTTACTTAATAATATTTAAAACTGTATTATTTTCAATTCTACATTCAAAATAATATTTAACTAGTAGCAAAACAAATATTCCTATAGCAGATTCAAAACAAAAAAGAAATTGTACACTGTTGTGTAGTCCACTCAAGGCACTGATGTTGTCTGCTCGATGGTCGGCGACAGAATGAGAAGTGTTTGGTTTCACCATACACGAGCCGACTGGAGTGATGGCTTGATGTCGCTCCACGTGGTTTTCCCCACACACCGCCAGTCGGCTTGATGGCATGATGGACGAAAGTGATGGATATTGGACTGACCGGATATCCAAATAATCCCGTCAGTCGGCACGTCATACACATCAATTTCCCCAGAGACGACACGATAATGGAGTAGCGTCGCTCCATTTGTACAGATGGAGGGATCATGTATGGCCACCTTTAGAACGTCAGTTTCAGACACATGTCATCGATGACGAGGAGAGCAATATCCACAAAGAAAGAGTAGCTAGAGAAGTACCTCGCATTTTGCGGGAAAATTCACCTAGCTCTTTCCTGCCCTGTAGATCCGACTGTAGTGAGTTCGATCATCTCGAGACTTGTTAACAAAAAATCCCCAGGCGCAGATGGTATAAAATACTTAAAAAACCTACCAAAGTCTGCAATAGCTTACCTCACAGAAATTAACAACACTTGCCTCAAACTATCCTTCTTCCCCTCCGCCTGGAAAATCGTTAAAATAGTCATCCTACCAAAACCAAACAAAAGCCATCTTCTTTCTCAAAATTATAGACCCATCTCACTCCTCAACCTCCTCGGCAAAATCCTAGAACGTATTATAGTGTCCCCTTCAAATAATTCCTCGAAGACAACAATATCCTTATCCCGCAACAATTTGGCTTACGTGCTCAGCACAGTACAATCCACCAAACCACCCGACTGGTCGAACATATCTGCAGGGTGCGATCTATCAGGCATAATACAGGCGCTGTTATGCTTGACATTGAAAGAGCTTTTGACAGGGTTTTTAACGACGGATTAATTTATAAACTACACACATTCGGATGTCCTGATCACTGACTAAAAATAATAAATAGCTTCGTGATAAAAAATTCTCCATAGTGGTGGATGGACAAGAAAGCCAGTTGAAATCAATTGAAGCAGGCGTACCACTAGGTTCAATCACGACTCCAATACTGTGCAGCGTACACAGGGTGTTACAAAAAGGTACGGCCAAACTTTCAGGAAACATTCCTCACACACAAACAAAGAAAATATGTTATGTGGACATGTGTCCGGAAACGCTTACTTTCCATGTTAGAGCTCATTTTAGTTTCGTTAGTATGTACTGTACTTCCTCGATTCACCGCCAGTTGAATCACGTCATCAACACAGATTTTCTGTGAACGTGTGGGCAGGAATTGTTGGTGATGTCTTGATTGGGCCCCATGTTCTTCCACCTACGCTCAATGGAGCACGTTATCATGATTTCATACGGGATACTCTACCTGTGCTGCTAGAAGATGTGCCTTTACAAGTACGACACAACATGTGGTTCATGCACGATGGAGCTCTTGCACAATTCAGTCGACGTGTTTGTACGCTTCTCAACAACAGATTCAGTGGCCGATGGATTGGTAGAGGCGGACCAATTCTATGGCCCCCACGCTCTCCTGACCTCAACCCTCATGACTTCCATTTATGGGGGCATTTGAAAGCCTCTTGTCTACGCAACCCCGGTACCAAATGTAGAGACTCTTCGTGCTCGTATTGTGGACGGCTGTGATACAATACGCCATTCTCCAGGGCTTCATCAGTGCATCAGGGATTCCATGCGACGGAGGGTGGATGCATGTATCCTCGCTAACGGAGGACATTTTGAACATTTCCTGTAACAAAGTGTTTGAAGTCACGCTGGTACGTTCTGTTGCTGTGTGTTTCCATTCCATGTTTAATGTGATTTGAAGAGAAGTAATAAAATGAGCTCTAACATGGAAAGTAAGCGTTTCCGGACACATGTCTACATAACATATTTTCTATGTTTGTGTGTGAGGAATGTTTCCTGAAAGTTTGGACGTACCTTTTTGTAACACCCTGTATACAAAGACCTACCCTACCAACAAGTCGGAGAAGTAGGGCTAATAGCAGACGATACTGCGGTATACAGGTCGAGTCACAACCCAAATTACATTGTACGCAAACTCACACAACACCTTGTGAAAATTACTCAATGGTACAACCTTTGGAAAATCAAAATTAATTCCGGAAAAAGTCAGGCCATCGTGATTACCACCAGAAGGACTGGACTCAGCCACCAAATCAAGCTCGACGGCATGGACCTCTCCTGGTGCGACTCGGTTAAATATCTCGGCTTAGAAATTGACGAGAAACTACCTTGTATCAAGCACATTAAATACGCTTGTAATCAAGGTTCGGCACGACTTTTCGAACTATACCCCCTCCTCAAAGGGAATAAGCTTAGTGTTAAGAGAAAACTAAAGATCTACACCGCCGTAACTAGGCCGGCCTTACGGCTCCGAACTCTTCAGCATGGCATCAAACACACAAATCAAAAAACTGCAGGTTATCCAAAATAAATGATTACAAATTATTACTAACGTTCCGCAAACCATGCCGAACACACAAATCCACTACAACTTAGGTATACAAAGCCTCACAGATTACATTATAGGACAAATCGACCAAATTCTTTCAAAAATCACATTATTCGCCACATCAAATCATCCAACGCTTAGGACAAAATGTATATCAATATGAACAAAATCAACCAATTGCAACACTTACCAGGAACTATAGGGTGTGACAGTAACAGCACACCAGAAAAAAATAACATCATGACTTCCATAAATAAAGTCCGAAAAACCCTATTCCGACAAAAGTTAGAGAGCTAAATGCTCTGCCACTTCAAAACTATATGGGCCCATGCCCAACCATATGACTGTCTGTCGAGCGGACAGCTCCGTTGCGGGGCTGACTGGAATAGAGTCATGTTGTTTGCAGGCCTTGCTAATAGTGAGCCATCGACAGCAGACATGGGGAAGAAGTGGCGACCAGTTTCGCCTTGCATAACGCCTGCGCGTCATCAGAACGCGCCACCGTCGGGCGATCAGTTACCGTCGCGCTGCGGCGGTGAGCGGACGGCCTCGAGCGGCCTCTCACAGGGGGAGGGTTGCTCCACGCTACCACCTGGTACACGGAGCCGCCATGATGCTCAACAGTCAGGCACGGACAGTGGGCCTACGCTTCTGGAAGCAAGTACTCCGCGCCAGCAGTCAGAAGACAACGCCGGCGAGGGGCCCACCCCGTAAGACACCCCCGCTTCGCTTCACCAAGACGAATTCTGAGCGGAAATGTCTGGAGAGGACGACTCATCGTGGATGTCATGGTCCACACCGACATCCGCTATCGTCGATGGCGACCACTTCAAAAACATGGAGACTGTCATTTACTTTCACTGTGAGGATGCTCACACCAAAAAAGTGGGAGAAGTTTTACTACGCCGAGGATATCCCGCATTAAGTTCAACTCCGAGCAAAAACAGGGGACAAGCTGTTGGTATGGGAAATCCCTAGCAAGAACTTCAAGCAACCCATGCAAACACCCTCGGATCCTTCGAAACCGCATAATGCCAATCCCACCATCTTGATAAAGGAAGATTGGTCCTACTACCACTCGTCCTTACCAAGAACTTCAAGGAGGATGAATACTCACCGAACGCACTACATCCACCCCCGAAGCTCAAGCAGCAACGTAGAACCAGCGGTGGAGCAAGAGACAATGACAACATCTAACCGTGAAGACATCGAGCAGCAACCAAACAAAACTGAGGAAAAGTATAGGAGCCACCTCGATCAAAAACGTCCCCCATCAAGAAAATCCCATCAGGATGAGACCATAATGGCGCCAATTTAGCTTCTCGTCGCCTGTATGAGCCGAGCAGATCTCGAACACGTCAAGAAATTTCTAGAAACTAGGAACATAAAATTCAGCTTTGACTCCCAAGGGAACACTCTGCAAACAGCAATGGTCACTCAACATGCAGAATCTTCTCCAGAAGACTCCACCAACACGGGTGCGGAAACACCTAGAGACGGAAGCACCACCACACTACCTGCTCCACGAACAGGAGCGGACAGAACAACATAAATCTACCAAAGAAGAGGAGACCAATGACAGCGATACAACAATGTTTGCGGCATCAAGCCTCTGACTGCCACAAGCAAGTGTGTAGCGTCCGCTGCGGCGGGAACCACAGCAGCCTAGGCTGCTTACGTCTGCGAGAAGCAACGCCGAGATGTGCTAACTGCGGTTCTGACCACGCCGCCAGCTACGGGGAATGTCCAGTGAAGAGAAAGCTCCAAACCGCCATCGGAAGACGTCAGCAGAAACCCAGTCAGACCCAACCAACCGGGCGGGCCACATTAAAGGACATCAAGCCGAAGCAAAAACCATCCGCCGATCGACATATCTGACCAAAATGCGCACCATTGCTGCAACCACGAGACAAAACGAGAAAAACAGTTGGGGAAAGTCGTCCAGTTGCTAACGCAGCTAATTACGGCGATGATCCCCAACTGACCATACGAATTCAGTAGGGATTTTTAACATAAGGAGCCGACGGCATCCAAAGCCATTTTAACCCCATTGGTGAAAATAAAACGTGTCCCCAGAACAAAATCCTAACTTAAACCTAGAAGTTATGCTACCATAGGTAGTGCGACTTTACCAGCAGCTGGTAAGGCAGAGAAGAAAATAATAATAATAAAAAAAATTATCGACACGTGATAAAGACGACGGAGCTAGTCGTCGAAATATCGTGTTTTTAAAGGACTATCATTGCAGGGAAAGTCTCCATTCTTGCATCTCATTGTGTTGTTAAGCTAATTCTCTGAGTTAGACCCTCACATTTCAGATTAATAGTCCCCAATGTCCTCACTAAACCAGTTACTTAAAATCTCTGCCTTTGTAGTGGGTGAATGGTTAGCGTGCTGGCCTCGCGTTCGGGAGGCCGGCGGTTCGAATCCACGTCCGGGTATCCAGATTTGGCGAATGCCGGGATGCTTCCTGCAAAAAGGCCACGGTCGAATTCCTTCCCGTTCCTTGTCCCCAGTTCCATCTCTCCTCTAATGACCTTAGTCGTCGACGAGGCGTAAAAAAAAAAAAATTCAAATCCTCTGTAAATTCTTGTCCATTCTTATTGATAAGTGTCTCAACATCATCCCTTCTCCTCACTTTTCTAACATATCCTTAAAAATTTTCAGTTGCATTAGTAAATGGACCTCTGCTCTCTTCATAAACCCATCTTGTCCAACTTCTTAGCTATTATTAAGTTCTTGTTTAGTTGTTTTAAATATTCCCTACTACCCTGCCTGTCTCTTAACTCTGTTATGTTCTCTTCTTAGCAACCTCTTTAACCTCCTCACCTCCCAATTATAGCACACAGGTTCTCTACTTATCTTTATTTTCTGCATTGAAATAAATTTTTCTTCCCCCTTTCTTATTATCTCCTTGAACTCTTCCCATCTTGATCTACTGTACTTACGTCTTCCTTCCATTTGCTGAATCGTTCTCTGTAATAGTATCTCTTCAAATTTGAAATCTGTGCCTTTTTATGATTGTACCTATTTCTCCCTTCAATTTTGGCTGCTGGTTCTCTGAATTCTCTAATATCCATCAGAACTGCTTCATGATCACTTATTCCTTCAGTTACTTGACACCCCACAAGGTTATCATGGGGCTTTATTAGGAATATATCCACAATATTTTGTCCCCTAGTGTTAATGCTCTACCACTTGTGTAAATCCTCCTTCCCTTATTAAGGTATACGCAAATCTTTGATTCCCGTGTGTTAATATTATTTCCTACCCAGTTCACACCTGGTAAATTTAAATTCCCATTTTGTTTTCACCTCTGAATTCTGAGTATGAATTTAATTATTTCCCTATATTATTATTAAAAACAGAACATAATTATATCATTAAAGTCCATACTCTGCTACAGATGTCAAAATTTCTAAACTGTACAAGTTTTACTAGTATTCCATTCATAATTTATATTATTCACTAATAATCACTGAATATTTCAACCCTTCGAGCTGGATTGTCCAAAAGGCTATTGCAGTTGACGTTAGGGATTGAAAATAAGCAAAATAAACCAATCTTTTCACACTTCGGTCTTCTATTGGAAAAATCGAACGAGTTCTGAACGTTGCTGCACTCAATGGCTTTAGTAAATTGGTGTCATCTAGCCCCAATTTAAATTTTTTTCAATCACCAAAGCTACAAATTTTACAGTTTCATATTAAATATTTTGTTTATACGAAATATTTGCAACAATTTTGCCGTTAGTTCCTTACTGGTGTGATCGTGATTTTTTTATTGTGTCTGAACAGTAAACCAGGAGTGGAATGTTTTTGTTTCAGCGGGCAGTAGCTTTGCGTTTGTCAGCTGATTCGTGGCTTAAGGCGTGTGTCGGCTGTAGTATCGTAATATCGCGTTGGAAACACGAGTGACTGAAGCAGTAAATGTGGAATATATCAGTCAGCAGGTATGTTCCTATCTTTATAGTGTTTGTGGAATCGTGCTGTTGCCGTGTTGTTTCTTTTTACAATTCGGAGAAATAAAGTTCGTTGTGCCCCCAATCATAATTCGCAAAAGTGTGTATTGGTTATGGTATTGGCATTTTCCAATCGTAAATTAACTCATTTTCCCTTTTCACAAGTGTAACGTAAGTTATAATTATGCTTTCATACGTAACAGTTAAATATTCCACATACCTTCAATATTTACTCTTTCATCAGTAGAAACATATGAGCAAATTTCTGCACAGAAACTATGAATGTAATTTTCAATAATTTTAAGTTTGTTGATGTTTTTTTAACAGTAGTTCACCACTACAATGCATCGATGTGGAACTCTTTACATTGTGGTTTAGTAAACAAAGGCATTCTTCCTATTAAGAGGGAAAACATTAATTTTTTGTATTCGTGCTGTACACTGATTTTGTATCTTGTTGTTTTGTCAGTATTTATTAATGGTTTTCCGATAGCTGTATGTTTGCTAAGATACTGATTTGTGGTTGTCTATACTTAGTTGAAGCTGCATGTGAAGTTTTTATAAATATATTAAATATGTATTTGTCAGGACAATGTTAGTGTCTGATAAATACTTGTATAAACTAAGAAAAGGATAAACGAAACTGTGTTACACCTCATTACATATGCCAGTGGTTTTACATCAGGTAATATCTTTTAATTTCATTTTTTTAGTTGTTGAGGTTAAAAAAAATAATTTGACGCACGTTGTAACTGGTATATTTTACAGCATCGGATTTGATTTTTGTCACATTCTGATTTGATTTTACTGTTGGTATTTGCTTTACTGTTGAGCCTTGGAATGCTGGCTGTTTATTGTTTGTCATACATGGTTCATACAACTTTGCAGTATTTTGGTGTCTGCTGTTTCTTCTGCTTTGTAACAGTGTAATATTTTATATGGCTGTCCCCAAATACGTTGCCAGGCTTGGTAGCCTTTCCCTTTCTGCTTGGGCCTTACGGCCTAACAATACAAAGTATTTAAAAGACAATCTAAACTGAGGGATGATGTTACATGTATCTGAGAAATTTGTAAGCTTTTTAAAGCTACAGTTTGTATCAGAATGCAAACTGACAAGGCTAAACGACTATAGAAAACTGCCTTAAAACCATGAACAGCATGATTGCCTAATATGTTTCCACTTAATAGTTTGTAATTGACATTTGCTTGAACTAAATTTCTCAACTTACATTATGAAGGCTTATAATTCATGATATCCTCATATACAATATATAAAAATGAATGTTTTTGGTGTTCTATGCATTTCTATACCATTCATCTGGTTATCTTGAACCTTTTTGAGTTATTCTGTGTGTGCCTCCAAAGGTTTCAGACCAAAAGAAATAAAAAAACCCCTCTCTCCTATGCACCCCTCAACTTTTTTAAACTATTCATACAAACCCACAGTTTTTATCTGATATCGATGGAACTTTGCACACGTGAACTTTAAAACAAACAGAAAAATACTGTCCACATTTGTCTGAAAAACCCACCCTTTTCCACCTTTACACCCAATCCCAAAATTTTTGACAATATTCTTCATACAAACACATAGTCTTTATCCTGTTTTGGGGTCATTCCATGTCATATCAACCAAAAAAAAGGGATTTTCAAGTTGACCCCAATTGATTTTTCTGAAATTTTAAAGAGGAGTAGTATTTGAGCATATCAGTAAAAATCCAATTTTTTAGATTTTTAAGACAAGTACTTTTTGATTGGCGACCATTACAAAAAATCAAATTTAGATGGTCACACTACTTTTCAAATGCATGTAACAACTGTTCTAATTGCATTACATACATAAAATTGACTTCATTTTAAAGATCTTCAAACAAGGTTTATGATGATATATCACATGATACAAAAAAACAATTTTAAATGTTGAAGGTCATTCAAATTGACCTTTGACCTTGAATATTTCCCAAACATATAATTTAAAAAATCTGAAAAAAATATATTTTGTACACATTGTTATGTTGCTTATTTGTGCCAAGTTTCATATGGGGGAAACTAGGGGATCAGATATTATTTAAACTTCAATGTTTCAAATATTACAGATTTTGATATCTCTGGTTGACTTCTGACCTAAAGTAATACTTTAAAATTCCAAAAAAAAATAAAAAAAATTTTTTGCAAAGAGTACTAGTTGATCAGGAATTATTAAGAGTTAAATTCTGCACAAAAAAAGACTGGTGGAGAAAAAAAAAACTCAGTAATTTCGTTACCAGTTTTTGGCAACATCCTTTGTTTACTTTAAACAGTAATAGTGGCTTCAACAACTTCTATGTGTTTTCTTAATGGCCATGCTTATGACTTAAAATGCAAAAATAGTTTAATGATTTTTTTTTTATTTTAAAAAGGTTTTTAAATGTTTTAATTCCTTAAATAATCTAAAGCTTTCCAAATTTTCTTTACCTAAACATGTGATTGCATTGTTTTATTGTTCTCATCAGTACACCATTGTTTACTAGGTAATTTTGTATTGTTGGCTACAGCATTGAATATATAATGGCAGAAACTGGTTCTGTTAGTCTGTTGTAATCCTTTCCAGCTGCTTTATTGTACTCATTAGTACGCCATTGTTTACTAGGTAATTTTTTAATGTTGGCTACAGCATTGAATATATAATGGCAAAACTGGTCTTTCCAGCTGCCAAAACATTGTGTGCGTAAGAGTTTAAGACCAGTTCAACCATGGATGGTTGAACTAAAGCCTCATACAATTCATCCTAAAGCAAAGATATGTGTTGACTGTCGCAAACAATTGGGAAAGCTGAAGGATGATGCTCCTAAGGAAAAACCTGGATCCATTCCTATAGAGGCTGAGGCTACAACTTCAACATATGGAAGTGAAAGTGAGGAAGATGTGAATGAGGAAGGGAAAATTGAGGAAAGTAAAGACGAGTCAACATATGAAAGAGAATATGCACTGAAAGGCTTGAATGAAAGTCTTCGAAGCATTGGGGAATCACCAGTCAAACATTGGAGATATTCAGAATCATCTAATTATTGCAAAAATAAATATCAGAAAGTTGATGATGCAATTCGTGAAAAAGTGTTTAATATTTATGAGAATAAAATTGATCCTGATACCTGTAATCATGAGAAATGTGAAATTTTGCAACAGCTCCAAGAAAAGTTTGTGACCACAACAAAGAAAAGTGAAAAGATAACAATCTTGACACTACTTCCTAAAAGCTGGAGCATTAGAAAAGTTCTTTCAGAATTTCCTTCCGCTACTCAGCATATGGTAAGAACTGCCAAAAATTTGGTCAAAGAAACAGGAATTTTATCTTCACCAAACAGAAAACCTGGTAAACCTCTGTGTGCAAAAACTGTGAAAGAAGTCCATGAATTTTACTTCAGTGATGAGGTGAGCCGCGTGATGCCAGGGAAGAAAGATTTTCTTTCAATTTATGTCGATGGAATTAAAACTCGTGCACAAAAGCATCTTATATTGTGTAATTTGAATGAAGTTTATATTCGCTTTAAAGAATTGTACCCTGAAACCAAAGTGGGCTTTTCGAAATTTGCCGAGCTTCGGCCAAAGAACTGTATCCTAGCTGGTGCCAGTGGCACACATGCGGTATGCGTGTGTACAATACATCAGAACGTAAAACTGATGTTGGCTGCTATTCAGCAGTCAAATTTCACAAAAGAAGAAGAATATGATTATTTAAAAACATACCAACATTGTTTACCTTTGATGATATGTAATCCAGCTCAGCCAGCATGTTACTTAGGTAAGTGCAGTGAATGTCCAGGTTCAGACAATTTAGCACAAAAGATTTCTGACTGTTTTAATGACAATGGAATTGAAAATGTTACATTTAAGCAGTGGCTATCAACTGATAGATCAACTTTGGAAACACTAGTAAAATCTAGTGAAGACTTCACTGCTTTTCTTATAGAAAAATTGCAGATCTTACTACAACATTCATTTATTGCAACTGAACAAGCAACATTCTTAAAAGAGTTAAAAGTAAAATTAAAAATTAATGAAGTAATTGCACTGGGGGACTTTGCTGAAAATTATTCATTTATTCTGCAGGATGCAGCACAAGGTTATCACTGGAATAATGCCCAAGCAACAATTCATCCTTTTGTTGCCTATTTCTTAGATGACAAAAATAAATTATCTCATGAAAACTTGGCCATTATTTCAGACTGCATGACACACAATACCGTTGCAGTCCATCTATTTCAGAAATACCTTGTTAGTCATTTAACAGAGATGTGCAAAGTTACTATTAAAAAAATTTATTATTTCTCTGACGGATGTTCAGGGCAATACAAGAATTGTAAAAATTTTCTAAATCTGACATTACATGAAGATGATTTTGCTGTTCCAGCTGAATGGCATTTTTTTGCTACTTCCCATGGGAAGAGTGCATGTGATGGTATAGGTGGAACAGTCAAACGTTTAGCAGCAAAGGCCAGTTTACAAAGACCGTACAGTGAACAAATTATGACTCCTCGTCAACTATTTGATTGGGCAAAATCAAACATTCAGAACATCAGCTTTGCCTATGTCACACAAGAAGAGTATGCCGCTGAAGAGAAGTTACTTGAAGGCCGTTTTTCAGAAGCAGTGACAGTTCCTGGCACTCAGCAATTCCATTCATTTGTGCCAGTTAAAAAGGGTATTCTCCAAGTGAAGTATTTTTCTAACTCAAGTGAATATTCATTGGGGACTTGTGTAATTCCTGCAGGTATGTTATTGCCATTAGAAGAAATACAAGGATTCGTGACCTGCATGTATGATTCTACCTGGTGGTTGGGCTGTGTTCTTAATGTGAATACATCTTCCGATGAAATACAGATCAGTTTTCTACACCCACATGGTCCATCACCATCGTTTGTTTATCCATCGCACTCTGACATTTTGTGGGTGTCCCGGCACTCAGTTTTAACAAAAGTTGATCCAAGTACAACAACTGGTAGGACATATAAAATTTCAGAAGCAGAAAGCAACCTAGCAAATCAAACATTGTCAAAAAGAAAAAGTAGGCTAATTTTTAAGTCATGTTTGACTTAAATGATAATCTGTATGATTTTTTTATGTAATTTTATTGTATATTAGATTAAATGGTTCTTTCATTCTGTTAAAGTAACATTATCATGGGATTATGACACATTTGGACACTAACATCTGACTTTTAAATTCTGTAATTAGATTTTTGGCCACACATAGTAACATTGAAGTTTAAATAATATCTGATCCCCTAGTTTCCCCAATATGAAACTTGGTACAAATAAGAAACATATCAGTGTGTACAAAATATATTTTTTTTAGATTTTTAAAGTGATATGTTTTTGATATATTCAAGGTCAAAGGTCAATTTGAATGACCTTCAACAATTAAAATTGTACTTTTGTATCATGTAATATGTCATATTAAAGCTCATGTTACAAGCTTTCAAATGATACCAAATTAAAGTTTCTAATTTTATTGGTTCCAGACTTACGGTTAGTCAAATAGGAGAAGAGAGAGCGAAACATTAAAATTTCCCCCTCATTTCTCAAACATTACACAGCAGGTAGGGGGTTAAAATTTGATTTTAATATACCACTTGGTAAATGGGAATCCACCTGCAAAATATTGTAAAAATCCATGAGCACTCACTCGTGAGGTGTGTGAGTTGACATGGAATGACCCTTTGATGAAAAACTGCATATGTATAATTTAAGACGGATAGAAAAATACTATCACCATTTGGTTTACAAGTCCTAACCTCTGTCCTTTTTTACTCACCCATAATTTATGCCAACGTTTTTCATACAAATGCATCACTTTTATCAAATTTTGGTAGTACTGAACACGCATGTGCTTTAATATAGATTGGTCTGGTAGCTCAGTGGTTAATGGACTTACTTTCAAAAGTTCCGACGTTAAGATCATGGTGGAAGCCTAAACTTTTAAGTTTGGTATTTGATCATAGATCTATGGTTTGGATTCCACATTGTATTGGAGGTACCAGAGGTATAGATCTTTCCGTCCTACCTGTGACACAGTAGCTTAGTACACCTTCAGGATAGATCAGCCAACCTTCGAGATTTGGAATAAGTTAGAATTTTTTTCAATTTGTATCCAAAAAGAAACCATTGTATTCCTTATCCCACCTCCTCACTTTACCTTTTGCCAACATTGTTCATACAAACCCACAGTTTAAATCTAACTTCGGTTGTACTTACCACACGTATGCTTCAAAACAAAACAGTCTGCAGCTGAATAGTGAATGCAATTACTTACAGAAGTTTCTACAGTTTCAAATCCAGACACAAGCAGTAGGTTTTAGGAGTTGCATTTGATCACCTGAGCGATGTCCGGACGTTCCGTGGTTCGTATTCCACATTAAACTGTAGGTCCCAGAGAAAGGGAACTGGCCATCATGCCTCTGACACAATGGGATGGTGCACCTCCTTCGGGAGGATTCGATCCAACCTTCAGGTTGTGGACTAAGTTAGTTTTATTTTAATTTAAAGCAAAGGTAAAAATACTTTCTATATTTGGTTTACAAAATGATAATCCCTCTCCTCCTTTAAGCAAGCCCTCATATTTTGCCAACGTTGTTCATACTAACCTATAGTTTTTATCTGGGTTTTATAGTACTTAGCTCGCCATTATTTAAAAAGACATAGCTGTCTGGTAGCTTATTGGTTAAGGCTCTTACACTCAAAGGTTTCTCTGTCCGGTCATAGGTTCGAATTCTGATGGAAGCAGGAATTTTTAAACTTGAATATAACCAATGGTTTATGCTCCCTTAGGTTGTGGACTAGGTTAGTTTTTTTTTCACTTTAAAACAAAGAAAAAGTACTGTCTACTTTTGGTTTGCAAAATTAAACCCTCATGGTTTATCCTCCCTAAATTTTTGCAAATATTCTTTATACAAACCCACTCTTTGTATCCAATTGTGATAGGACTTTGCATATGTTTACTTTAAAACAATGAGAAAAATATTTCCTACATTTAGATTACAAATACTCACCACTCTCCCTAAAAAAATTTACACTTCGAACTATTCAGTCTTTTTGCAAATATCTCAAAACTTGTAGGGAAAGTAACCAGAGTGGATAGGGATATGCATGATATCCTGAGAGCCAATATAATTTCCTGTTAAATGGCATTGGAATGATTCCAACTGGACAGTTACTGACCATGAAATTGAAACTATAAATTTAAAAATCTACAATTCTTAACCAATCCTAAAGGACCTTCATATACAGATGTTTTAAAATAAATAAATAAAAAAAATGTTAAAATTTAGTTTAGAAAACTGCACTCACTCTTCCGCTTCTACCCACATAATACTAATTTACACAAACAACTTTTCAGTTTTTTTCTATTGGTATGGAAATCTGCCAGTGTGGATACTGATGGGGATTTTTTGTATTTTTTTTTTTACAATCGAATCAAAAGACATAAAACATTAGAATTTTCATATCTAGTAGGCGAGAAACGTGGTAGACAGTATTTTTCTCTTTAATTTAAAGTAAAGAAAAAAAAAGTAAATTAGTCCACAACTTGAAGGTTGGTTAGATCCATTGAAGGTGGCATACTAAGGAACTGATCATATACAACTCTTAAAAATTCCTGCTACCGCCAGTATTTGAAGCTGGGAGCATACCATAAAATGTTTTAAATGAACAGTTAAACCTCTGAGGTATCACACCTCTATCAGAACTAAATAAAAACTACGGGTCGCTTTTTGCAGAAAACGAAAAACCATAAATATTGTATATCCCGGAGCACTAAAATCATTGTGTATAATTTATTTTGAACATGTAAATGTGCGTGTTTTATAGATACGTACCCATATAATAAAGAAAAAGAGGCATTGCAATTGCATGCTGGTCGAAGCTAGTTTAAGAAAATTATCAATGGATACAGTAGACAGTAATAGCACTACACATAAATGTCTGATATACCACAGGAGATTCCTAATTTTAATGTAACATTAGGAATATTACTGCTCACAGCACAGAAATAAAATGATCGTGTTCAAGTCCAAGACTAGTGAGCTAACATGAGCCTAAATTTTTAAGGGTTTGGAGCTGCAGGATAAATGAATTTATGCTGAGGGCAGTGATGATATTGATGTTTTTAAAGTGTGATATACATTGGCATTACGTGTTTTCTTTGCCTAGGTCTCCAATGGAAGAGACAGCAGAACTTCTGTTGAGCACTTTGTCGAAGGAGGAAGTGCTTTCCAGGCCAGTTTTGCGGTTTCCTCAGTTTCTTGAGACTCTCCTGGAGGCTGGTGCCATCAGCTGTAGTGAGCTGGAGGTTATGAAGTGCCAGCTGGACTCTCCAGAGACAGCTCCACTTCTCATGCGTGCGCTGTGTCGGGCGGGACACCTGCACCTGCTGCGGATGGCGCTGCAGCACCGCCCGGGACTGGCCACGCTGGCTGTCGACAGTGCTTCGTCTACGCCACTGCACGTGGCCTCGAGGCACGGCCAGCTCGCCGCCGTGCGGATGCTGCTGGACGCGGGGGCGGACCTGGAGGTGGCGAGACAGAGTGATGGGTGGACTGCGCTGCACGAGGCAGCTGCGTGTGGGAGCATCGAGGGGGCCGGCGTGGCGAGAGAGCTCTTGAGGTCCGGGGCCCATGTGGACCGCAAGGACAACGCCGGCAGGACAACGCCGGCAGGACGCCGCTACAGCTGGCGGCAGGGGACACGTCAGTCGCACAACTACTCGTATCGGCAGGCGCAGACACCACTACAGGAGGAGAAAACTCACTGCTAGAGGCAGAGAGAAGCAGTGATGTGTGTACCGTGCAGCCTGAGGCAGTGGCATTTGAAGCCAGTGGTGGGGCTGATGTGGGCCACGCAGGTGTTGCACAGCTACTGGACTCGGCCGTGGCAGACACCACTACGGGAGAAAGGGACTCGTCTGCGAGACAGTGGCAGGAGGCGATGAGAGACAGTGACTCGAGTACTGTACAACACGAGGCAGCGGCACGTGGTGGGGCCGACGTGGCCAGAGAGCTGTTGAGGTCCGGGGCCCAGGAGGACCCCCAGGACAGCAGGACACCACCGCAGCTGGCTGCGGGCATCGCACAGCTAACAGACTCGGTGGTGGCAGACACTGCTAATCATAGTGCTGAAGGATCAACTTTAGGGTACGGTATATGATTACATTAATAATTAAACTCTTTCTTCATCTTTACTCTCTGAAATATATAGCACTAGAAACCTTATAATACTCATATTATGTGTATAATTAAACGTAGCAGTTAGGCTGAATGTTATTAAGGTATAACATGCTTCACTTTGCCCATCACGTTGTCTTCTCCTGATACGTTTCAAAATTTTTAAGGTTTATTCAACTTGGGTTCAAGTTACCTGCACAAATCTGCATCTAGAAATTTCTATGGCTATATCAGGAAACTGAGGGGAAGGGAGGGTTAGATGGAGAAGAAGTTACTGACGATTTGAAAAAGGCAGAGATTTTAAGTAACTGGTTCAGTGAAAGCATTAGCGACAACTGAATCAGTAACAGGCAGGTTCTAATTCAGAGAACGAGCTTAACAGCACAATTAGAAATGACGATAGTAAAAAATTTGATATCCATCCTGAGGAAATCATGAAGGAATTAAGAAAGCTGAAAAAAAATAAAGGAGCTGGTGAAGATAATATTACTACAGATATCTTAAAGATAGCCGGATGTGACATTGTACCTTATCTTGAAATATTATTTAAATTGAGTCTAGACACTTGCTGCTTACCACAGGACTGGAAAAGTGCAATAGTAGTACCAGTACATAAGGGAGGGGTGAGAAATAGAATTGAGAATTACAGGCCAATCAGTATGACATCAGTGGTAGGTAAATTAATGGAAAGATTGATATGCAACCACATCAGAAATATATGTGAGGAACGTAAGTGGTTTTCAAGCAGGCAACATGGTTTCAGGCAAGGAATATTGATGCAAATCTCAGTTGGTGGGAATATATGCAAGATATTTCAGATGAAATGGACAAGGGAGTCCAAATTGATAGTGTAGCACTAGATCTGTCTAAGGCGTTTGACAGAGTAAGCCATAAAATGGTAGTAAATAAGGTAAAAACCATTGGAGTGGATAAGAAAGTCATTTCCTGGGTAGAAGCATTTTTAATAGGTGGAAAACAGAGAGTTAGGGTTGGAAATGTAGTATCAAAAGAAGTGGAAGTAAAAATGGGTGTGCCACAGGGTAGCGTATTGGGACTATTGCTATTCATTATTCTAATGAATAATTGTCTTGATTGTTTACTATCTGAAATTAGATTGTTTGCAGATGACATAATGCTGTATAAAAGAATCAAAACGATAGAGGATTGTAAACAGTTTGTAAGACATCTGTCCTTGGTTGATGGAATATTAATTTTAAGTTATGGTATGATCAAGATCGGCTCACTTCAAGTAGTTTAAGACATTTATTTAGTAAGAATTAATTATAGTTCGATGACCCGGCCGCCAGACAGTGAAACCAAAACCGTCCCCAGAAGTAGTTGGGAGAATAATTAATAAAGTTCATTAAGCAACATCAAGAAGAGCAATTACGTTCATAGCAAGTTTATTACGAAAAACACATAAAACACATGCGAACGGTTTGGCCACCATCAAATTTCAAAGTATAGCTATCGAAACTTCTTATCCGAAAGATTGCAGAATTCTTGTGGTAAAAGGAAAATTACAGTTCGTATCTGCTTCCCGCTAAATCATACACCAACACAACGTGGCTTTCACTGTTCATTAATATACTGTTCAAACACTCAATTTTATAACCACAGTTCTTATTTGAGACGTAAACTTCTTCTTACACACAGTTCAATATAGAAAAACACATTATACAGAACCTATATCGGCTAATGCCTACAATAAGTGAGCCGCGGTACGCGATCAGCTGTCTGCGACAATCCGCGCGCAACCATTACTAGCGGGCGACTGACTTTAGAAAATAATGTAGCTCTCCGCTCCAGAGATACTACTTTGAAGCGGCGGAAGGTAACTGTAATGTCACACTCCCCAACTACCAAATGTGATAATTGTTCGGGTTTTGTTTGATTATTTAGAAAAACCGAAGAATTATCAGAAAATTTCATACTGTGCTACAAATACAAAGTTACAAAACCTAAGGTGGCCAACCGACTAGCCTAAGTTACATTAAATCACTGAGCATACACCTTAAAGAAACATGAAACACAAACAAAATCAGAAAACACAAAGAAAAATACACGAAGTAACCACATGAAGTTGTCATAGTTTTTTGTGGTCACAGTTCTCAGGAAAATAAACTGAAAGGAAAGAACATATATACAACATAACAAAAATAATATTTTCGATTTCACCGCAGGCTCTATGGTTGGAGTCCTCGGTTGCGACACTGGTAGAGGTCATTAACCTCTATAAGACTTTTGTTGAATCACTTCACACACTACACTGCACTATACTGTTGTTGCTGCTGCTGCTTTGGCATTTTTTCAGGCAGGGTATGAGAGTGGAAATGTGGATTTAGTTTACTGGCTTTAGCCGGAAAAAAATTAAAGATTTGTTCGCCGCAGCGATGAAGGAATAGGCATACGCCAAATAAAAATTAGAAAAAAATAAGGATAAAGGGTGTCCCCTACTTTTAGTCAGATAAGTCTTCTGGTAACATTTTGTAGGGTTTAAGGGAAGTAACATTGAAAGTACCCCTGATATTTTGACCAACAGGGTACACTAATACATAGGAATTTTTCCTAGGGCTGCTAGCAATCCGATACGGGCCTTCATACAAATACTTAAACTTCCTAATTTCTTTATTTATGCTAGAGGACTTATAATGAGTCTGCGCCAGTACCAGATCACCCGGCTTATAGTCGATTGCCTTCCCTCTTTGATCATGCCGCTTCTTCCTCCTCTGAGCTTTCTTCTTCATCTTCGAGCTGTTATTGTACATTAAATCCTCACTGTCCTTTTCGACCAATAATTGTGATAGCTGCACTTCTTCCTATACACTCCTGCACCTCTCCTCTTGAAATGACTCTAACTTGAACCGCTTCCTTTCCTTCTTCACAAATTTTGGTTTCATAACTTATATTCACTCTCTTCCCTTCCGTAATAAATTGCAGACTATTTTCTTCCCAGTCCAATTTAACCATTTTCTCGGCAAGCCAATCGACTCCCAGAATTAGATCAACGGTTAATTTAGGGATAACAAATGCTTTTATTTCAATCCTGTGTCCTCCAATCTCACCATCTACTCGAATTTGCTGGGTGATTCTTTTAATTTTACCCCCATTCGCTACTGTAACTGTCATTCCTTGTACCGAGTGTAAACATGCGTCAGGTTCATTCACAAGGATTTGAAATAGGCTTTCCGAAACACAGGATATGTCCGCGCCAGAATCTATCAAGGCTTCTACTTGTCGTGATTTAAATTTCACCAAAACAGTAGGTGAACGGGCTTCCTTTCTCCTTAAAATTCCTTCTTCTTCTAACAAATCTTCTCTCGGGTCGTTATTGTAGACTGAAAAGACTTGTGATTGGCGAGCCGTTAGATTTGCTTCATTATTCACATTTGAGTAGCAAGTACTAGTAATGTCCGTTAATTGCTTGTCACTATATGGTGAATCTTCGTCCAGTCGCAACTTATTTTTATTCTTCCATTTTATTGACTTCCGGTCAATTCTTTTCTCTTCTTCATATACCCGTGGCTGCTTCAGCTTCCCGACATCTTCTTTAAAGGTTCTGCAGTCTATTGGTATTGATCTTTCCTTTCCATAACGCCCTTTAGTTGACAGAAATGTCCCGCATTGTTCGTATACCGCGCCAGCGGCTGCCGCGTACTTCAAATTATTTTTGGCACAGGTACCAACACTGTTTACGCCTTGACTGTTAAGCGTGTGTTGGCTGCCGTCGTGCGCGTCGGCTGCGCTGTCATGAAATACGTAAGACTTCCGCACAACTTTAATCCCGTCCAGGCTTACCTCGCCTGTATCCATTTTTTCCGAACCGTCAATTCCTATTAACATCATCTCACCCTCGCGTAATTTCCTTTGTTCTCCCCAAATGTGTTCTTGAATTCTTTCGTTTTCAATTTCAAAAATGTCTTCGCCTTCTCCTCTGATCTCAGATTCTTCGACTTCCATTTTCTGATCAAATTCATTTTCATCTTCTACCTCATCCGCCTTCAATTCTTTACTTGTACTGGTTAATAAAATTTTCTCGTATCTTGTCGGTTCCTCTTCAACTTCGTTATTGAACACGGTATCATATAGACATATTTCTGGTTGACCCTTTTTACGCCTCAAGGCTATTTTTTCTTCTTTTACTAATAATATTTTCCCTGTATTTGGCCTCTTTTCTGCCTCCGCCGCTGGCGAAGCCTTCTCAGTGGCAGGCACTAGTTTAAATGTCTGGTGCGGTCTTCTGAAACCACGGCTACCCTCTGTTCTTCATTTTGTGGTCGGTAGTTGTGATTCTGGAATCGCCTATGTGATTTTCCTTCCTCTATGTTTTCCTTTCGAACTCCGTCTTGCCGGCCTGAGTTTTCCGGTTCTTGCCGAAAATTTCTATTCCCTTCTCTTCGGTGGTTTTCGTGTCGGAATCCGTTATTCTGAAAATGATTAGTGTTCTGTTGTCCCTGGTATCTTGTTCTGTACATTCTTTGCTCTTGTACATCTAATCTTCCCAGCATATCTACAGCATCCTTTATGGAGCGGATCTTGTGGCTAGTAAGTATTAGCTGTGTCTGTTCCGGTAACCTAGCCGCAATCATTCGTACATACTCTTCTTCACTATGAGGCTGGTCTAAGTATCGGCAGGATGCATAGCACCGCATGAAAAAATCGGTTTGCGATCCTCTTCTCGGATCATAACGGTCACCGCACATTAATTCTGATTTTACGGCGATCTGCCGTTCTGCCGACCAGTAAAGATTCAAAAAATCTTCTTTGAACTGTGCAAAAGATGTAAATTCCTCCTCTAATTGCTCTGCCCACAGTCGGGGTCCTGCTCTTAAATGTTTTATTACCATATTAATTTTCTTCTTCTCACTAGCAGCAATAAAAGGTGGAAAATTTTCGAAATTTTTAATAAACTTTACAGGATGAATGCTATTTCGGTCAGAAAATTCTTCCCAATCAATCTTTTCGTCGTAGCATTGAGCAGGAATTACTGTGCCCCTTCCGGTTTCTTTGTATTTACAGAATACTTCTCTCACTACACCCGGCACTTGTTTTAATACTTCTTGCTTTATAATTAGCGGCGCCTGTGCCTTCATTCTCTCATCCACAAATACGGCAGTTGATACTTTTAATTTCTCCAACTTCTCATCCAGCTGTTCCACCTCCGCAGTTATCTCTTTCATCCCAAGCTTCACTTCCGCATAGCCCTGTCGGGTACCTTCTTGCAATGTTTGGAACTGTCCCTCTATCGTCTTTATACGGTGGCAGTGACTATCTCTTTTTTCTTGTAACTGCGCATACTGTTCTTGCAAGGCGTCGGTTTCCTGGCGCAAACTATTAGTTTCACCCTTTAACTCTTGTTTTAAATCGGAAAACTGGGTTGCTAAGTCCTCTGCTCGCATATTACACAAAGCACGATACTCTCCATATCCTTACGTAATTCTGCTATTTGGGATTTGTGTTCTTTCAGAGACTTAGAATGTAACACTTCCGCGTCAGACTTTAGTTCAGCTTTTAGATTATCGAGCTTGGAATCAAAGGTTTGAGTACTTAACTTAAGATCTGAATCTAACTTTTCAAATTTATCATGGAGGATTTCAGTGCTTGACTTAAGGTCTGAATTTAAATGTTCAAATTTATCATGGAGGATTTCAGTACTTGATTTGAGATCCAAATTTAAATTTGCAAATTTTGAATTTAGGGTCTCAGTATTCATATTTAAATTTTCCAACTTGGAATTTTGAATCTCGGAATTCATACTAATCTCGGACTTTAAACTTTCCGTAGTTGACTGAAAGTCTGACTTTAAACTTTCAGTAGTTGACTGAAAGTCTGACCTCAGATTTTCCAACTTGGAATTTAGTAACTCATTTATCACTCGGACCATTTCCGACATATCTACATTCGAGCTTCCCTCGGTCTCCGACATGACTATAATTTTACACAGAAAACAGGATCACAAAACACGGCAAATTCGCTTCCCGCGAATCAGACAACCAAACCACAACAACGCCGTTACGAAGCGCCAGCTGCTGCAAGCTATCTAGCTAAGCATGCCATTCAAAGCAAAAAAAGGAAACAAAAAGGTTGCACTACAGGCATAACTACCGGTGGAATTTAAATAATTGCTTCTGTCATCACTGATGACAAAGGAGAAGAAAATGTATTGTCGAGTTAGGAGAGAAAAATCTTGTCCGATTTTCTTCCTCGATATTTCACAGAAAAAAAGGAAAATTATCCGAGAAAAATTAGGAAAAGGATTTAAGCCTTCAAAAATAGCCAAAAAAGCAGCGCACAGCGGGTCCTTAGCTTTCGGAGACTCTGCACGACGATTCTTCTTTCTCCCGCCTCCGTCGTCTCGGCTGCCCAGCTCCGCGCCGAAAAAATGTGGAATATCTCCTCGGCTGCTCTCTGACCAACCGCGCTGCCTTCCTCGAGTGGATCCTCTTCCGCGCCTTTGAGTATTGTCGCTACGGTCCCGATTGTCGTCGTCGTTATGTCCCTAATTTTCCTTTTACGTTTGTGTGTTTTCCCAGGGTTTGAGAAAAAAAATGTCTCTCCCCCTAGTACTAATTTCTATCACACAGTCCGTTACGCGTCGCCATGTAAGACATCTGTCCTTGGTTGATGGAATATTAATTTTAAGTTATGGTATGATCAAGATCGGCTCACTTCAAGTAGTTTAAGACATTTATTTAGTAAGAATTAATTATAGTTCGATGACCCGGCCGCCAGACAGTGAAACCAAAACCGTCCCCAGAAGTAGTTGGGAGAATAATTAATAAAGTTCATTAAGCAACATCAAGAAGAGCAATTACGTTCATAGCAAGTTTATTACGAAAAACACATAAAACACATGCGAACGGTTTGGCCACCATCAAATTTCAAAGTATAGCTATCGAAACTTCTTATCCGAAAGATTGCAGAATTCTTGTGGTAAAAGGAAAATTACAGTTCGTATCTGCTTCCCGCTAAATCATACACCAACACAACGTGGCTTTCACTGTTCATTAATATACTGTTCAAACACTCAATTTTATAACCACAGTTCTTATTTGAGACGTAAACTTCTTCTTACACACAGTTCAATATAGAAAAACACATTATACAGAACCTATATCGGCTAATGCCTACAATAAGTGAGCCGCGGTACGCGATCAGCTGTCTGCGACAATCCGCGCGCAACCATTACTAGCGGGCGACTGACTTTAGAAAATAATGTAGCTCTCCGCTCCAGAGATACTACTTTGAAGCGGCGGAAGGTAACTGTAATGTCACAAGTTGCAGGATGATCTGGACAGGATATCTAAATGGGTTGGTAAACATGGAATGAAGATAAATGCAAAGAAGAGTCAGCTTATTAGATACACAAATAAAAAACAAAAGGTTTATTATGAATATAAGGTGGGGAAAGAATTGCTTGCTAAAGACTTGAAATTGTAAATATCTTGGAATTACTTTTGATAACAAACTTAACTGGGCAGGACACATAGGACAGGTGGTAGGGAAAGGTTTCAAAGTTCTGCACTTGTTGGAGATAGTGATGAGGGGATGTACAAGAGAAGTCAAGGAATTGGGTTACAAAACTTTGGTCAGACCATTGCTCGAATTTGGTAGTGTAGTATGGGACCCTCATTTTATGTATGAAATACAGGAGTTGGAGAGGGTGCAAAAAAGGGCTGCTAGATTTATTTCTGGAAATTATCGCAGAATGCAATCAGTGACGGATATGATAAAGGAGCTGGAATGGATTCATTGCAAGACAGGAGGAGAATGAGGAGGGTCATTTGAGTGTACAGGGCATATACTGGCGATGAGGCATGGAAAGATATTGCAATAGGTATGAAAAGTAGTGGATGGAAGGGAAAAGATGACCATGACCACAATCTGGCACTCGATTTTAGGCACAAGGGCGTGGAAAGATTCTCTTTTTTAGGTAAGGGTGTCAGGGATTGGAATGAGTTACCAAGAGAAATGATGAATAATTTACCGAAATCTTTGAAAGAATTTAAAGATAAAATTTGTAGAGGGCAAATGTAGGTAGGTGCAGGATAGGGGGAAGATTGGTGGGTAGAAAAATTGCCACCGTAGCCTGTGCTCCATTGCAATTAAATTAAATTAAAGGACTTGCACAAATTGTGTTACACTGTGTTTTTTGTACAGTGTTTATTATCCAACGTGGATCTAAATCCACTTTCACACTATCTTGCCACTGGTTGACATAGATGAATACTATGTTGTTATCGGACCATTTTTTTAATTTCATTTAACTAGTAACTAAAACTTATCAATTAAATCATTTTTACTCAACAGTTCTGCAATTCTTTGAGGCATTTCTACATTCCAGAATATTACACCACAAGCAGAGTATTGTGTTTTTATATTTTACGGTCTTAGTGATGGTAATATTTCTGTATCTGTGGTACTCCCTGAAAGTTTAGCAATGTCTTTGTAAGTGGTCTCTCATCTGTACAAAAATGGAAGCCATGGTAGACTATCCAGTTCCCCCTGAGGCATCCATAGTAATGTATTTGTTTGTTTCCATACACTGATTTATTGACTCCTTTGTTGAAATGTCCTCTTAAGATTTACATTAATTGAGGTACATTTGTGTTTGTTCCCTGTATTTTGAATGTTTTTTCATGAGCTTATCTGTTGTATCTTTTCAATAATATTTATTAAGAAAACTGACTGCTAAGAATTGTACACCTGAGTATCCTTTTCACTGCTCTTCTTTAAAATTGTCTCCTTGATACAGTTTTTGTTCTTGGCATTCACTCAAGAACTGTTTAACTGGGGACAACAAAATTCTATAAACACATCAACCAGGAGTTGTAAGCATTTTAGTTGAAAAGATCTATTTTCACATGATATCCCTGTGATACATTTTTGGCATATATAGCTGCTGATGGTTGCCAGCCTTTCTGTGCTTATTAGATTGGGCATCATTACAGAAGTTCATAATTGTACTTGAGACATATATGGTAACTTTTACTGTAGAAGTATAAGAGCGTACCATTATTAGTTTGTTATTTAGCTTCATTTACTGTTGTCTATACCTGTAACCACTTTTAATATTAAGAGTCATGGTTGTACTTAAATGTTAGAATAGAGACTTCCTTATTTTTGATTGCTCAGACTTTCATCAAGTTAAACTTGGGAATTCGTAATATATTTTGTGCTTTAATATATATATATATATATATATATATATATATATATATATATATATATATTTTGCTGTCATCATTCTTTCGACTGGTTTGATGCAATCCTCCATCCCTTCCTATCCTGTGCTAACCTTTTCGTTTCTACATACCCCTTACAACCCATGTCCTCATATATCTGCTTCATATATTCTAATCTCTGTCTACCTCTACAGTTCTTACCTTCGACTGTTCCCTCCACTAACAAATTAACCAGTCCATCATGTCTCAAAATATGACCTAAAAGCCTGTCTCTTCTTCCTGTTAGCTTCTTCCATAAACTTCTTTTCTCACCCATCATTTCCAAAACTCGTTCATTTCTTACTTTGTCTGTCCACCTAATTTTTAGCATTCTTCTGTAGCACCACATTTCAAATGCTTCAAGTTTCTTTTTTTCCGGTATTCCTAAAGTCCATGTTTCACAACCGTAAAGTGTTGTGCTCCACACATAGAGTTTTAAAAAGTTCTTTCTAATTCCTAGATCAATATTTGAAACTAAAAGGTTTCTCTTTTTCATGAAGGCTCTTTTTGCTGGTGCTAGTCTGCTTTCAACATCATTCCTGCTTCGGCCATCGGTTGTAATTTTGCTTCCCAAGTTACAGAACTCACTCACTTCTCCTATAGCATCCGATCCTATTTTTATATTTAATCTGCTTCTATTGGTATCATTTCTGCTACATTTAATCACTTTTGTCTTACTTTGATTTATATTCAGTCCAAAATCTTCCTTCAATATTTTGTTCATGCCATTCAATAACTTCTCAATATCCGCAGCCCTCTCTGCTAACAAGACAATGTCATCAGCAAATCATAGCATATTGATTTTTTCTCCCTGAAAACTTATGCCGCATGGAAATTTTTCTTTCACTTTCTTCATTGCTTCTTCTACATACAAGTTGAATATTAACGGGAATAGACTACAACCTTGTCTCACACCCTTTTTAACCGATGCATGTCTCCCGTGATTCTCTACTTTTATTACAGCCACTTGATTCTTATATAGTTTTTAGAGTATTCCTCTGTTTCGATACTTTAGACCTGACTTCTTTAAAATTTTAAACATCTTGTCCCACCTGACATTATCAAAAGCTTTTTCAAAATCAACAAATGCCATAAAAGTTTCTTTGTTTTTCTTGATCCGCCCTTCAAGTATTAATCTTAAAGACAGAATTGCTTCCCTTGTACGACGATTTTTTCTAAATTCAAACTGATCTTCACCTACTATCTCTTCTACTACCCTTTCCATCCTTCTGTATATTATTCTGGTCAGTAATTTTGAAGCATGTGATGTTAGACTAATGGTGCGATAATTCTCACATTTGTTGGCTTGTGCTTTCTTTGGAAGTGTGAAGATGATATTTTTGTTAAAATCAGTTGGAATTTCTCCTGTTTCATAACTTTTTGATATCAGCTTGAATAATCTTTCGATTCCTTCCTCTCCTAGAGATTTAAGAAGTTCTGCAGGGATCTCATTAACTCCAACTGCCTTATTTGCTTTCAAGTCATTCAGAGCTTTATAAAATTAAGTTCTCAAAACAGGATCTCCTAAGTCATCAATGTCGACATCGCCTTTCTTTTCCAATACACTATTGTTCAAGTCGTCCCTATCATACAGTTTCTCAATGTATTCCTTCCATCGGTTAGCTCTATCTTCTGAGCTTAAAAGTGGTTTCCCATCGGCAGCTTTAATGTTCATACCTCTTTTCTTCATTTCTCCAAAATTTTGTTTGATCTTCCTTTATGCAACATCTACTTTTCCTACGACCATTTCCTTTTCTACGTCTTCACACTTTTCTTGTAGCCATTTTTCTTTCGCTATTTTGCATTTCCTATTTATTTGATTTCTATATTGCCTGTACTGCTCTCTTCCTGCTTCATCCTGAGCATTTTTGTACCTTCTCCTCTGATCCATCAGCTCCAAAATTCTTCTGTGATCCAAGGTTTTCGTGCAGCTTGTTCCCTAAAGCCTATTGTTTCTTTGCCAGCTTTCATTATTTTGGTCTTTAATGCATTCCATTCGTCGTCGGTTGAGCTCCTTTCACAGTTACTTCTTAGACCTAAGTCTGCCATATCTGCTAATTTTTATCTTGTGCTAGATTGTTTCAGCTTATTAACTGCCATCTGTTCTGCCTATGTTGCTGCCTTATTCGCTTGAATTTCAGATTGCACTTCATTACTATCAAATTATGGTCCGAGTCTATGTCTGCTCCTGGGTATGCTTTACAGTCTAGAACTTGATTCCTGAATCTCTGTTTCACCATGATATAATCTAGCTGATATCTGCCTTGTATCCCCAGGACGTTTCCAGGCATATGTTCTTCTTGCATGGTTCTTAAACAGTGTGTTCGCCACTGCTAGCTTATATTTTTCACAAAATTCTAGCAACCTGCTGCCTCGCTCATTTCTTTCTCCTAGACCAAAACCTCCTATAGTATTCCCCTCTTTTACTTCTCCCACTATTGCATTCCAATCACCCATGATTATTAGATTTTCCTCCCCTTTCACATATTGGATTAATTCTTCAATTTCAGCATATATTTTTTCTATTTCTTCATCATCTTCCTGTGACGTTGGCATATGCACTTGTACTAATGTGGTTGGGACGAGCTTAGTTTCTAACCTCATCAAAATAATCCTGTCACTAAACTGTTCATAATAACTCACCCGTTTCCCTACTATCTTGTTCATTACAAACCCTACACTAGTGACTCCATTGACAGCTTGTGTGCTAATTATCCTGTGTTCCCCCGACCAGAAATCCTGTGCATCCTTCCATTTAATCTCACTTATGCCAACTACATCTAACTTAAGTTGTTCCTTCTCCCTTTTTAAGTTTTCTAACCTACCTGCCCTATTCAGACTTCTAACATTCCATGCTCCGACTCGTAGAATGTTTCTATCTATTCTGATGACTCCTCCCTGAGCAGTCCCCACCCGGAGATCCAATTGGGGGACTATTTTACCTCCGGGATATTTTACCCAGGAAGATGCCATCATGATATATGTAATTTGAGAGGATTACATGTCCTCAGCATACCCTTTGGGTCTTTAATGCAGTGGTTTCCCGTTGCCTTCTGCATCCCCATGCCGTTGATCATTTCTAATTCATCCACCTTAGGGGCCGTTTCCAATCCCAAGGGCAAGAGGGTGCCCTGAACCACTTCCCGCTCTTTTGCCCTCCTTTCGGAGGCCATTGGCAATATATATATATATATATTAAGTATTTTAGAACTCAAACATTTCAGAGACATAATTATTTAGTAAGATACAATACATAACAAACTCATCTTAATATAACGTGTACATGTAAATATCAAAATAAAGGGAAAATGACTCATCATTCACCAAAGTTGGTCAAAACGAGTGAAAAACAGGTATGACGTACACGAACATATACAATACTTCAATTTTCACTTTATTCATGTAATAGAAATCGAGTCATGTGGTTCGGGAGGTGTGCACTTGCTGAAGGTTATCACATAATGTGTGAATTACGTGCACGTATAAGGCTGCTTTACGACGAAATATTGCGCATCTCTTGTGTGTTTTTTTTTTGTGTTCATCGTCCCAGCCGCCTTCATCTGTGGTAAGTGTAGGGTTTTATTTCCCTATCCTTCCTAGTTTTATTGCCTTAAATCATTTTCTGGCTCATTGTTTTTATATATATATATATCGCAGGTGGTGATAAAATGAATAATATAACAAAAGGGTCATGAAAATTAAAACAAACAGTATATAAGTAAATAAATTTGATTTGGAAGAAATTTGTAACTAGTTACATGATAACTAATAAGAATGAGTGATGTGTCATAAGGTAAAATTTTCTGAGTGATTGAGGTCACTTAGGTGTCTGGTATCCAGGATATTTTGGTTTGCAAGTTCCCATCTTTGAAGTTCCGAGCCAGTGGTGGTTTCAGGGAAAACTCTGATAGCTCTCACGGCGAAAAAGTCATTGAGATTGTTAGAATTGTGTTAATTGGCATGTTGTGTTAATGGGAGGTATAAGTTTCTGATGTGGACTGTTTGTCTGTGGCCATTCATTCTGACTGAGAGTTGCTGTATGGTGAGGCCTACGTAGGAAAAAGTACAGTGGTGGCATATTAGTTGGTATATGATATGTTTTGTGGAGCATGTGGCATGTCCAATGAGGGGGAAGTCCCTCTGTGGTAGGGTTGGAATATGTTCTAGTGGGAGGATGCATTTTGCAAGTTTAGCAGTGAGGTCTATTGTACAGAAAAGATCCTTATGGTAGTTTTGGAGAGTCTGGTGGAGGGTATTTGTGAACCAAAATGTTTTTGAGGTTAGGTGGTTTGCTGAAACATGTATGGGGGATAGTTGGTAAAATATTTGGTAAAAGAGTACACATTTCTGGAAAGGAGTGAAGGAAGTCATGCCCCTGCTGTAAGATTCGATTGACGGATTCGAGGCCGGGAGAGAACTGGGCTACAGCTGAATTTTGGAGGTGCCGGGCGGGAGTGGTTACAGGGAGGGTGGGTGATTGCATGGGAGATTTGTTTATGTACAAGATCTGCTGAGTAAGAGCAGGAATTAAGGGCTTGGGATAGGTTCTGGGAGTACGGGGAGATGGATTCAGCATCAGAACAGATACGTCTGCCACAGACAGCAAGGATATATGGGAGGGATAGTTTTGTATGGAATTTCATGGCAGCTGTAAAATATCCTGGATACCACACACCCACCTGGAATCAACAACCGATAAAATTCCATTTGATCCATCACTCAGTATTATTAGTATTATCATTTAACTAGTTTATTTATTTATTTATATACAGTTCATTTTAATATTCCTGACCCTGTTGTTATATTATTACTTTTATGACCACATGTGATATATATATATATATATATTTAGTGAAGGATCTAATTTTTGTTCTCTCTGCAGGGCAACAATTACATTTCATCAAAGCCTAGCACAGTGTCATGACCAAGAGGATACTGGTGTAATAGGAAACACTTCTGCTATGAGGCCACTGCAGTTCACGTGTGCTAAATGTCTGCAAGTTTACAATACAAGGGATTTGCTAATAAGACATGTGTTCTGCCATGACTCACTTGTAAACACTCCACTGTATGTTTGTGAACAGTGTGGTTTCATTTTCTCAGATCTGTCAACATTCTGTTCCCATACACCATATCATAGCAGTGAAATTACTTTGAAGCAAGAAACAGAATTGGAAGTTGTGTGTGCTAATTGTGCTCAGGTGTTTTTATCTTGGAGTTCTCTGACAAAACATGTATTTGAACATGTCACAGCTGTTTCCTGCCCATTGTATGTCTGTATGCATTGCCAACAAATATTTAAAACTTTAATTGGGCTTCATCTGCATCAGGACTCCAAACATCCTTATACCTCATTTTTACAAACGAGGTAAGATTGAGTCATCCTATTTTAGTTTCTAAATAATGCTTGTACTTTACAGTTATAGGTTCAATTTGAATCTCTTCTGTTTCATAATTTTTTGATATAAGTTTCAGTAATCTTTATCTTCCTTCTTCTCCTAGGAGTTTCAGAAGATCTGCAGGGATCTCATCAATCCTAACTTCCTTATTTGTTTTCAGATCATTGAAAGCTTGATCAAATTGTGTCATGTAAAACAGTATATCCTAAATCATCAAAATTGACATCTCCTTTTTTCCAGTGCACTGTTTTCAAATCAGCACCATCATACTGTTTCTCTATATATATCTTCCTTTGGTTTATTCTACCTCCAGTGCTTAAAATGTTTCCCATCTGCAGATTTAATGTGTATACCTCTTTTCTTTATTTCTGCTAACTTCTGTTTATCTTCCTATATGCTGCATCTATTTTACCTATGACCATTTCCTTTTCTGCTTTTTCACTTTTTTTCTTGCAGGCTTTTTTCTTTTGCTTTTTTGCATTTACTGTTTATTTGAATTCTAAATTGTCTGTATTGCTTTCTCCCTGCTTCATCCTGGGTAATTTTGTTCCTTGTTCTCTGATCCATCATCTCCAAAGTTTCTTCTGTGGTCCAAGGTTTCCAGGTGGCTTGTTCCCTAAATCCTAATGTTTCTTTACGACTTTTGATTATTTCTCTCCTCAACCCAATCCATTCATCATCAGTTGAACTCCATTGGAGTTATTTTTTAGCCCCAGATCTACCATCTTCAAATCAGGATCAAATTTTTCCCTCCTGTTAGATTGTTTTAGTCAGTTTACTTCCTGTCTGTTGTGTTAGTATTGCTTCTTTATTCTCTTGAACTTCAACCTATCAGATTCTGGTTAGTTTACATTGCTCCTGGATATACTGTACAATTTAGAACTTCATTCCTGAGTCTGTTTGGCCATGATATAATCTATGCGATATCTACATGTATCGCCGGAACGTTTCCACATATAGAACTTTCATGCATGGTTCTTAAATAGTGTGTTCTCTATGACGAGTTTATATTTTTTACAAAATTCTATAAACCGGCTTCCTCACTCATATCTTTCTCCTAGACCAAAATTCCCTACTACATTAACCACTTTTCCTTCTCTTGCTGCCACAATCCCAGTCACCAATGATTAGTAGATTTTCGTCCCGTTTCATATTTTGGATTAATTCTACAATTTAAGTGTATATTTTCCCTGTTTCTTCAACTTCCTGAGATATTGCCATATACACTTGTACTAACGTGATTGGAGCAGGTATAGTTTCTTCCCTCATTATAATAATTATGTCACTAAACTCACCCATTTTCCTATTCTCTTATTCATTACAAATTCTATACCAGTAACTGCATCTACAGCTTTTGTATTGATTATTCTGTGTTCCCAGACCAGAAATCCTGTGCATCCTTGCAGTTATTCTCACTAGTCCCAATGATATCTAATTAAAGTCTTTCAATCTCCCTTTTTAACTTTTCTAACCTACCTGCCCTATTCAGATTTCAATCATTCCTCACTCCGACTCATAGAATGTTTCTATCCGTTCTAATGACTCCCCCTGAGCAGACTGCACCTGGATATCAGATTGGGGGACTATTTTACCTCTGGAATATTTTACACAGGAATTTAAGAGGATTAGAAATCTTTTGGATACCCTCAGGGCTCCCCGTAGTGGCTTCCTGTTGCCTTCTGCATTCCCACGCCATTGATTATTTCTCATTTTTCTGCCTTTATGGGCTGTTCCATAGTCCAAGGGCAAGAGGGTGGTCTGAGCCACTTCCCGCTTTTCTGCCCTTCATGAGGAGGCCTTTGGCAAGCAGAGGGTGACTCCTTATACCAGGAATATTTCAGTCACCAGAGCCTCATCCCTGCAAACAGGGTGCTCCACGTGAAGGAGAGATTGGCGTTTGGTAGGATGAGGCTGATTACCCTTACATCCCTATTACAGTTTTACTGTTTACAATATTACTGATCCTGTTGGCATTTAGTACTCATTTTTGTTTGTTTATGATTCAGTGAGATAGTACTGTTTATATCAATTTCTGCATAAAGTCGATATTTACGGAGTTGATTTTATGTAATTCCTAATATCCAGTATGATATAGACTTCTTTAATATACTTATGAAATTATATTTCATTTTAGACTATTGTCAGGATAAAAATATCTGCTTGGACTAGGGATCATTTGAAATGATGTTCTCAAATACTGTGGATTTTATTTAAGCAGATTACTAAACTATTTTCTTTAAATTCTGTTAGTATGATAAAACTAAAAATAATGTAGATAAGGTTCACAGTTTTAATTAAAAATATGTGGATCCTTAAATTGAAATAAAGTCTGCTGTACTTAACATAAATTAATACACGGTCTGGCTTCATGCTACCTACAGAAAAATACTTTGTGACATTCCCCTTGATAACAACTGATCTTTAATATTAATGTGATTAGCACATTCAGTGGTTAATAACCCCAAGTATCAGTTATACCAGGTGTCTGTAGTATCTAGCAAGAGACTGACATCACTTTTTCTGAATTCTCATTTTTTCTGTGGTGGTTATTTAGTGGCTATAAAAGATTGATTCTAAAGTTATGAAAACAGTTAAAACCAGAAAATTATATTAGATCAATATTTATAATTGATAATTATAGACATAATATGTCACTATCATCATGGCAGCATAAATGAAATGAAACTAACAGTTAGTGTCCATATAGAGAAAACATCATAGATGTTAATATGAGGGGAAACATTTCAGTTTCCACTACGAAGTGTAGCTGAAGTTGCTCATATAGTCTAGGCTGCTAAGCTGTTTTCGAGAGTTTGGCCATCTGGCAGGCTTGAAAGGTACAAGGCAGTTGCCATGTCTGGCACTTATCTAGATGATGGCATTGGAAAACTGGATACCAGAAATATCATGCAGTATCAGCAGGTTCATTGGGCATGGTACCCTAGAGCATTGTATTAATACTCTGCACTATAAAAGACTTATTGAAAAGAGTTATATTACAATATAACACTGACAATAAACTTATTGATTGATTTTCTTTAATTACTCCACAACACGTATCAATAAAGAAATAGAACTTGGTATAAATTTTGTGCAAACACTTTAAATATAATCTCATTTACTAAAATCATTTCATTGACCCTAACATTTATGTGTATTACAGGCTATTTACAATGTAAGAGTTGTAACAACACAATGTATATTGTCATTTGAATATATTATATTCTATAGGAAATTCATGTTTTGTTAATTAAGTAATCTATAATATATATATATATATAATTATTTTTATCTATAGCTGTTATAACTCAGTAATTATTCAGGCTATTTTTGCTTTTGCTGCATAATCATTTACAGATACATCAAGACAAATTATGCAATTATAATGCACTATGAAAATAACCTTGCCTACTGAGATGCTGCTAAAATGAATGAATTTGATCTCTCTGTGCTTGGTCAACATATTCAGTAAAGTAATTGAATTTTTTTCTGCACATAGGTGCAAATTGAAAATTATTGAATAACTTAACTATTGTGCTGCATAATGGATGTAATATAAACTACAATTAACGATATTAAACCTAACACAGTGATCCTAGATTGTACACAGACGGAAAAAAAAATCCCAACACCAAGAAAAAATTATTGTAGAGTAATGAAATTTGGACAATGCATTTGTCAAGTTAACATGTTTAATTGATTAAATTTTCAAGATCACAGGTTAATTTAAGCTCAAGAAAATGCATTTCAAATGTGAAATACTGTTAAATTAATAGCCGGTGTAACCTCCAGAATTTTGAATGCAAGCCTGCAAACGTGAATGCATTGTGTCATACAGGTTTCGAATGTCACTTTGTGGTATGGAGTTCCATGCTTGTTGTACTTGTGCTGTCAATACTGGGACGGTCAGTGCTGGCTGTGGATGATGCTGGAGTTGTCGTCCAATGATATCCCATACGTGTTCAATTGGAGACAGATCTGGTGATCTCGCAGGCCAAGGTAACATGTCGACACTCTGTAGAGCACGTTGCGAGACAACAGCGGTAGGAGGGCGAGCGTTATCCTGTTGAAAAACTCCCCCTTGAATGCTGTTCATGAATGGCAGCACTACAGGTTGAATTACCAGACTGACGTACAAATTTGCAGTCAGTGTGTTTGGTATAACCACAAGAGTGCTCCTGCTGTCATAGGAAATTGCTCCCCAGACCATGACTCCAGGTGTAGGTCCAGTGTGTCTAGGCCGCAGACAGTTTGGTTGCAGGCGTTCCCCTGGCCTCCTTCTGACCAACACTCGGCCATCACTGGCACCAAGGCAGAACCTGCTTTCATCAGAAAACACAACAGATCTCCACTCCGTCCTCCAATGAGCTCTGGCTTGACACCACTGGAGTCGCAAACGGCGATGGCTTGTAGTCAGTGGAATGCACGCTACAGGGCGCCTGGCTCGGAGCTGTCCTTGAAGTAACCGATTTCTAACAGTTCGTTGTGTCACTGTGGTACCAACTGCAGCTCGAATTTCTGCCGCAGACGCAGTACGATGCGCCACAGCTGTACGCCGAATACGGCGGTCTTCCCTCTCAGTAGTGCCACGTGGCCTCCGGAACCCGGTCTTCTTGAGGCAGTACCATCCCTTGACCACTGCACCCAACAATCATGCACAGTGGATACATTCCGGCCAAGTCTTTCTGCAATATCGCGAAAGAAAAATCCACCTTCTCGTAGCCCTATTACACGACCTCGTTCAAACTCGGTGAGCTGTTGATAATGGCTTCTTCGTCTTCTTAAAGGCATTCTTGGCTAACATCAACTCACTATGTCAAATCTCAGCGGTAAATAACGTTCACAAACTTTACAGCGCGTATTTAAAGCAAACCTGATTTGCAAGCTCTGAGTAGCGCTACTAGCGCCACACTTATGCGCGAAGCGCGAAATTTGAATCGATGTCATCTTTCAGATGTATAAACACGCCTACCAAATTTCGTTTATCTAACACAAGTCTTTCTTGGTGTTGGGATTTTTTTTTCCGTCTGTGTATATAGAGCTTATGCCATTTGAACATCAAATCTTATATATACAAGAGGGTGTTAGTATATCCGAGATTAATAGACATTGACTCTGTTTGACCAATCATGATGAAAGTTGACACATGCATTTCTTTTTTATAGAGAAGGTTTGTGACCAAAAAAAATTCCAAAACCACTCCCCCCTTTTTATAATCCTTAGTTTTTATACAAAACCAATTTTTTATCTGATTTCGTTGGAACCTTGTACACGTATACTTCAAAATAAACAGAAAAACCTACACCTCTCCCCCTTTACATTTTCTCAGTTTTTATCAGTGTTCTCACTAAGCTACAGTCGACACCATTTGCAGGTCACCATGAAAGTTGGCACATATATGTATTTTTTCATGGAGAAGTTTTCTGACTAGCAAAAACTACCCCATTTCTCCTTTTATATCCCTTAATTCGTATGTAAACCAATATTTTTTTCTGATTTCGTTGGAACTTTGTATACTTTAAAACAAAGGGAAAAATACTTGTCCTTATTAGTTTTTTCAAAACCAAATCTCCCCATTTCCATCCCTTAATTAGTGTCAATATTCTTTATATAAAGCTACAGTTTCTATCCAATTTTGAAGGAATTTTTCACCTATATATATTAAAACAAGCCTTCAAATACAGTATATATTAGGTTTACAAAAGCCCAACCACCTTTTCCCCTTTACCCCTGCCCCTTTTAATTTCCAGTGTTCTTTATAGAAACCCACAGTTTTTAAATCCCGCCAAATAAATCAGCTCTTTTAAGTTATGCCAGAATATTCGTAAGTAAATGTATTATATGTACATCATATTTTAGCTCGTACCCTATGCTTAAACATTGTGAAAACCCATGAAAAATCTGTATATTCTACATAATGCTGGAAGAAACAGATGTATTTCAGATACAGATTTATGTATGTGATATGTATTAATGCATAGATAGTAGATATTTTGACTATTGAACAGCAACTTTAACACATGGTATAGTTGGGTTGAAATGCAGCCTGGAACAAAGTATAAACTGACATTCTGTATTGCAGCATCCAATTCACTCCGTCCTGAGAATCGTTTGGGTATATCAATGTTTAGTTTTCTTCTAAAAATGGCTGGTGCAAATTAATAAAACTTAGTCTATCAGAAATATAAAAATAGTGTGTGTGTAAATAAGTCCTGATTAGACCTGGCAATGCCAAGTACTCTGCTAGTTGTAGGTTTAAAAAGTTTTGCTGCTAATATATTTTAAATATAGAGGGTTTTTTATTAGATTAAGGGCAGTTCTGTATGGGAAAGAGTTGAAGAGTGTGATAGGAGATATAAAAATTATAATATAGCATAACTAGTGCATAGTGTTCAGCAAATTTATGGAGTGAGCTGTGAGTAATAATTTAAATATATTTTTCTACAATTTACTCAAGTTTGCTAAAATCAAATAATTATATACATAGTTACATACATTATCTATAGATAATGGAATAGAAAAGAAATGACAAAATACATGAAAACTATATAATGATATAGTTCATATCTTGTAGATGTGGGGCAGTAACTGTATAAATAAAAGTTCTTGTAATATTATATATAGATTATTAGAAACCTGTTCTGGGATTTCCAAATAATAACCACTAGTTAATTAACTGTAGGAATGGTATTATGCTAAATTTACCTGTGTTACTTTGTTTCTAGGTATCATCAAGTCATTCCTGCTCATGATCTGCAGCAGACTTATGCTTCCGGAATGTGTGGAGAGCCTTTCATGAATTCTGACATCCTAATAACTCATAAAAGTATCCCTGAGAAAGATCAGCCTTATGCTTGTGAAGTTTGTGGTAAATGTTTTACTGCTAATAGTAACCTTACACGACATAAAAGAATTCATATAGGTGAGCGGCCTTATGTTTGTGAAGTTTGTGGTAAATGTTTTACTGCTAATAGGAGCCTTGTACTACATAAAAGAATTCATACAGGTGAGCAGCCTAACACTTGTGAAATTTGTGGGAAAACATTTACATGGGCTGATAAATTAGTAGTGCATAAAAGGATTCATACAGGTGAGCGGCCTTACACTTGTGAATTTTGTGGAAAAACATTTACACGGGCTGATCAATTAGTAGTACACAAAAGAATTCATACAGGTGAGCGGCCTTACACTTGTGAAATTTGTGGAAAAACATTTACACAGGCTGGTAATTTAGTAGTACATAAAAAATTTCATACAGGTGAGCGGCCATATGCTTGTGAAGTTTGTGGTAAATGTTTTACTGCTAATTGTAACCTTGTACAACATAAAAGAATTCATACAGGTGATTGGCCTTACACTTGTGAAATTTGTGGAAAACCATTTACACGGGCTGTTCATTTAGTAGTACATAAAAGAATTCATACAGGTGAGCGGCCATATTCTTGTGAAGTTTGTGGTAAATCTTTTGCTGCTAATTCTAACCTTGCAAGACATAAAAGAATTCATACAGGTGATCGTCCTTACACTTGTGAACTTTGTGGAAAATCGTTTACTGATTATTTTAAGTTCAAAATACATAAAACAGCTCGTAAATGTAAGCATCCTTAGGTTTGTGGAATTATTTCCCACCATCAAATTAGCTTCATAACATGAAAAATTATCCGTATAGACTAGCACCATTATGCTTGTAAACATTCTGAAGTATTGTTGATGAACTGTAGTTACATAAGATTACATAAAGTATTCATTGTGGTGAGAATACCTATTTTTTGTCACTTTTGATATGTTACACATAGAAGATTGTACGTAAATAAGGTTCTTCATGTTTGTGAAGGTTGGGGAAAATTTTGTAAGTGACCAATTAGCTGTAAAATTCATATGGTGTTATAGTGGTGTGGAGTTTTATCCTTTTAAGATTGTGGAGATTAGTTTGACGGGTAAGGTAAAGTTATAATTTGTAATTTAGCTAACTATAAGGCATAATATTAATTATATGGCTAGAAAACATATATTTGTAGACATATGAGAAGATCCTATCAGTCTTATAAAAAATCCATAAGATTCTATATGCTGGGAAACATTTTTATAACACACACACACCTGAAAACCTCAAACAGTACAAAACAATCTATGTATTAGTGGCCTTAAAAATGTGAAGATTTTGGAAAATTCTTGATGGTGTTCCCTTGCCCTGTAAATTGTGGTAAAATACATTTCCCTTCTTCTTAGCATCTTTGCAGGGTGTGCTTTTCTGGATTGTTTCATTTGTTTTGATCTTGTGCATCTTCAGGTGAGACGTTGGCTAGACGCATGTCCTCCCGTAAGGTATCCAGACAGTGCTTCTTGGTTGTCCTTAATAGTCTTTGCCCCTCCAGTCTTATGTAGAGTGCTGTTTTTGTAAATGAGGTGTCGTTGCTGTATAGTATGTAGCTGAACCTTTGCAGAGGACCTTGACATGTTTTCTCAGTGGTTTGAGTCACATTAAATGCATTGACTCTGTTTTATACATCTGGGTGTTCTGACTATCCAGACAGAGTTCTGTTCCCAAATATATGAAGTCGGATGACTTGTAATATTTAATGCCATCAATATTAACGGACCCATCACTAGGAGCCCCACATTCCATTTACTCAGTATGCCAGATATTAAGGTGCAAGCTGTAATAATCGAGGGAAGTTTTTCATCGTTGGATTTGTTGTTCAAATTCTTGTCGAGACTTGCAGGTGACCATGATATCATCAGAGTGGAGGATATATCCCGGTGTGTGGAGTGAGCAGTTCTCCAGCAATGGTGTTAAGACAGAGGATAAACAGGAAAGGGGACGAAGCTGATCCCAGATGATCACCAACACTGATGGAAAAAAGAGTCAGAACTTCCTACAGCACATCAAACATAACTGGTGACCTATATGATGTAGTAGCTGGATACATTTAATTTTTACCTCTAGTTCCCAATGCCGTCTCAGTGAGTAACAGCTTATATCTCTAGGTACCCTTACTGAAAGCCTTTTCAAGCTCCAAATATGCTATGTGCATCAAAAGAGTTGTGGCATTAATAGCGTCAGTCATCCCTGTGCCTTTCATGAAACCACAGTAATTTGGGTCAGTCTTAACTATGCTTGGAAGGCTTGCATCCACAATGCATTCAAAGATCTTAATTTTGTTGCAATGGAGTCAAATTGGCCTATAGTCGGTGCAGTCTAGTGCATCAACCTTTCCTTTCCAAAGGGGTATTGTAACATTAGTGAGCTAACTATGTGATAAAATCCCATCTCTGTGAACAGAAATTGCATTTTAAATTTTGTTAAAATTTTGCACCCTATCTTGTAATGTTTGGTGCCAAGGTGATGGTAAAATTGGATTCAAATGTCTATAGAACTCTATTTACTCAGTAAAATAGAACTGTGTGAATTTTATGGCAAATTGTGGATAAAGAATTATATTCTGCAAAAACATAATAATTTATATATGCTATCAATAATCTGCTGCGCTTTATGTAAATAGAAATTTACATTGCTCAAATTATTGAATTCACAATTTTACTCAGTTTAGTCAGAGAATATTATATAATGTTAAGCCTTAATACATGTGTTTCCATGTCATTTCTTTTTGCTTAGTTTGAAGTAAATATCAATAAAAATTATTTTTTTCATTTGATGTATCGATTTAACTGATACTTATGTATTCAATAATTCAGTGATTTTTATAAAATGTGAGTTATATTCTCTTTCATTATTGATTAAACTGTGTGTGCTATAATTAAATGACATTTGTCATCAACATCTGCCATAATAAGAATTGTGGAATGTTATTTGCTGATTTAATATTAAATGCCTGACTACAGTGTTTTAACTGAATTCATGATTGATTGTAACCTGAATCTTCAGACTTCAGTCACCCGAGCGTTGGCACGCAACTGATTAGACAGATTGATTGTGAGTATGTCATTCAGAATTTGAACACAGACTGCTTTGTACTCACACAGATGTGCCATAACATATATTTACCAAGAGATGTTCTGAATAACTTGCCTAAAATGGTGAAATACAAGGCGTATTTTTTAAGTAAGTACCGTTTTGACACACTGTAGCTGCAGCGCTACGGTCGGCGCTCCATGGATGCGCACTGGGTACCTGCATCTCTTGCCTAAGCACTGACGTCATTACTGTCTAATTCTTCCTTGTTTACGTTGTTCACTGAGTGTTTAAGATGCCTCCGATAATCGTCAGTCCGGCCGACTGTGAAGTACGGGCCTAAAACCGATCAATATTCATCATGAGATCTTTGCAGTTTAGAGACAAAACATTATGAGTGATGGAATGGGGAGAAAGTGGGTGAGAGCATTTAAAGATGGCTGCACAAATGTGCATGATGAACAACGGAGTGGGCGTCTTTTGGTCGAGAATGAAAGTTTGGTGCAGAAAGTAGACAATAAGGTGAGAAAAAACAGACGCTTTACATTTTCCTCATTGTGTGATGACTTTCCTAATGTTTCTCATAGTGTTTGGTATGACATTGTGACCGAGCACTTGAATTACTGAAAATTTTCCTCACGTTGGGTACCGAAAATGTTAACGGATGTGCACAAAACCAAACGTTTATGTAGTGCATTGACTTTCCATGAGCGGTACCACAACGATGGTGATGATTTCTTAAGCCAAATTGTTATGGGCGATGAGACTTGGGTGACCTACGTCACACCTGAATCAAAGTAACAGTCTATGCAATAGCGGCATTTAGATGCACCCAAAAAAGTGAAGTTCAAGCAAACGATTTCTGCCCGGAACATCATATTTACAGTTTTTTGGAAATAAAAGGAGTATTGCTTGTGGAATTTCTGCCTCGTAATTGAAAATCAATGCAGCAGCTTATTGTGAGACATTGAACAATCTGCGCCATTCAATCCAGAAAAAAAGATGTGGCAAGTTGAGCAGGGGAATCGTTTTGGCTGCATGACAATGCCTGTCCACATGTGGCTAATTAGGCCAAAGATCTCATCACATCTTTTTGATGGGAAACTCTAAGATCATCCTCCATTAGCCCTGATCTGGCGCCCAGTGACTACCATCTATTCCTGTACTTGAAGAAACACCTGGGCAGTCAGCGTCTTGAAGATGATAACGAAGTCAAAACAGTTGTGATGCAGTGGCTAACAAGTCAAGCGGTAGACTTCAACGAGGAGGGTTTCCAAAAACTGATATCAAAATATTTAATAAAAACTTAAGTATTGTTTCTTCCTTGTTCTCAGTATTATTTAGATGCAAATTGCACCGATTTTGTCTTTCACTGACTATTGATCATTAAAACTCTAAAGTACCTCACTTAGTCTTAGAAAGTCTAAATCTTGTACACTGATACAGTTTTACACTCAAATGATAGTAATCATTCATGAATTCCCTTATATTAACTACCTATCTATCCCAACATGAAATTGATTGGAACCCTATTATGTTAATATACCTCAAATTTTAATTATAGATGGAGTACATTTTACTTCATACTTGTTCTTACTTTCGAAGATAGTGATTCTTAATGATTTCAACAATCTGTTGTCTTTCCGTGATACTATATACAGGTAAAGTGGTTCACAAATATTTTTTTATTCCCAAATCGTAAGAATAGTCCAGTTTTGCGATTTTCCATTTAACTAACCAATGGCGACCACATACTGAAAAGTTTTGGTGCATATTTGTAAGTTAATTGTTTTGTTCTACATCTCTCAAATATCTACTATAAATAGAGATAAGTAAGTTCGACTAACTCATTTAATTGTACATTGTTCTTGTGCTCAGTTTGGAAGGTACTTGGAACTTACTCATGGTGGCAGTAAAATCTACATGAATCGGCATTGATGGCCACGGCACACACCCATTGTTTGCAAATAGCGTTCACGTATGTTATTTGGCGATTATTGTAATAATTTTTTTGGTGACCTCATAGAGTATTTATGTGACTCGATGACCATCCAGTAATCTTGGATTCAGTGGTTATATAAATTGTGTGAAGTTGTTTTTTCTGTTCCATGAATCACTTTTTTTCCTCCATTTCAAGTAGTAATTAATTCAAGTTTTTTTGCCATCCCAAACATGAAGCTATTTCTGAAAATACAGTTGAATAATAAACGTGCATAAGTTGACTTCAAAGGGAAGTGTGAATAGATGATAATATTCAGGTATGCAGAATAGTTTGTAAGTGCTGATGACAACGGTCATCTTGTAGAGAATTTAATGATATTTGGAAGTATGCCTGGTGATACTATCAACAGAATTTTATAAAATTCTTGTGCCAAGTATTGAATTAATTTACCTTAAAGACATTCTTGTTTGAGGAGAACACAGGCAAGCAGAGTGAAGAAAACAGTCACTCAGACATGGAGATGCTTACATGAGTGAAGTGATAATTCATTACAATAATACTCAGAATAAATCATTTCTCTGATTAAAGTGATATTCTCTTATCCCTACCTCCCAAACACTATTAACAAAACATATACATTTGATGAAAGGAAACAGCCTGCGATATTTATTAACCTCTGAGGTTAAAATTTTACCCACCTACTTTAGTCTCTCAACAGCGTTCAATGTAGTTACACATTTTTTAACAAGCAGATTAATATATCATATATGCAACTGTCAGCAATCAGTATTCTCCATATTTCTTGGTGTGTTTTTTCCACACAGTGCAACAATCAGCTGCTCACCAGATAGTTTAGCCTTGCGCGTCAGCTGTGTCTGTCCACGCGATATTGGATATCATCCTTTTGGCTAACCACGCCATATCACATGGTCTCATTATATGTTTCCTTTTTTTGATGCTGCTGTTTCTTTTATTGGGATAGTGAATATATCAGTACCATAATACCTTTCCATACGTACACTTCTTGTTTATTTTAGTTACCGTCTGAGCTTAAATCCTACACTTCTTATTTTATTCCGAACATCCTATGAATTTGAAAAAAAAAAAAACTGTATATTTGCAAAAAGGACAGCTGTGTTTTTTTTATTATTATTATTTATGCCTTTACACCTCACCGACGTTAAGGTCATTAGTGGCAGGACAGCTGTGTTAATATAGCTGACCTCTTTTAGGATTAAGGAAAGCAAATTTCAATACATTACATGTAACACAAAAAATCAAGCTGTATACTATATTTTCAAGGGATGATTCCAGAAGAAAAATATATTTTTTAACGAATTTAATTTAAAATTTAAACCATCATTGGTCGGTGATTTCTCTGGTTTTTAGAAATAGCTCCTAATGTGTTAATGTTTTATTTGAGAGAAATGCAATACAGTAGCACAAGTGTGCTGTTTGAGATGCAGTCGTTGGATTCTAAATCACTCACTTCCCATCTGTAGTGTCTCTCTGTTGATGACATGTCTCTAAATCTAGTCTACATTGAAAACATCACTGACCGTAATGCCTGATCACATTATTTAATCCACATCTTACCGATGTTTATTCATCACCTCGTGAGAGGTAGATCACGAGATTTTGAGGCATATTTGACGCACGTTTATCAACAAATAAAAAATTGTAATTTTCTTTGGCCTCTGCGTAAAATGATACAAACAGCCAGATAGATGAAACGTTCCCTGTATGTTTGCCCTGACATCATGGGTCAACAAAGTATTTATTGAAAGACATTATAGTTTCGGGATTAGCATGTTGTTATTTATATTTTCTATAAGCTTACTGTAGAAGTAGATAAACATGATTCACTTGCTAGGAAAATGCCCCTATATTTATTCCATTGATTCTAAAATAGGCAAGACTATATTTAGAACCAAAATTTCTGTACTAATGCCACAGCAGTGAAGGGCACTCTACTTGAATAGAAATTAAGATGTTCACAAATGGAACACATTTTATTGTTTTTGTTTATAGTTTTTCAGGGGCCTAGAATAAAAAAAATATATATTTAAAATATCTGGAACCATACAGACTTGAGGAAGGTTTCTTTTGAAACCAGTGTGGTGTGATTTTTGCTTTTGATCAATAGTTTCAATAGCTTCAATTTTATTCAAAACTCTGCCCTGCCACAATTGCTTACAGTACATTCATGTTCTCATTTAAAGGCAGCTATGACATCATTTTATTAGAATGCGCAGTTAATTTCAAGTATTTTTTTAACAACTTCTGTACTATTATTTTTTGAAAATTAACTCTAAACATTTTCTGGACTGCTGCCAAAAATTAAGAAAACCTAACCAGGTGAGCCTTTTGTCAGTGTGAAACAGAATATAATTTGTTTCTTGCACCATGAAGAAAAAGAAGAAAGATCTCCAAGTTACACTAGTTTTGTGTTTGAACAGTAACTTTCACTAATCAGCATCTAACTGCGAATACAAAAGAATTTTTTTCACTTGCTCAAAATGAATTTATCGCAGACACAGTAATGTTTCTTAGTTAATATAACTTATTTTTATGATAGTAATCAGTTTTTTCTGTGTACGTTATAGTATATAATAAATCTAGTTAATAACACTTCTATTACAAAAACAATAATGATCAATAATGATTTCTCACCATGCTTTATTAGTCATGGAGATTGTCACTGCTGATAAGAATATTGGAGCCAATAATTGGATAACCCATTGCTACAAAAATGTATTAAATGGCTGGTTAGAACTATAGAAAGTTTTTTATGATAACAATTATTCTGCTTAGAAATCGGCAGAAAAATATCCATTGCACTAAAAATAACAGTATGATTTCCAGTGCTAAAAGGGCCCATTTTGAACAGTACACTTATTCACATACAGGGCCGCCGTAAGCTCAGCAGCTGCGACCGGCGACACTCGGGATGGCAACAATGGGGGCGGCAAAAAATGCTCAAAGGGGCGGCAATCTCACAGGTTTTTGACCGGGTTCGGAAATTTTCGAGATCCACCACTGGCTGTAGTACTTTAGACGAGGGGCGGCATAATCGGTATTGCACGCGGGCGCGCAAACAGGTAGCGACGGGACTGTTCACATATACCAATGCTTCCAATTACCTCTACTGCAATGGGCAAGGTATAACACAATTCATGGTGGCTTGTGGTTTTTATACTGGGGAAGGCTCAAACGCACTACACACAAAAAGATGCTTCCAAATAACATGCTTTCTCATGCAAACACCATTATCAATTTGGATAGTGATACATTTTTCATGCTTCTTTAATCTAATCGTTCGAGAAATTCTCACTTATATGACCGTATTCTAGAGCACTCTAGCGGAATGTTTACAAACTTTGTGTAGTACTATGCTTGATACAATGACCAATCGCCAAAACATAAATATTTAATTTCTGTTAATGGCGCATGAAAGCATAAACTGGAGATACAGAGGCAGAGATTCGAGAGTGGAAGTTCAATCTCTCTGCTGATTTCCCTACAGGGTAACTACCATTACAAGAAAAATATGATGGGGTTGGTACAACTGCTGTAGCCTCTACAAGCTGTGCCAACTACAAGCACATATTAGCTATACTACGTAAAACCACGTCCCCAATCCTCTGCTACATTCAGAGTAACAGCATTCCAAAGGTTTGTGGAAAATTCTCGAAATGCTTCCTGTTAATTTAAATACTTTATTACTCTATTTAAAATCATAGTTTAATATATCTTTAGGGACAGCTCCGCCTCGGAGCCTTTAACGATTAGCCGCTACTGACACAATCAGTTGTGCATATCTTTAAACCTTAGCAAATGCCAGTCAAAAATATTTACACTAAGGTGACCATAGAAGAAATTGCAGAAAGACATCATGTGACCCAAGAGACCATAGAATCCAAATTACCAATCAGTGAGACAACTCAGAGTTGGTCTTGATCTGCAGTTAATGTAGATTGTATACATTAATAATACAATAAACCAAGGCTACAGCAGACTACAAAAGTTGTAGGGGAGAGCGGGGAAATACACGCATGGAGGTAATCACACGCAGGCTGAATTACGCAGTTTGAATGTCGCAGGCTGTGCCCGATTGTTGGTGTACTTTTCTAGCAGGCATAACAATTGCAGCGCCACTTCCGCCAACCATTTTCCAGTTGTCTTGTGGCAGCAGTAGTGTGAAGTCTTTTTTCGCTGTGTTTGATGTAATTTCTGTCAGCTGTATTTTGGAAGGTAAGTGCTACTATAAGTTGCTTTTATGTAATGTTTTGCACATAAACTACTAGCCGTAGATGTAACCTTTCATATAAGTGTAGATTTGTCGAAGTATTTGAACTAAGAGCCGAGTTGTGGTTAGTTCAGTCAGCGACCTCGCTTTGGGGTAATAGCACGCGGCTCTTCAAGTGCGTGGTATTACCCCATCATAATAAAATTAGTAAGTTATGTCTTCAATTCGAACGTGTTTTTAATTTTTTTTTTTATTTCAGATGACTAGATATTATAAAAGGAAAACGCAGAAAGCAAAATGGACCCAAGAGGAACTTCGCAAGTGTCTTGAAGCCATAAAATCGGGGAAAAAAATAAGAGAAGTATCAAGAACTTTTGGGATTCACGAAGCTACTCTGCGTACACGAATGAGAGCAAAAAATACCACGGGGCCAAAACTTGGGAAAAAACCCACATTTTCTATTGAACAGGAAAATGAGATTAGGGATCATGTTATTACGATGGCCAAGCTGTTTTACGGCATTACAAGCATCCAGCTGCGAAAGATTGCGTTTGAGTTCGCAGAGGCTAACAAGATCCCAAACAATTTTGATAAGTCATCAAGATTAGCTGGAAGGGATTGGCTAGCTCTGTTTTTAAAAAGAAACCCGAGTATTAGCCCGAGAAAACCTGAAGCAACTAGCATTAATAGAATACAGGCATTTAATGAAGAACAGGTTAATGCATATTTAAAAATGTTGAGCATGTCTTTGAAAAATATAAATTTAAAGAGGGTCGAGTGTTCAATGTCGATGAAACGGGCATAAATACCGTACAAAAGCCTAACAGAATTTTGGCTCCTAAAGGTGTTAAACAAATAGGAGGGGCTACCTCTTGGGAAAGGGGGAAAAACGTTACAGCAATATGTTGTTTCAGCGCTGCTGGCACGTACATTCCCCCTATGTTCATCTTCCCCAGGAAAAGAATGTCACATGTCTTAAGTAAAGGTGGACCAGTTGGAGCAATATATGGTTGTTCTGTCAATGGTTGGTGCCAATGAGTCATTATTTTTTGAATGGCTCCAGCATTTCCAGAAGCATGTAAAATCATCTGTTGACGACCCGGTGCTGCTGATTTTAGATAATCACAGTAGTCACATTTCACTTGATATTTTTGAATTCTGTAAAAAAAATTCTATTGTCATGGTAACCATACCTCCACACACTTCTCACAAGCTTCAACCGCTTGACGTTACTTTCTTTTCTTCTTTGAAATCAGCCTTTAATCGAGAGTGTGACCTGTATATGAAGTCAAGGGTGTATCAAAAAATTACACCTTATGAGTTAGCTGAACTTTTTAATAAGGCATACATTAAGGTTGCTACTATGGACAAAGGACAGTCGGGGTTCAAGGCATGTGGAATTTGTCCTTTAAATCCACACAAATTTCAACGTGTTGACTTAGAACAATATGAGACCTTCAGGGACATTGTCCTTGAAGAAGAAGGGATCTCGAATGCAACAAATGGAAATGGTGTGGTTGCCTCTATACAGGAAACAGTTATCTCAGCACGTAGTCAAGAACAGATTCCTGGATCATCGGCAGAAGATGTTCCACTTTTGGTTGAAGAGGTCTCAACAAAATCAACTAAAAGTTCAAGTGACAATCATATTAGTGTATCTGACATTTCTCCTATTCCAAAACAAAAAGAAGTTATTCCTAAGACAAAACAAGATAAAGGAAAGCAAAAGGGAAAGTCAGTGATCCTTACAGCAACCCCAGAGAAGGAAAAACTGCAAATGGAGTTATCAATAAAGAAAGCAAAAGAAGCCACGAAAAAGAAAGCCAAAGAAAATAAGAAAAGAAAACTAACGGATAAAGAAGATAAGCGCACTATTCTACTGCTTAAGAATGGCTCAAAGAAGAAACAGATTAGCATGCAATAGGAAACTGGAACTAGAAAGTGAAAGTAACATCCAAGATGACCTAAAGGACATTCATGATGCTACCGAAATGGATGATGTTAATCCAACGGCGTTTTTAGATGTCTGTTTAGTTTGCGGAGAGTTTGGAAAAGATGGAGAACTATGGTACAGATGTGTTTCATGTAGTAGGTGGAGCCATAAAGAATGTAGTGGCTGGAACACTCCAAAAGGTTACAAGTGTGATGATTGTTATAGGCTAAATGAAACTGAACTCTTTTTCACGCCTATAAACACTTAATAAAAATACATGTTTAAAATACATTATTATTTTGTTCATTAATGTATTCGTCAACAAACTAAACTAATATAGTAATAAAAAATAATGTGTATTGTCCATTATTATGCATGTTTGTTTTGCGTGTTATTACCCCATCCCATGCGTGTCATTACCCTCAGCGGTGGGTAATACCACGCGTTTGCACTTTTTTTAATTTTAATTATAAAATTAAAGTAATGTTCATAACTATTTTCAGCCAGTTGGAACAGGTCGATAAATGTCCAAAGTATGGTATGCAGTGGTTTTCTTAGGTTTTTAATGAGGTAATGAACAATTTAAATCGATTTTTCCTTAGGTGCGTGTATTTCCCCCCCTCACCCCTATACAATGTTATTCGTCTGCCGCGCGCTTTAGTGCGTGTCGAGTGGTAATAATTTGTGTTTTTGTAGTTAAAAAGTTAAATTTTGTCTCGTAAGGTAGTTAATTCGTTGAATAATATCATTTTCTAGTAGTGTAAGTGTTAGTGGTACGTTTTATTCAGTATAAATCCGTAAATTGTAAATTCAGTGTTTCGTGCTTTGTTTACATCCGGTATTAACGTTTAGTATTAATATTATTGTTATAGCGTAGCAGCAGTTCATTGTAAGAAAGATTTAATAGCATTAGTTTTGTTTCAAAGTAGATTGGCAAGTTCTCAAGTGATAGTGAACCGTTTTATTTAATACATAATCAGTACAGTGTAAACGCAGTTTTTTACTTGTTTGCATTTGAGGTTAGTTGTGATTCAGAGTTCTAGGGTATCAAATTTCATAGTAATTGTTTAAAAAGTTCTTTTGTTTGCATTTGTGCAGTTTTATTATAAATCTTGTAGTTGACCGGTGTTGTAATTCACTTTTAGGAAAAGTTTCGAGTAATATACATAGGTTTTTAACATTTTTTGTAGAAGGCTACTTTTGCATTTCTTTGGCATTTGACACACAAGTAGTTTATTAAAAAGTAAAAGTTTTTAAAGTTCCTTTGCTTGTAAATTCTTAAGTTGTTTTGAAAGTATCACAATGGATACAAAGTGTGGAAACTGCCGAAGGATAGTTAAAGAAGGAGTGACATGCCGGGACTGCGGGCGCTGGTTTCACTGGGGGTGCAGCGATGTATCTAACAGTGACTCTTGTGTCAGTATTTCCTGGAACTGTCACTCCTGCAGAATTAGTGATCAGGAGCAGCAGATTCTGAAACTCCAGTCAGATTTGGCATCTGCAGAGAGGGATTTAAAGGCCCTGAAGGCAGAAAACCCTGTTCTTAGGCATAGGCGGAACAGTGAATGGAAGGAAGTCAGCTCTGGCAGGAGAGGTAGGAGACGCTGTCTGTCTGATGGTTTCCAGCTGGAGACATCCAATGTGTTTCGGCCATTGAAGGATCTAGATGGTGACTCTGAGGACCGTCAGGTTGGACTGAATGATCTGGGTTCTTGCAAAGTAGTAGGGAAAAGTTTTCAGGGTGTATCTAAAAGTAAACGCAGGAAGGTACTGTTACTTGGGAGCAGTCACGGGAGGGGAATCAGTGAGATGGTTCAGTCTGCAGTATTTTCAAACCAAATGCAGATCTTGGAAGTGTGGTAGCAAATGTGAAAGACCTAGTTAAAGATTTTTCAGATGAGGATTGTGTTGTAATTGTTGGGGGACCAGGAAATAGCCTTGATAAAGACCTCAATTATTCAATTGAGGGAGACATTGCCCACATTTCCAGGAACACACGTCAGACAAGTGTGAGATTTGTTGGTTTGCTTGAGCGTTACGGTAAACCCTGGATGTGGCATAACATCAGGCGTACAAATGCATCCTTGGAAAGGGTTCTCTGGCAGCCAGCTAATTCACACATTGGTTTGATTGATGTGGCCTGCATTGGTAGGGACAGTTATACTCGCCATGGATTCCATCTGAATGTCAGAGGTAAGAGCAAGCTTTTGCTTCTTATTGCTGATGAGGTCAGAGGATGCTAGGTGAGTGAAAGAGGTATTCCTGTGATAAATGGTGTTAAGTCGCGACCTTTTTTAGGGTAAATAAAATAGATTTATTAAGATGTCTAAAGGAAATTAATGTCTCTGATGATCATAATTTGTTGAAATTAAAAATTCCAACTGATATACCAGTATGTAATAATAAAATAAACAATTCAAACTCATTGAGTCAAAGTGTTCAGACCAGTATTTTCCACCAAAATATAAGAGGAATATTTAGTAAAACTGATGACATTACCTTAAGCCTAGAAGAGATTCAAAATTCCAGAAATTTTAATGTAGAAGTTTTGTGTATATCTGAGCATCATTTGTCTGATACAGGAATATCTCAGCTGTCCATCCCAAATTATAAATTAAGCTCTCATTTCTGCAGATGTAAAATGGAGAAAGGGGGAGTTGCCATTTTTGTTAAAAATAATATTGAATGCAGTAGTGTAGTTGTAAGTAAGTATTGTATAGAACAACACTTTGAATGTTGTGTTACTAAACTAGAATATGATAAGGAAGAGCTGATAGTGATAGCAATTTACAGGGCCCCCTCAGGTAATTTCAGACTGTTTTTATCTCATTTAGAGTCTTTGCTACTAAGTTTTACAAATAGCAAACAAATAGTATTATGTGGAGATTTCAATGTTGACTTTCTGAATCACAGCAATGATAGATTAGATATGGAAGCCTTGATGTTGTCTTTTAACTTAACAGCACTTGTAAATTTTCCTACAAGAATACAAAATAATAGCAGGACTGCAATTGATAATTTTTTTATGGATATTTCTCAGTGCAGTAATTACAGCATACTTCCAGTAATAAATGGTATCTCAGATCATGATGCCCAGCTATTATGTATCGAGTCCAGGATCACTGTTAAACAGATAAAGAAAAGCTGGGTTTATAGAAGAAATATTAGTGAAAATAATATAAAACACCTCATAGATACCTTAAACAATGAAAACTGGTTAGAAGTATATAATGCGCAGGGTGTTAATGCGAAATTTGATACCTTTCTGAATATATTTCTAACACTTTTTGAAGGTAGTTTCAAAAAAAGGAAAATTCTCAACACTCCAAACAATGAACTGGGCATGGGATGGATAACAAAGGGTATTAGAATCTCTAGTAAAACAAAGAGGGACCTTTATTTAAAAATGAGAGAATCAGATAACTATGCACTGAAAGTTCACAATAAACTTTATTCTAAAATACTAAGAAATGTAATAAGGAAGGCCAAGAACAGGTACATATCGGCGAAAATGGAAAATTCAGACAATAAAATGAGAATATGGAATATAATAAAGACTGAAACAGGAAAAACTGTAAATCACTCTAAAGACATAAAAATAGAACAAAATGGATATGTGTATAGCGAAGTAGGGGAAGTTTGTGAAATATTTAACAAACATTTTATGTCAGTAGTAGATAAATTATGCATAGAAAAGCAATCCCCACATAGTGCTCTAAGGCTTCTTGAGACTGCTTTCCCAAATAGCTTTGTGGAGATGAAATTGCCACCAGTAACAGTCTCAGAAATAAATAAACTCATTAAACAATTAAAACCTAAAAATTCTTCCAGCTATGACAATATTTCAAGTAAATTACTGAAAAGATGTTCAGACTGTATCAGTCATGTACTTGCTCACATTTGTAATGAATCCTTAATACAAGGTGTTTTTCCCGATAGACTAAAATATGCTGTTGTAAAACCATTATTTAAAAAAGGAGAAGTAACATGTGTAGGCAACTATCGTCCCAGTTCATTACTTTCAACATTCTCAAAGGTTTTTGAAAAAGTCATGTAGTAGAGTAATAAAACATGTTACACACTATAATATCCTCACTAATTCACAATTTGGGTTCAAAAAAGGATCATCCATAGAAATGGCTATATATTCATTTTTAAATAACACATTTGAGGAACTGAATAATAAAATGAATCCTGTAGGAATATTTTGTCGTCTTGCAAAAGCATTTGACTGTGTAAATCATGATTTACTTTTGAAAAAAATGGAATACTATGGTATTTTTGGGACCGCAGGTAAATGGTTTAAATCATACATTGAAAGCCGAATGCAGAAAGTTTCAATTTTTGATTCTAAAATAAGGTAAAGATGCTTCATCAGACTGGGAGAAAATAAAACATGGAATTCCACAAGGCTCTGTCTTAGGTCCCCTCCTCTTTCTGTTATACATCAATGACCTTCCTGGAAATTTATCCAACAAAGTTAAGAGTGTTTTATTTGCAGATGACACTAACCTTGTAGTGTACCTGGTTTAAGGATTGCCACCAGTTGCTATTACTCTCTATCATTAAGTATTATTTTATGTATATATAATATCTTGTTCAGTTTTAACTGGGCGCCACGGAAGAAGTCCTTCCAGAATTTTCAATAAACAATTATAAATGCAATTACTTGTTTTATTATAAAGAAAGTTGAATTAATTTATCTACTGACACATTTATTGTTATCAATATGAAAAGGTGATTGCATTGACTAACAAATGTAACAAGAATTAAATCAATATAATAAATTGATTAAATGAACAATTAAATGATAAAACATAAACAAAGTCCGACTAACTCAAAATCAGAGAGCACAAGTTCCTACAAGTTTTCGTTTTCGGGTACATGCGCCACACTTTGCCTCGGTTTGTTCAGGCGGAATAATAATGTTGTATTTACCATCCAACTGACGTTTATGTTGAAGTCGGCGCTGTCTGGATTTTCTTGAATTTCTGCACGCAACACACACAGAACAAATTTTTATCGTCGCACTTGTTTAACACTGGACGAGCACATTCGATTACTATTCTTTCGAACGGCGTCTTACTGGTCAGCTGCAGTCTTCTCCTCAAAACGAGGGTTTCACCATGAAACAAAAAAAAAAAAAAAAATCTAGTCTGAACTTATTATCAATTAATGGAGTTATCCTCCATGCAAGCACACACACACAATCCACTGCAGTTCACGCTCCGCTCGCACAGGGCGGACTGTCCACTCAAGGAATGCGGTCCACTTATCTCCCTTCCCATCTCCAAACACCTGCACTACACTACAAAGGGAGCCGCGGTGTTTGTACTGCGAAATAGTCTCCGCTGCTCCCACCGACCAACGCTTGCTAGTAAATATGAAGCTTCCGTGAGCGGACCGCTTCAACCTGACTGTAAGTATAACACCAAACAGTACTATAGAATTTAATGTAAATGAAGTACTTAGAGTAGTAGCAAATTGGTTTAAGGCAATTTCATTAAAATTAAATTTTTAAAAAACACATTATATTAGGTTTAAAACAAAAAACTATGCACAGCCAGATATATGTATAAACTATAAAAGTAACACAACCTTAGAAACAGAGAGTATAAAATTTCTTGGTATTAAAATAGATCAGAAACTCTGTTGGCATGATCATATCACTACACTACTGGCAAAGTTAAGTAGTGCCACCTTCGCAATACGAACACTTTCTCTAACAGCAGATCTAGAATTAATGAAACAGGTGTACTCCTCATATTTTCATTCAGTAATGTCATATGGCATAATTTTTTGGGGAAACTCTTCACAAAGTAAAAAAGTTTTCAAAGCACAGAAAAGAGCTATTAGGTTTCTGTGTAGGGTAAAACCAAGAACTTCTTGCAGACAACTCTTTAAGAAACTCAATATTCTTACAATGTATTCTCAGTATATATATTCTCTCATGAGCTTTGTCATAGAAAATTTTAACCTGTTTACACCTAAATCACAGGTACACAGTTTCAATACAAGAAACAGAAATAACTTGCATAAAACACAAACATCTCTGTCATTAGTACAAAGAGGAGTTAATTATTTTGGGATACATATGTTTAATAAACTACCTAATCGTATAAAACAGCTTTCAGATAATAAAGATGTATTCAAATAAAAACTTAGAGATTATCTTATTGGCAACTCCTTCTACTCCATTCAAGAATTTGAAGAAAATAATTAATTGTACTCATTATGACGTTTGTAAAACTCAGTTGCAAAAATGTATGTTTATTATTATTTCTTGTATTTGTAAAATATGTATATATATATATAATTACTATGATATGACTCATATTATGTGTATATGTATCAACAATGACATGTTTCACATCCCAGAGGTACTTCCTCAGCAGGGATCCATGGAACAAGATTGATAAATAAATAAATAAATAACATACTCATAATTATTATTTATTAATCAAACTATCTTTACTAATATTTGATTTAACTGAATAGAGCTCTTGCTCTGGTGGCAATTTCCCTACCCACTTATTTTTTCCCTTTCTTTTTCCCACTTACTTTTGCACTCTACTAATTTCAAATATAAATTGTTATAGTTTTTTTGTAAATTATTGATCAATTCTCTTGATAATTTAAACTAATGCCTTACCCCTAAGCTACAGAAGAAAATCTTTCCATGCCCCTTTGCTTGAAAATGAGTACCAACTTGTGGTACTGGCCATCTTTTCCTTTTTATGCTACTCCCCTAATTCTTACTCCAATATCTGTCCATGCCTCATCACCAATACACTCGTTGTATACTCTCTGGAGTCTCTTTACCCTAGTCCTGCCAGCCACTTGAGGATATGCACGACACAGCAAGTTAAATTGATTGAGATAATTCCAGAACAAAATGCTTGGGTTATCAGTGAAGGGTCACAGCTTGTACGCAACAGCCAAATAAACACAGAGCTGACACTCACATACATCAATCACTTTATAACAAAATAACCTACCAGTTCCTTGAACAGGATTAATGAAATGTCTTGTGCACTCTTCATTAAGGCGGAAAAGAGACCAAGTAGAAGTAATCCCTTCCTCAGACAGTGGTTTGGAACAACAAGTGAATTAATAAAAAAGTATCTACATACACAAAAGCAGGTTAACATATAATTTGGAAATGAAACTTGTGTTTGATTTATTCAGTTGTTGACACTTGACTTTCCTTAGTGCTAAAAAGCTCAATGTATTCTGAGAACACAGCGTAAATATTTAAGATCTACTAAAACATAACCATCTTCATTATTGTTATTACTGATAATACAGTTATTATTGTTGTTACAAACAGTTCATGTTATCACAAATGCTCCCATAGCTGCAGAGGCTATGAAGAGGGTTGACATCAATCATGTCACTGTGTATGTTATTTGTAAGATCCACTATTATTCTGCCAAAATAAAACGGCTTGGTGTGTAACAAACAGAATAGATTGGCATTTCCTCTTTCCTGCAACTCCAAACATTATGATGATCTGTCATGGTACGCGATCACCAATGGAGATATGGTGGGAGGTAAGATCATTGGAATAAAGAGGTAAATAAAACATTACTACAACAATGTATGCACTATCTACTTATAACAACATTTATTTCAAATATGATAAAAGTATACCTGGAATAAAAAGTGAACAGTTACAATATGCTTTATAACTAAATGGAGAAATATATAATATTATTATTAATGATTACAGTTCATACTTAAATATACTTGAAAATAAATAAAAATAAACTGAAATTTTGAAATATTAAAATATAAACCAAAAACAATTAGAGTAAACTTAAAAGTCTATAAAATATTTAAAAAGTAATAAACCATTTTACATCTACAACATAAATATAGGCAAATAAAAACAAATGTAATATACATTTTAAAAGTTTTGACATTCAAACCACTAGATTCAGTAATTACACCATCATTACAGATTTGGCCAAATGTATTTCGCTCTTCATCAAACTCAGAATGTGCTTAAAGAGGTGTGTTTATAACAACTTATAAACTAAAACGCATTTCATTACATGTTAGCTAGATAAAAAACATAAATAATACTAATATTGCTCATACAAAAATTAAAATAATGGTACCAAATAATCGCAAAACACTATTTCTTGGGAATAGAGCCTATGATGCTATTGTTATGTTCAGTATTTACACCAGTTATACTGTTTACTTTATTGTCCCCTGTCAGTCATTGCGAAAATACCGCCTGCCGGAAAAATACATTTATAGACACTCAGACGAGAGGGGAAAATTCAAGCATGCTCACTTGTGGAAACGGGCATTACAGTATTTTATTTTTTGCTTTCGTGGTTTGGCTAGAAATTTTTTTTGGTAACTTTCATTTTGTCTGATATAAAGCATTACTAGTTCATATGCAATGACGAGAGGGATATCTGGTACGTTTTTCGCTTTTTTGCTGGAATACATGTAGGTCAGAATAAAATATAGAATTTCGAGGGTGAATTTCGAGAAGTTGCTCCATTGAAACTTTATTCAATTAAGAGAATGTAAATGTGTATTGCTATTATACATCCAGATGGCTATGAGAGGAAGGATTACCAACTTGATAGATTGTTTGCCAAGTTTTAACTTCACTCCTTATTTTCCCAGTTTGGGTACTGTAAATTTATACCTAACCACAGTACTTGGTAACTACACTGGTAGTACCCGGAAAAAAAACTCTTAGGCTGTGACTGTGGCATATTGGTTTTGAAGTTCAGTGAAACAAGTTAAGTAGAAATTAGTAATAAGCTTTTATAAACAGAATAATTACAGTAACAGAATGACGGCATAGATGAGGAAAAGTAATACAGCTGTGGCATATATTTGGTTGAATTAATTTTTGGACAACCCTGTATACAGTTTTTTTATTTTTTTTAGAGATTTGAATGTGGATGTCGCAGAGGTGATGGGAATGGGTTGGAATTCAACCATGGTTTTTTAATTTTGATGTATGTTTTTATTTTCTGATGTAACAAAATGAAAATATTGTAGTGGGGTTTGCCGAGAGTGGTTGTTATTATATTAATTATCCAACATTAGTAAAGATTTTCATCCAAGTTTAACTTGCAACCAAAAGAAAAGGGGGGGGGGGGAAGATTATTAGCTAGGAAATGTTAATTCTAGCAATTTATATCAGGTTCTGAAACCAGGTAATCTTTGATTACGCAGAGATTACCAAACTGCGATTGATTTTATACTTGCTTACCTCGTGGAAATAATGCTCCGTTCACTATTCTTTACGACATTAACTTCTGTTACCAAAATACCAAATTAACAATATTATTCTGAAACACAATATAATAGCAGGATGTGGGGTGTGGATTCTTTAGTCTTCGAGTGTTATTGAGACCAAACAGTGCAATTAAGTTACAAACCATTTAATATAAAAATCCTAACATACATTTTAGTCTGATTCCAACTAACTGACACGAAGAGAAAATGACACGTCTTTGCATTATTAAACTGAGTTCACTGCTCAAGGTTATCACATAATTACTGCCTTTACTTCAACGAATGCTTCCTACAATATCCTCTCAAATGCAACGGCGACTGAATAATTCTTTAACTAGCGGCAACTTCTACCAATTCATATCAATGGAAGCTCAATCAACCGAATAAGTTACACCGGGGCAGTTTGAGCTACTTTACGTCATATTATCCAACTTCAAACCAACCGAATACTTTAGAAAATATTATAACAAAGACTGAACACTTTTGGAGACAAACTAATTGACTTGGAGAGTAAACCGAGGCTGCGGCGTGTCTTACCTTCTGTAAGCGACTACACGATTACTGCGTGCTGTTCCGTAAAGAATGAAGACCGACTGGAGCGCGCATGCTAGTTTTGTACCAAGCCTGAAAACGCTGATGCAGAGCGTCACCTCGTGACTGTAGCGTGATAGCGAACCCGCTGTGGCTGCAAGCAGCGACGTATAACTCACACACACAATGACAAAATTTACGTACCAATTCTCAGTTGACATTAAATCCTGTTTAGTGTCTTGGTTCCCTTACAATATTTATTGCATAGAGAGTACAGATTTTTCATTTGTCTGGTGTTGGATCAGTGGATGTTCTACAATGATGTATCGGCTGTAAACACAATACCGCATATTTGGAAACTCTTTTAATTCGCAGTGTGTGTTATATGACGTACTGTTTCTACTTGAGAAGCTCCCTCAGCTCTCTGTCTCCGCTGCTCAGGTAGTGCGCCGTCCACCCCTCTTTGTCCCTCGCCGTTCTGTACGCCCCGGCCTCCAGCAGCGCTCTCGCCACGGCGGAGTCACCCTCATAGGCTGCGTAGTGCAGCGGTGTCTGACCAACATCGTCCCTCGAGTTGACGTTTGCGGTCTCCCTGATAAATATCTAGTCGCTCTGCGTAATTTTGAATATTCAGAAACAACAACAAAATTTCACCAATTCAATACAAGGTGGCTTTTGTTTTACTGTTCTATTATCTATTTAGTGCTTTGTGTCTGCTATGAATGCTCCTGAAAGCAAACACCAATTTGAAACCAAATATACGGCGGTTTACCGTCTGTCGGTAGTTTTGCACTGTCACTTACCCGAATAGTATCAGTTCAAGGAGATAGCAGGAAAGCAGGGACAAACGTTAGTTAAAAGAACAAAACATAAAGAAAAGAACAGATGATAATAATGAGGTGAGAAGGCTGAAGGGGCTGGAAAGAAGACAACACAAGAGAGGGAGAAAGTAGAAATGCAGTTGCACACACTTCGAACATATAGACGAGAAATCAGCAGCAACAAAGGAGAAGCTAAACACTCGTCTTAAAAAAACACTATGACCGGAACAAGGAACGATGAGCAATAAATTTATAGGACTGCGAAAATAATTTAAGGAACAGAATTGGTGGCCACTAAGAATTACAATCCCGCAGTGTTTTCAATCCCGCGGGATTGGCGCCAACAGTTTTTCAACGAATACTTCTAAAACATAGGTATTTAAAGTGTTAACAAATTAAAAAGTAAACATCTGTTAATTAAATTAATAAATCAATTTTAAAATTAAATGATACAAGTTAACATTATTTTAATTGGCAAAATGATATTAAAATTTTTAGCCTGTCTTAAGAATATTTTAATTTAATCTAAACCAGTTTTTAAATAAATAATCAAAAATGCAAAATATTCAGTCTTAAGTCATATTATGTACCTTACAATAAGTCATATCACTTTTAAAACATGGTATGCATAGTGGCCAAGTCATCAGAGTTCTTTTTTTTAATTAACGATCTGCAACACCGAGAGAAAGCATTTTATTTAACAAAGTTAATGTAGTCTACAATAGACTTGTCTCAGAACAAGATCTCATAACTTTTTGTCACTGCATAACAGCGAGACTTCACCTATTTTTACAAGAATTGTTTTGGTGGGATTCATTATTATGTCTCCTGATCTTGATTGATCTTGTAGTTATGTAAGAAAGGAGACTTTCTCGGCATATGATTGCAATGACGTCCTCACGGGTGTATCGCCGGAGTGCGTTGTAAATACACGAAATTTCACAGGTGTGAAGACGGCGGAGCAGCCGTCGATGTATGATGTTTTTACAACACAATTCGGCGATACACCCGTGAACATTTCATTATAACTTTTGATGCATTTAGTCGAAATAATAACAAGGAGTTGAAAGGACGCTTGCTATTCACTCAGAAATAATGTATTGTGGCGATTGACGTAACCACATGAAAAGTAACACACAATTCAGCACCTTAAAGAGATTATTTCAAGTCAAGATGAAATCATTAGACTTCTTAAGGAAGAAGTAGATGATAATAAGGATAAAGTGAAAAATTTAACTCATCTTGTAGTTGCGGAAGCAAACTGTGAGAAATGGACACATGTTAATGGCCGGCGTAGCGTTTTTTGTATTTGTATTTATTGGTCCCATAGCATCATACATAGTACAAAGTACAAATGATAAGGGATAAGTCAAAAATTGTCTGTACGCAGACAGACAGTACATTCTCTCTCTCTCACACACACACACACACACCAAAGAAGACAATGGATCTCGCAGTGAAGCTTTCCAATAAGTTTGACGTGTTAAGCTTGTAAAGTGATGTGCAGTTAGATAAAATTCAGATCAAAATTAAAAGATGTGCATCAAACATGCAGAAAAGCAACACATTGAACAGTGTTTCGAAATGTAAACAGGACAATAATTGTAAGATTCTACTTTTGTGTGATAGTCAAGGCAGAGATTGCTCGAAAATGTTAAGAGAGAAATAGGGTTCTTCTTATAGTATAGAAGCAATAATCAAGCCAAAAGCTCCTAACGAAAAAGTGACTAAAAACATTGATAAATTGAGCCAAGGCTGCAGTTACAAAGACTTTGTAGTAGTAATGGCTCGGACAAACAACGTAGAAGATAGCTATAAAGGTCTTTGCAGTGCACTAAATTCTGTTATATCCTCTGTTAATGCATTAAGCAAAATAACGAATGTAATTTTACATCCAATTCCACTCAGATATGATGTCCCAAATGTAAACTAGAAAATTATATCAGCTAATAAGTACTTCTGGAAGTCCATCAACTCAAGAAAAAATCTCAACAGTGATCGAGTCGGTATTAAATTTGAGATTGAAAGATTGAACTGAAGACAATTTACAAGTCATGGGCTGCACATGAACAAATTTGGAAAAGAACATGTATGCAACAGAATTGTGGAGTTAATTAAACAAAATCAGAATGTATACAAGAAGGAAACTTGCAAGAAGCAAATGAAACAAACTTTACTAGACAGTTGGGTTTATAGAAAACCAAAGGACAGTGACAACTTCATTGTATCCTCCAAATCAAAATCATATAGGCAAATGAATGCTGAAACACAGCCTCTTCAAGAACATGTGAATAAAGTATGTGACCATCCAGAAGAAGGAAAATCAGTGAATGAAGCAATCAACATAGAAGATATTTTTTTTTAGGGTACGGTCAGTGAATCATTAGAAATGCCATTAGAAATCAACAAGGGACCCCAAAGTTCTTTTTATGAAAAACCAAGCAATTTTGAACTGTTTATCCTGTATCATAATGTTCAATCACTTACCAATAAGTTAACATAATTGGAAGTACTACTCCAGTATAGGCTAAATCTTGATGTAATATGTATCACGGAACACTGGTTAAGTGGTGATGAAATGAATTTGGTTTCATTACTAGGATACAAACTAGCCAGCTGTTTCTGCAGAAAAACTTCTAAACATGGAAGTACTGCTATTTTTGTCAAGCAACACATTCAATGTCAAAATATCTTAAAATGCATTAAACTCTCTGTAGAGAAGAATTTTGAAGATTGTGCAACTCTTTTGCTTCAAACCAACATAGTTGTTATAAATATCTATAGACCACCAGATGGAAAATTGCCAACTTTCCTTACACAATTGGAGTCATTATTAAATAATGTGGCTGCACCCAATTAAACATTAGTGCTTTGTGGTGATTTCAATATTAACTTCCTCCAAGACAGTAGGGAAAAATCAGATTTATTGAATAAGGTCAAATCCTTCAACTTAAAACCAAAAATAGACTCCCCAACCAGGATCTCAAACTACAATAATACTCTTCTTGACCAGGTGTTTGTAACAGAGACAAGTCTCTTCTCAAAAGGGGAATTAATAAGTATGGGCTACAGTGACCATAAAGTGCAACTCATGTTACTGAAGATAAAAAAAAGTAAAAACACAAATTGTAAAAATATTGTTTATCGGAGAAATTTTTGTGAGGATAACATACGCGTGTTTAACTTACTTCTATCAAATGAATCCTGGAAAGATGTCTATGATCAACTAGATGCAAATGACATCTTTAATGTATTTCACAGCACTTTTCTACACTACTTCAACTTTTCCCAAAAAGAGGAAATTTGTGGCAGGAAGAACTAGTAAAAACTAGGTTACCACAGGCATAAAAATATCGGGAGAAAGAAACTGTTTCTTACAGAATTACTGTAAACAAAACCAAGTGGATCAAAATTTTTCAAACTATATTAAAAACTATAAGAAAATTTATAAAAGAGTAATTCGACAAGCAAAAATTATGGCAAATGATAATTATATAAAAAACTCTTCCAACAAACCAAAGCAATGTGGCATATTATTAGACAACAAACTGAAAGTACAAAAACTGTTTCCTCTAATCACAGTATAACTTGAACCTTTTTTTCTTGTGGCTTTGGTCATTAGAGGCGGGATGGGACTGGGGACAAGGAACAGGAAGGAATTCGGCTATGACCTATTTGAAGGAAGTATCCCGGCATTCACCTGGAGTTGTTTGGGGAAACCATGGAAACACCAAATCTGGATGACCGGACGGTGATTCAAACCCATGTCCTCCAAAATGTGAGGCCAGAACAAACTTGAACCATCTGTATGCTACACCCTTAATATCATAATTATAAAGCTTAGGCAGGAGGATTTTATGATCTACAATATCAAAAACTTTAGACAAATTTAGAAATATGCGTTTCTTTCTCTTTTTTTAGCAATTATTTTTAAAAATACTGTTAATGCAAGCATAAATAGCTGTCGGGGTTGATTTCCCTGTACTAAAACCATATTGTGAATCAGGTATTTTATTATTTTTGTCAATGAAGCTTATTAACTTTTTATACACAATCTTCTCTAGTATTTTTGAGACCCCACATGGGATAGTAATGTTTATCTGTTTCTCCATTCTTATATATTGGAATAACTTTTGCTAGCATTAGTATTTCTGTGAATCTACCATATAGTAATGAACTACTACATGAAAATGTTAGTGGTCAAATTATGTATCTAACACATTTCCTTAGGAGTGTGTCACGAACACCACCAATTCCTACACATGTTTTTTCATTAGTTCTTTTATTTCATAGGCAATTGTTTCCTCACAGACACTATCAACAAAAACGTCTTAATATTTCTGCTCTATTATTAGAAAATACTTTTGTTAATAGCTCTTCAGGAATACCTGTAAAATATTTATTGAAGAAGCCTATTACTCTATCTGGGTTACAAATTATATGGTAATTAATTTTTAAAGATGTAGTTTGATGAGATATTTTTTTAGTTTTACCAGTTTTCTTTCTTGCTGCATCCCATGTCGCTTTGCTTTTGTTAGAGAAATTATAAACAAAACAAAGTTTTTTGGCTTGCTTTATACTCTGTATAATTAATTCCAGTATTTTTTTTTTTTTTAATAGTAGTCCTCAAACTGAGAAGGATTATGGTTCTGTTTATAAACTTTGTAGAGAAGAATTTTTTAACATGATTTTTTTTATTTTTCTGTTATTCAGATATTATGAGATGCTCCATTTTTGAAATATTTTTACTTTTAGAGAAAATATATCAAAATAATTTTTTTATAAACATAATGAATATCTCATTTAAGTCGTCAAATTTAAAAATACCTAACCATGTTTCCTTACTTAATAAGCAACTGTAATTTGCAATGCTTTCTTCACCAAACCATCTGGATCTTACCTCTTTGTGGCACTGTACATGTTATTTTCCTTTACATCTATGGGCAACAGTTGTGCCAAATGATCATTGAAACTTGAACTATATGCTTGGATTGAGAGACTTTGTTTGTCTTTATTTAGGAAAACTTGGTCATGGATTGTCTTACTGAATCCAATTACCTTTGTTAAGTTATTTATTGAATGATGTAAACGGTATGAATTGGGGAGCAGTGTTTTGTTTCTTGTCAGATATTCCACAGTGAAATCTACACATACTACTAACTCAAAATTTTGTTTACCAATTTTGCTGAAGAGTGATTCTAATTTTTTCATTAATAATACAAAATTTGTGTTAGGAGATCTGTACACAAAAACTATTATCTTCTTAAATTTAGGAAGTTTAACTACTGCCAATTAAATGTTTTTTCTTAAATCAATTGACTATTATGCAATAAAGATTTGTATTTAATATTGTTCTCAAGAATAATGCATACTCTCACTTTTCCATTATGAGACCTGCAGTAATTTTAAGCCAATATATAATTGGGAATCTTGACTCATTGCCTTTGGCCAGTCTTAAGCAAATGATTTGTTATACATAAAACTGAATTATTATTATTATTTTTATTGATATTAAAAGCAGCAACCACTCTCAGATTTTTGTTATTATATTTATTAACCACTACCGGTTTCAAAAAAAATGTTTATCATCAGATGGTTTGCATTTATATTTATAATGTATTCAAATATGCAGCTGCAAAATGCAAGTGTACGTCCTATAACAACAGAAAGTAGCATTTATTGGATGAGGTTTGGTTTGAATGGGGATCTTAATTTTCATAGTAAATCTAGTTTACTTTTATTATGTGTTGTTTCTTCATTTTCTTCCATCAAGGTGCTGGCACACTAGAAATTTTCTCAAGAGATTTTTCTAGACATAGGAGGGCATTGATCAGACCAAATCTCTATATTGCTTAGTTTTTTTTTTTTAGTCTTAACAGCATTTTCATTGTTATTACACTCTGTTGTACTATAAACCAATCTATCACTTTTCTAAATAAATTTCAAAGTTCTACTTCTTTGACAACAGAGCGCATTTTTACCCCAAGCATTGAAATATTGGCAACGCCTTGTAAACATTTCTCTATTGGCACAGTATGTATTAATTGTTTTTATGTTATTGAAGCTGTTGCAAAGAAAGGTTAAGTTATTGTTTATATCCCTAACTTATCATATACACCATGAGGTTAGATTATGCTCATACTTTTTTTGGAAGAGTGATCAGTAGTACATTGGTGGTAGTGAATGTTTCAAGACACGCATTTATAACTCAGAACACATTCTGTGGCTTACCTCCTCTGTATTGTTGCTTCCACTCATTATTAAAACATAATAATTATCCTTAAATAAAGACCACTTTTAGCCTAAAAGCTTTATTAGTTCACTAACATTTCGGTTCAGCATTATACTGGCAGCAGTATAAAGAGATAATATTTCACTGTTCATCCTTTCAGCTAGGCCACGACCATGACTACCTGCCGGGATGAGACTTTCACAGTTTTACTTTATTGTTCTTGGAGTGGTCTTTTTTCGCTACAATGATTTGCCACACAGATTTTGTGTGGAAACATTGCAAGCAGTAGGTTGTTGTCACTGTGTATTTATTCATCACGTGTCATCTGCTTTTTATGTGACGCTGTTGTAAGTTCTGTTACTGCTCTACAATATTACTGCTTCCACTAGCACCTTCAGAAGGCTGATTTCCTGCTTTAAATTATAGTTTATTATATTGTTAAATATTTGCCAATATCTTTTACTTTAAGAATGTTTTACCAAGTGCAGTGGGTGAACAGTTAACGTTAAGGCTTCATATGAGTATGAATAGCTTTCCGGGCATCCATAATCGGGTTTCCCATGGTTTCCCTGAATCACTCCAGCCGAATGCTGGTCAGTAGCTCAGCTATCAGAGGGCTACCAAACCTCACAATCACAAGACTTGGTAGAGCTAAAAAAAAAAGGGGTCACCCATATGGCATGAGGACCCAATATTTTTTTTTTTTTTGCACAGGGTTATTGTTAACTTAGAAATAATACTGATGCTTGGATACCTCCTTCAAAAAGGCCATGACCAAATTCCTTTCCTTTTCTTGCCACTTGCCACATTCCTTTCCTGCCTCTAATGACCTCTAAGTTGATGAGGTGTAAAGACATGAGCAAAAAAGAAAAAAAACAAGGTGTTCTTATGATTTCAAGAAATTTTGAGTAATTTTTAGTAATGTTGTATGATCCATATTTTCATAATTATTGCTCAAGAAACTACTCACGCCTTTTTCATACTTTTCTGTAATATTATATTGATTCTATAGACTGCCGATTATAGCAACTGGCCACTTGAAACAGTGCTAAGGTGAAATCTATGCCATTTGTTACTATTATGTGCTCTAAATGTTTATGTATGTTTTCCGTGTGTTTCGATGAAATAAAAGTCAAATTAAATGATTATTGATGGTATCATTACTTGAGACGATACCCATCTTTGTGAATATTCAAGAAATTAGGAAACACACTTTGGTGGAAGTTTAAACCATTTGGCAACTGGGAGAAACTGGAGAAATTTATAAATCTATACAGAGAACTGAATTCCGAGTTGTTTTACGATATGTTATTATCAACTGTAAAGGACATGTCCAGTACATGTTGCTCATATGAGATCTATGAAAGCCAAGTTTTGTAATAAATTTTCAATGATCATCAGAAACGGATAAGGAAAAATTCCAAATTCATATATCAGCTAGAGAACATACTGAAAGTTATATTAGTAAACTAAGCCCTTGCACAAGTGTTTTATAGTTACACAAGGTATCGAATTTCCCCATTTATTAATAGACTTTTCTTTAAATAATATATGGCTAAACAATGAGGTTAGAAACAGGAGGGAATTGGGGCAAGAAACAATAAGTAATTCACCAATAATATTGAGAAGAAACAATTCCAGCATTTTGGAAACAAAAATGAGGATCGCTAAAGTGAGTAGCCCCTGAACCTCCTAAATGCATGGTGTCAGCTCAGACAATAGGCTCAGTGATCAACCACAATAAGTACTTTATGCTAAGTGCTCGTAGCCTAATGCTTCACCAAGAACTGAAATGAACTGCCATAACACCACAGGACCTCAGCTGCATTGCACGTCTCTCTTGTCAAAACACTTTTGACATTTAAGATATACTCAATCACACACAATTGTTCAAGTGACATGTGTACCATATGCGCAGATTGAAAAATGTGAATTGCACGTAAGAAATAACTTCTTCTTTGCTAATATGAATATATTATTTATTCAAAACATGGCATTTAAAATACATCTAAAATATAGTTCAAAGATTACAAAAGCATTTTTACAACAAATAATTTCTGATAGGCACAGACAACATTTCTTATATTATTCAACACAACCAAAAACTGACAGATGATTCCCAAAGATTAAGAGCTATGACATTTTTATCAAATATTCTACAGCAACAAACAAAAATTAATAAAGTTACTAACTAAAAATTACATAAAATATAACATACTTCAAAATGAAAACCACAAACAATTCCAAAATTGGTTATAAAAGGAATAGCAGAAATATTAATTTCTCTATCTATTAGGAATTAAAAGATATCACCAGCCATACAGTAACAAAAGGCCCAACACTTAGCAATCATGCCACTCATATCAACAGTTACATATTTCGTTGTTATGCTAATGATACAGGCATAATGGGGTAAAATATATTTAAGTAGTTAAAATATGAACAAGTAAGAAGAATGAAGTTGCTAATCTTTGGATATGTGTCAAAAATCAAAAGTGGAACATACTGATCATAGCCAAATATTATTTGTTTGTGCAAAATTTCACAGAAACTTGGATACTTCATATATTGATATACGTCTTATTAGACATATTACAGAAAGAAGTTTTGTGAGAAAATGTGAACCAATTATTGTTAAACACAAATACAAAAATATTAAGTAATTAAATCCACTGAATTATTGTATACATGAATATTGATGAAATAAAAACATTCAACACATAAATTACTATTCTCTATAAAACTTCCAAACAAATGTTCCAAAGCCTTGATGGATTCTCTGATGCACCAAATGTTACTAAAAATTTTATAGTGAAATTGCTGTACACTTAAATACGTTCTTTATTGTTCATAAGACAATGAAAAACTGTAAATAATTTTATAAAAATTTCACAAGTGCTGGGCTACTAATGTATATATAATAGAGGTTACCAGATACATATTTCCAATTTTTTATAATATGTGGCATTTGATTTTATTTATTTAATATATATATATATATACACATATATAGTACCTGGGTGACCGATCTCCGCTCGGCATATTTCAGTTTCTTTTCAATATCCAAGATTTCGAGTAAATTTTGATTAAAGTAAAGGGCTTGAAGGCTTCCTAGGAGTTTTGAGGTGCACAGTTAACCAAAGAGAAGCTTAACTAACATTAGTAGGCTTACTGGTACCTAAACCTTCTACGTAATGAGCTTAGAGCCATTTCCGAGAAACCAAATACAAAAATTGCTCCTTTTTTTTTATCCTGTTAAAAACTTGAAAAGCAAAACATTATCTACATATGAAATTTCATCCAAATCGTTAGATCCATTTGCGAGACCACCTCATAAACTGCTTTTAAAGAAAAATGCTATTATTATGTTAAATAGAAACCTTAATGCCAGTCAGGGATTTATTAATGGTGCGAGATTTGTGGTAATTCAGGCGATTCTACGATAACCCTTGATGATGGATTCTTAAGTAACTAGACGAGAAAAATTGAAAATAAAAAAAAAAATAAAAAAAATTATATATAACTCAGTTCTCGAGATGTAATTCAAAATTGATGTGGTTGGTTGAAATGCGACCTGGACCAGAAGGAAAATTTCGCCATAGCCAAGTTTCATGATGAATTCGTATGAAACTCATCGAGACAATTTGAAAATAAAGAATTTATTTTTCCGATATCTCAAGTGAAGAGGTTAGGATTAGATCCGGCCTGGGCCAGAAAAAAAATCCACCAAAACCACTGTCTATATGGTGGAAATGTACTTCCAATGTTTTATTTTGTTCCTAATGGTTTTTGCTAGGTGGAAATACAGCCTGGACCAGAAGAATCATCACCAAAAGCACAAGAAACTAGGCCTTTAACTGATTTTTGACATGCTATATCTCGAAACTAAGCGAGATATCAAGAACATTTATTATTTATTTTCAATATGTTTCGTCGAGTTCTAAAAAATTCATCATCAGATTGTGACGTCACGGAAATGATAGAACATCATCAGTGTTTAATTCATTCACTCTGATAAAACTATGCTCATACCTCGCGTGGTAGTATTTAATGACAAACTAACAATCACATTTTACGGTCAAAACGTAAACGATGATTACTTTATAACTGGTATCGCTAATATTATTTTCAAAGGAGTTTCTGTAAAGTATCACATTTTCATTTTTAATGTTTTACAATTAAAACTGCATTCTAATATTTCCACGGGTCAGCCAGTATACAAGAACTGTTCGTTTAAATATTCTTTGAAATCAAAGAGAAGCTTTTGTAGGCTTTCTGGTACCTGAATTGTCTATGAGATGGCACTAGTGCCATTTTCGAGATACCGAGAGAAAAACTTGTTCGTATTTTTTAAACGCGCTTTTTTGTAGTGAATACAACTATTTAGGTAATATTAAAAGTCAAAACATTATCTAAATATCAAATTTAATCCATATCGTCATAGCCATTTCCGAGATCCAAAATATATACAAGAATTGCTCATTTAAAGATATATTATTGTTGAGAAGGTTATTCAATAAATTGGATAATTTTATGCCTTTTATGTAAAGAAGAGACCTAATTATCACATACGTAAGACATTTTACCAGTCTTCATGCATTATGTGTTGTCAATCTCACACAGTTTATAGAAGATGGATGCAATGCTTGTAAGATGACAGGAGTGGTATTTGTTGATTTGTCATCAGTGTATCACATTATCAACCATCAACTACTACTAGACAAGTTCTCTAACCTGACCAGGAATTTCAGTCAGTAAATTTACTGCTACTCTTCTAAAGATACACAGATTCTTTGTTGACTTCCTAAGACAGCACAGCCATTGGGGGTTACAGAAGAATGGTCTACCCTTAAAGAAATGTGCCAGCCCCAATTCTGTTTAACACATATAACGATGATAAGCCTGTACCACCCTACAGCAGGGGGTTCCCTTATGGTGATGATCTTGCTCTGGGCATACAGAGCCAAAAGAGAGGAGCATCGGGGTACTATAGCACAAACCAGCTTAAAGCAAATCATTTGAAAACAAGAGGATGAGCTTTTCACTTAAGGAATAGAGAAGCCAAATGAAATATGGTCTGAGGTTGAACTAGAATTTTGCAACACTAACATATCTAGGAGTAACCCTTGACAGATACTTCACATTCAGGAACTGCTACATGAATTACAAGCTGAAAGTTTTCATTAGGAATAATCTGGTTCACATTAGGATAGCCAACCTGAAACAATCTGATCTCCAGCCTTAGCACTGCGTTATTCAGCAGCAGAGTATGCCTGTCTTGTATGGTATACCTCAACCAGTACGAAACAGGTGGACATAGCTATCAATAACACCTGCAGAATCATAACAGGCTGTTTAAAATACACTCCAGTTAAATACCTCCGCCACCTCGCAGGAAAAGCACCATGTTCAGTTCAAAGACAAATAGCAGCAAACAAGAAATATAGTGTACCATGAAAGAACTTGTCCAATACAGAAGCATTTACTGCACAGACTGTAATCCCAGAAAATATGTTATTGTGTAACTATGAATGTTTCTGACTCAAAATAAATAAATCAAATGTGTTGTAAGTTTATTTGGGAACATTAGCAACTATGCACATACTTCAAACTCATAAGGCCACTCACATTCATAAATTCTTTATTGTTACAATTACACTACAGTTTTTAGTCTTATTTTTACAAATAATAACAGCATATGAATATTTAATGATACAGATTGTTTTACATCCTACTCTGCAACTAAACTATTTCTTCACAAACACAAAGCTGCTAATCTGTATGTGTTCTTTTATGTATCGTTAAGTTAGAAGGATACTTAAATGATTTTCCACAAACTTTACAAGCATAAGAGCGCTCACCTGTGTGAACTCTTTTATGTGTTACAAGGCCACAAGAGTGTCTAAACGATTTTCCACATATTTCACAAGTAAAAGGTCGTTGACTTGTGTGTATACTTTTATGTTTTTTAAGATCGCTAGATCGTGCAAAAGATTTTTCACAAATTACACAAGAATAAGGCCTCTCACCCGTATGAACCCTCTTATGTGTTATTAAACTACTAGACTCTTTAAATGATTTTCCACAAACTTGACAGGCATAAGGTCGCTCACCTGTATGAATTCTTTTGTGTATTATAAAGCCACTACACGTTTTAAACAATTTCCCACAATTTTCACAAGCATAAGACCACTCAGCTGTATGAACTTTTTTATGTTTTGTAAGGCAACCTGACTGTTTAAATGATTTACCACAAACCCCACACACATACGTCCGCTCAGGCAAATGGATTTTTTGGTGTGATGTAAGGTTAACATATTCTATAAACGATTTTCCACAAACTTCACAGGTATAAGACCTCTCACCTGTATGAGTTCTCTTATGTATTTTAAGGCTCCAGAGGTCTGTAAGCGATTTTTCACAAATTTCGCAAACATAAGGACGCTCTCCTCTATGAATTCTTTTTTGTCTAGTAAGGAAACTAGACAGTGCAAAAAGTTTTCCACATACTTCACAAGAAAAAACCGGTCACCTGTATGAATTCTTTTGTTATGACTTGTTAACTGAGAAGAACTTTTAAAGGATTTTCCACAGACGTCACAAACGTAAGGCCGCTCATTTGTATGAATTTTTTTATGTATTCTAAGGTTACTAGACTGTTTAAATGCTTTTCCACATACTTTACAAGCATAAGGCTTCTCTCCTGTATGAATTATTTTATGTTTTCTAAGGTAACTAGACTGTTTAAATGATTTTCCACAAACTTCACACTCATAAGACCGCTGACCTTTATGAATACTTTTATGTGCCATAAGGTCACCAGAGTGTACAAACATTATCCCGCAAACTTTACAAGTGTAATATTGCTTACTTGTATTAATTCTTTCATGCAATATAAGAGGACTTGAGTCCGTTATAAACTTTCCACAAATTTCAGAAGTGTAACCCTGCTGCTGATCATGTACGGGAATGGCATGGCGACACCTGCAAACAAAGTAATGGTAGAAAATATAGAGTAATCAATTATATTGCCTCTACAAGTATGAATTTATAAGTCCTGGAATAAATGAGTTAATTTTTTTATGATTTACTATTAATAAGTGTTAAATCTTTTTAAAATAAATTCAAAGTATATGTAACAAAAAATTGGTACCTGCAGCTACAAATGTAACATAACGTAACTTAGTCCACAACCCAAAGGAGTCATACTAAGCCATCATGTCAGGGGTTGGACGGCCAGTTCCTTTCCTCTGGGACCTACAGTTTAATGTGAAATCTGAGCCTCAGAATGATCTGACATAGCTCATACTATCAGACAGAACTCCAAAAAATTCCTTCACCCATCAGGATTTGAACCCGGGACTAGAGCAGCGAAATTTTTTAAAGCAAGCATCTTAACCACTGAGCTACCAGGCTGCTCCCCTGCAATACAGAAGGGTCAGCTTATTTATTACTTTATAGTTTCATTGTATTTGCTGCTAGATTTTCATTTGATTTTTCTTAGATAAAACAATTTAGATAATTTTGGGATGGTTTAATAATGTATACAAAAAATATTTGATTATTAATATCTGACACACAAAAGGAGTTTTAAATTTGTTGCATATTATAGACTAAATATGCTATAGCACACATTCTTGTATTATCTTATCTTTTTAACAGTTTCATATATAATAGTTATAATTATTCCATTTAAACAACCTATCTTTAATTAATATATATTGGCAGTGCCATTTGTACACCAGTACGAATTTACTTCTCCAATAACAAAAATAATTATACAATCAATCTAGATCTACTGTGTGTTATATTTGCCATCAAATTCAGTAATCTATATATTGTCAATTACACAATAAAATAGAGCATATTTTAAAAATTTGTATTTTCATCTCTGAATGGTAAAGTATCAATCAATTTACTGAATGGGTTCACAACACACTCACAGAATTGGATCATTTGTATTCCAATGAGCTAGTTTATTTTCATGTTGTGTTTTGATTATCAGATTGTATTAATCTACATATCTATAAATGATAAAATGAAAAAGTTTGGATGTACTTCTGGAATCAATCACGCCTTAATAACTCAACGTATTTAAATGAAATTTGGCATGAAGTCAGTTAATTGTGTGCGAAGTGACATCCCACAAAAACACATAGTTCTTTTCATCAATATTTATTCCCAAACAACAAAGTTTCCTACTTCGTAGACAGCCATGCCACATTTGCTCTTTGCTTTTTATGTAAATCGCAAACACTACTTTTCAGAAATAAAAGCAAAACCTTCTTACATATACAAGATTGTATATACAAACCGACGCACATGACAACCAATAGTTTGGAAGTAGGAATTATAAACCTATACTTAACCTTAAATTAAAGAAAAGGTGAGGTGCTGTTGTTAAGTTCGCAAAAAAAAAATGTTTTCATTTGCGTACATAAAATAGTATGACATAATTTCGTTTGTAATATATGCGTCATAATAAATGTGAAAAATCAAAGCTTGGAAAAAAAACCAACGTAAAATGATACGAGTATACCAGCACGAAAGTCGGTTCACTAAAAGTGCAAAATGGTCATTCCCAAAATGTCGTATTTATAAAAATATAAAGGATTCCATTCTATCTTGTGTTTTTTTTATTTCCTGTTTCTTTTTTGTTACTATACATTCTGTATTTCAAATTATTTTTGCTAAAATTTAAAACATAACTAACCCTTTTTATTTTTTGTTCAAAATTTTTTTACAAATAGTAGAGACTATGATTCACGAAACAGTGATTTTTACTTACTGTTCAATATTCTGCAAATATATATAGAATTCTACACTTATAACGAATGTGTTCAATGGGCTAATGTAGATACTTATTTTTTCATGAAACAACACCGGAAGTCGTTTACAATAGAATACACCTCATTTACATGGAGCTAATGAAAGCTGCTTATTGATTACTAATAATAACTAAATTCCATCTGCCTTATGCTGTAACAAAAAAATTCTGGTCCAGGCAGCATTTCAACCAAACCATTATTTCTGCTAATATTGCCACTACAAAATCAAAAAATACGAACACATCTCAACATATTAAATACACTTGAACTACATTTCGAGTGGTAACAGAATTTTCTATCAATATTCCTAATTAGTATAGCGTAATTTACCATCACAATTAATTTAATTATACATCTTAATAAATCACGAGCAATAAAATTCACTTTATCGCAATATAAACGATTGTAGAGAATTATAGACTTTCCGTTGTACACTGTAAGTTACAAGCATTTTAGTATAAATTTTTTAATTACGTTACTTCAGGAAGCTGACGGCATAGTTCATGTGGCTGAATGTAGTTTCAGATGTATTAAGTATTTAGTTTACTGCGTTTTATGAGCGACACATTGCCAGCGTCATTATTCGGGTTCATTTAGTATCGCTATCTGAAATAATAAGTTTATTTTGCTATTCATGATGTTACTAACATACAATATAGTGAATGTATTAATGTGCGAGTGATAGAAGCTTTGATTTTCCAGCGGTAATTTTAAAATCCAGCCTGGGCCAGAATGAGATCTGAAACATTATTAGTTATTTAAGCTTCTTTCATGAGCGCCATTTTAGTGACATCATGTATCGCTTTGTACCAATATTGTATGAAAAGATCTATAGTAAGCTGGGACGATATAGCAGAACAACGCGGCATTGTCCGAAGAAAATTTGAGAAATTTATAAATGTTGTTCTTGTTGTTGTTGTCGACGATGGGGTCATTAGCGCCCTAACAAAAACCAAGCGTGACAACGTGACAAAATTGCTGTCTGTGTGGCCGACTGTAAAGGGGTCGGCCACAGAGACAGCACAATAAAATACTAACATACTAACTAAAATTCCATCTGCGTGACCGACTGTAAAGAGATCGGCCACACAGACGGCAACATAAAATATAAAACTGAGACTAGAATATAAAATTACATACATTAGCTGGTTGGCTGTAGAAGTTAAAAAAACGAGTTAGCTGGCTGGCTGTAAAAGGGCCAGCCATATAAGCAGTGTCATAAGTAAAAACAGAACTTGGATTGGTGGTTGTAAACGGCCACCAATCCAAGCTAAAACCTAGGCCGATCTGCCCAAAATTTTTGGGACAAGACTGGCCAAGTTGCAAAACTTTAAAACCTTAGCCACGATGTCACGGTCATCATTTAAAGTAAGGGACAGATTGTTGGCTAAACCGACGTCTGCCCTTAAATCTAAAAACAATACACATTCGGTTAAAATGTGGCGTACCGTCAAAGGTACGCCACAAGCATCACACTCCGGAGGGTCCTCTCGGCGGAGAAGGAAACCATGTGTCAGAGGACAGTGCCCTATTCGGAGGCGAGTAAGGAGAACCTCATCCCTCCTCGCCCGCTGGAAGGAGCTGCTCCACGGCTGAACGGTCGGTTTGACCAGCCGGAGCTTATTATGCTCAACTTCCAGCCACTGCCTCTGCCAAACATCAAAAACAAATCTCTTCGCCGCCGAGGCAAGGTCTGACTTTGGAACCGGAGCAAAGTCAATTATGACCTTGTCGCAGGCCAACTTTGCAGCTACATCAGCTGCCTCGTTCCCCCTGATTCCCACATGGCCGGGTACCCAGCAGAATACGACCTCCTTCCCACGGGACTGGAGGGAGAGGAGGACGTCCTGAATGTCCTGGATTAGACGGTCTGCTGGGTACATATTACCTATGGCCTGAATACAGCTGAGGGAATCACAGCATATGATGAAACACTTTTCGCGAGTTACTTTCATATGCTGGAGCGACTTTAGCACGGCATAGCACTCGGCAGTAAAAACGCTGCACTTGCCGTCCAGTTTGAATGTGTAAGTCGCTCGAGGGAACACTACGGAGCATCCTACTCCATTAGCCTGCTTAGACCCATCCGTATACACCGGGGTAAACGTGTGATGCTCATTTAGAATGTCTCTAAAAACATTATTAAAAACACTGTCAGCGGTACAAACTTTGTTGTACCGAGACAGGTCTAAAATTATTCTGGGCCTCTTTAAAAGCCAGGGAGGAGATTTACTCCAACCCTGGTGATAAAAAGATGGAAGCTCTAATCCATATTGTTCTAAAATAGCCTTTGTACGGTAGCTGAACAGTTTAGTGGCTCTATGCCGGTTGGTATAGAGCCGCTCGTAGTTGGGATTTAGAACTACGTCGTACACGGGACTGCCAGGTGTTATGGCAACGTGCAGGTAGTGTCGCACCATGAGGAGTCGCCGGCGGATGCTAAGCGGCGGCTCGCCCGAGTCAGCACAAATACTGACAATAGGGCTAGTGCGATATGCACCCGTGGCGAGCCGAATTCCAGCATGGTGGACACTATCCAGTATACGGAGATAGCTGTCTTGTGCCGAACCATACACGATACAACCATATTCCAGCCGCGACCGTACAAAGGCTCTGTAAAACTGTAGCAGGCAGAAGCGGTCAGCGCTCCATGACCTGCCACACAGACATTTTAAAACGTTTAGAGCTTTTGAGGCTCTGGCTTTCACATCTTTGAGATGTGGTAGCCAGGTTAATCTGTTGTCTAAAATGAGGCCCAGAAACCGAACTGTTTCAGTAAAACGTAAAACGGTATTCCTCAAGGTAAGATGGGGCTCTGATAAAAGTCTTCTGCTACAAGTAAAAAGTACACACCGGGTTTTCTCGGAAGAGAAACAAAAAACGTGGTGCACTGACCATTCATCCAGCCTGTTCAGCGTGAGTTGCAACTGCCGCTCGGCGCTTCTCAGGCTGGATGATGCTATAAAAATTAAAAAATCGTCCACATATAAGGAGTACCGTATGGGACTCCTTATTATGGCTCCAATGCTATTTATAGCAATGGCGAAGAGCGTAATGCTTAAAACTGACCCCTGAGGAACACCGTTTTCCTGAATAAAAAGATCAGACACTACCGACTCGGTACCGGAAGCAACGACCAGATAAAAATGATTTTAAAAAACGGGGCAGGTTACCCCTAAAACCCCATTCATGCAACTGTTTTAAAATAACATGCCGCCAGGTAGTATCGTAGGCCTTTTCAAGATCGAAAAAAAACACCCACAAGGTGTTGGCTGCGGATAAACGCATCCTGTATTGCCGCCTCCAGGAGGATCAGGTTGTCCAAGGCGGAACGGGACTTCCTGAATCCACACTGAAAGCGGCTCAGCAGATTACGGGACTCAAGACACCAGACGAGTCGGCGGTTTACCATCCTCTCCAGTGTCTTCCTCACGCAGCTTGTCAAGGCAATACTACGATAACTACCTGGCAACAATTTGTCGTTGCCAGGTTTTAAAATCGGAATTAATGTTGCTTCTTTCCACGAGTCAGGGAAGTGTCCTCCAGTCCATATTTCGTTAAAAATATCTAGAAGGTACTTTTTAGCATCCTTACTGAGATGCCCAGCATCTGGTACTGGATCAGATCGGGCCCTGGAGAAGTGTCGTTTCTAAATCTACATCTATACTCTGCAAATCACAAATACTGTGGGTGGCAGAGGGTGCTAAGCACCATTCCTAATTCTGCGCATTCCAATCCCGAACAGATCGAGGAAAGAAGGAATACATAAAAGAATCAGTACGGCATCTTATTTCTCTTATCTTATCCCTCCTGTCATTGCGACCTAAATAGGTTGGCGGAAGAAGTATTTCGTTGCACTCGTAACTTAAAGATTTTCGCATATTCTCCAGCAAATTCAAACGAAAACGACGTCGTCTGTCCGCCAAACAATCCCAGCCCAACCCACGAATTAGCTCTGTGACACTTACGTAAGGACTGTAACTAGCAGTCACGAATCGAGCGGCTCTTCTCTGTACTTTCTCTAATGTGTCAATCAATCCCTTGCGATACGGATCCCAAATTCCACAACAGTATTCCAAATGCGGTCGCACTAGTGTTTTGTACGCTATTTCCTTTGTATGAGGATTACAACTTCTCAAAATACGTCCTATGAATTGTAGTTTGGAATTAGCTTTTCCTACAACGGAAGTTATGTGCAAGTCCCATTTCATGTTGCTTTGTACTGTTACGCCTAGATACTTCAGGGAATCTACAGTGTCAACAACTGAATTGTTAACTTTGTACTCTAGAGCAAGCGGGGTCTTTTTATTACTTATGTGCATTGCCTTGCACTTTTTACAGTTAAGTGTAAGCTGCCATTCACGGCACCATTCCGAAATAACATCCAGATCGCGCTGAATTTCTAAGCAATCGTCGGAGCACCTCACTTCCCTATAAATAAGTGCATCATCAGCAAAAAATCGCATCCTGCAATTAACGTTGTCACCGAGATCGTTTATAAAAATTAAGAAAAGAAGTGGTCCTATTACACTTCCTTGAGGAACGCCCGAAGTAACATCTAGTTTAGAAGAGGCTTTCCCGTCTACAACGACATACTGTGACCGACCAGTAAGAAAATCGCGTATCCATTCGCAAATCTGATCAGATATACCGTACGCTCGGATCTTCGCTTAGAGTCGGTTGTGTGGTACAGAGTCAAAAGCTTTCTGAAAATCCAAGAAAATAGCATCAACTTGTGATCCCGCATCAATAACTTTCATTACATCATGCGAAAATAGAGCCAGTTGCGTTTCACGAGATCGGTTCTTCCGAAATCCGTGTTGGTATGCTGTAAGTAGTTCGTTTTCATCTAGAAACTTCATAACGTTAGAGCATATGACATGCTCCAGAATTCTACTGCAAACAGATGTTAGCGATATCGGACGATAATTCCTAGGATCTCTCCGATCTCCTTTCTTGAAAACGGGAATCACCTGCGTAATTTTCCAGTCAGAAGGTACATTTCTTTCCTCTAAAGATTTACGAAATATATCTGACAGAAATGGTTCTATTTCTTCCGCGTTTTCCGAAAATACTTTTACTGGTACACCATCGGGACCCGGCGCTTTCCCCCTCAGGAGCTTTAATTGCTTTATGATACCTACACTATCAATTTGTACTGGATCCATTTCAAATTCAACACGCCGTGGAAAAACTGGAATGTTTTCCATGTTTTCGTCAGTGAAGGAATTTTTAAATTCGGCGTTAAATACGGTAGCCTTGTCGCGGCTGTCATCAACTTCCCGACCGTCTTTTAGTAGAACTGGCATATTGTTGTCACAACCACCTATTTTTTTTTTACATACGACCAAAATTTCTTTGGATTTTCAATGAGGCTCTTGGAAAGTGAGTTGCATCGAAAGTCATTGAAGGCTTCGCGCATCGCATTCTTGACCTGTCCTCTTGTCTCAGCAAGTTTTTCTAAATCACTCCTATACATCGTCCTTCTTGAGCGTGCATGAATCTTCCTTTGCTTTTTAAATAACCTTTTGACTTCACGCGTATACCACGGGGGATCGTTCCCGTCCCTGATTGTCCTTTTCGGTATATGTAAGTCCATACCTTCCCTGACTATATTTATGAATCGAAGCCACATCTCTTCAACCGAGCCTCTTCCTTCTACAAAGGTAATGTATTTATCCCTCAAAAACGTTCTTAAACTCTCCTTTGGGGCCTTTTCGAACCTGTAAACTACCCTTTCTTTTTTCTTTTTGCGCTCGACTATTAATTTTACTTTAGCAATTACAGCTTTATGATCACTTATTCCCGTGGTGGTAGAAATGTACGTAAATAAATCGGGCCTATTTGTAACGAGAATATCTAAAATGTTTTCGTTTTCGTTGTCGCACCGCGTTGGTTCAGTGACGAGTTGCTCAAGATTAAGATCTGAGAAAAGGTCGAGAATAATCTCACAGGATATTTTATCCCTGCCACCAGTAACGTGGGCGTAATTACTCCAGTCAATATACGGCAAGTTGAAGTCGCCTCCTAGTATTATTCCATGATCCGGAAATTGACAAGCTAAATTACTTACGTTATTTCTTAAGGCCTCAGCAACACCTACATCTACATCTGGTGGACGATAGAAAGACCCTATTACAAGTTTTGTCCTAGCTACTTTTAGTCTAATCCATAGGATTTCACAGACCGTATCAATATTTATTTCGTTACACGACAGGTGTTTACGAACAGCTATAAATACACCACCTCCATTAGAATGTAACCTATCCTTACGGAAAACATTCATGCTATGGTTAAAAATTTCTGCTGAACTTATATCCGGTTTTAACCAGCTTTCAGTACCTGATACTATCAGCTTCTGTGCTACTAATAACGCTTTCAAGCTCAGGCTGCTTATTACAAACACTTCTACAGTTTATAACGAGTACTTTTAACGGTCGAGATTGATTTTCGCTACTCCTAACATATGGTGCCGAATTTAATTGGGCTACCCGTGACTGTAATCCCAGTTTCGGGTCTTCCTCCCTCAGCCTAAAAAATCCCCCAATGCACTCCACACGGTTCCTGCCACCCGTGTAGCCGATTCACGTGTGTAGTGCACACCTGATCTATCCAAGGGAACCCTACACGATTTGACCCCAGGGCGAAGATCAAGGAATCTGCAGCCATGATTATCGCAGAAACGACGCAGTCTCTGGTTCAGACCCTCGACTCGGCTCTGAACCAGAGGTCCACAGTCAGTTCTATCGACAATACTGCAGATGGTTAGCTCAGCCGAAATCTTGCTGTCATCAACCACATAGCTCACCATATGAGCAAGCCGCCGGAAGGAAGAGAGGATACCCTCCGACCCAAGGCGGCAAGCATCATTGGTGCCGACATGAGCTACAATCCGCAGCTGGCTACACCTCGTCCGCTCAATGGCATCCGGGATGGCCTGTTCCACATCATGGATCAGACCGCCCGGAATGCACAAAGAATGGACATTGGACTTCATCCCAGACCTGTTCGCCATATCCCTAAGGGGCTAAATGAAACGCCTAACGTTGGAGCTACCTATCACCAGAATCCCCTTCTGTGATCGCCCAGATCTAGCGGGCGGGGGGGCTGGCAACTCGCTGATTGACGATTGTGGATCTGAATCAGATCCAGACAACACATCAAACCTATTGGACAGTGGTACAGGCTTGCCCTCTTGGGATTCAGACCTGTACTCCTGCCCCCGCATGCGGCGTCGACGTCCGGAAACCACGCCCCAGACACCATCAGGTGACTGCCGCACAGGCCCCGAAGACTCAGTCAGCCTGGACTGCAGGTACGATATTTGGCAGGGGAGAACCTGTGACAACACCTGCTTCGTCAGGGTCACCCCTTCCACAACTGCTGCAGTCACCTACGGCAGCTTCCAGCCTCGTAACTTTAGTTAGCAAAGCTGCAAGCTGAGCGCGAAGATCAGCCACCTCAACCCGCGTCTGCACACAGCAGTCACAGTCCCTACACATATTACTTTTAAAGCAAAAACTACGGAGAGGATAAAGGTTGAACTAACTGAGTAATCCAAATTAACTGTTCACACTTTACTACCAACCGCTACACGACCTAAAGAGAACCTCCTGAGGAATTGAGTTTGCGCTGTTTAACGCTGACTCCAGCTCCCAAGATGTAAATGGGCAGTTGTAGGCCTCTGTATTCGACGAATCGAAGCACAGCGGGCGCCTCTCGGCAGCGACTCTTCGTCGCTGAAACCGAGGTTCAAAGTTAGCGGATGAAGTGATGGCGGCAAAATTCTCCACAATCAGCTGCGGTATGCTTCGTTCGTCAGTAATTATACATCCGTGATCCAGTAACCCAGATACTGGTGCGCGGGAGAACCTTCCAGATATACGGCGAATGAACTCCCATACTTTCGACGAATGTGTGGAACGATTTATTGTGCTCACAAAGTTCTGCCATGACCTCTTCTTGCTCTCCTTAATAACTCGACGCGCCTTAGCTCTGGCAATACGGAACGCTGCTACGTTGTCAGATGTTGGGCACAACCTAAAACGATGCAACGCCAGTCGGCGACTCTGGATGGCGGAACGACATTCATCGTTCCACCAGGGGACGGGCGTCCTTCGCAGCGTTCCGGAGCTCTTCGGCATGGAAACGTCAGCTGCACGGTGAATCACTTCTGTCAAGTGATTCACCTTCTCCTGTATACTGCCACAGGGTTGCAGTTGTACAGCACGGCAGTAGAGCTGTCAATCTGCACAACTGATGTTCCATTTACGTCGGTTATTTCCTCTTCCACGTTCACACTCGATGCGCATCCAAATAGGGAAGTGGTCGCTACCATGTAGGTCGCGATCCACGTCCCACTGCACGAAGTCCGCAATTGAGGGGGAACACAAGGAAAGGTCAATGGCAGAAGACTTACCGGTAGCAGTGGTGAAGTGAGTCATTTGCCCTGTATTCAGGATACAAATTTCCTCCTGCTCTATCAATCTACCAACCACTCGGCCCCTGGGGCAATCGGTGGTGGAACCCCACAATGCACTGTGGGCGTTGAAATCTCCCAAAAGGAGAAAGGGCCGAGTGAGTTGGCGTATAATGCCAACCAGGTCGTCGTAGCCTACTGACGCACTGGGTGGTAGATAGACAGAGCATACGGTCAGTTGGATTGGACCGTGGATTTTCACCGCTACTGCATGTAATGTGGAGGTGAGAGCAATAGGTTTGGAGTGGACAGTGTTTCGGACCAACACCGCCACTCCTCCCTTAGCTCGATCACCCTCAGTATCGTCCTTTCGGAATATGTCATATCCTCTTAGCACTGGCTGATGTAGTGGTCTGAAATGTGTCTCTTGTAGACAGAGACACAAAGGATCAGACCGTGCGAAGAGTTGGACTTCCTCTTTGTGAGCCTGAAAGCCGTTAACGTTCCACTGAAGTATGGGAGCCATTCTACCTATTTAAAACCACCCGCCCCGGGTCGGGTGGGTCAGTGTCTGATGTCTGCTGATGAACGGGACCAGGTTCATCGTCAACCAGCATAAAGTCATCTTCGGGGTCCGAAGATGACTTTTGTTCTAAGGCCTCGGCATCTTGCGGATCTTTCTTCCACCGAGGCTTTGTCCCCCTCCTCCTCACGCCAGTTGGGGAACTGGGAGGAGAAGTAGAAGGGGAATTCAAGAACATGGTGGAGTCCGTTAGTTTGAACTTCGGACCCCGAACTTTCTGCACTACCTGCCATCCGCTTCCGACAGATGGCGTTTCTACTGCTTCTACCGCTGCAGATGCAGCTTTTGCTATGGGTGCTGCTTCTGCTGTTGCAGAGGCACCCACGGCTGCAGCTACTGGAGAGGATGGCCGTGCTTTGGCTGGTGGAATTGATGGGCCTACTGCTCTAGAGGTCGAGATAGCAGAAGCGCTACTACCGACGACCGCGGTCTTTGGTGTTAGGACCTTAGTGGGCTGCGCACCACACTTGTAATGGCACGAGCATGTCGTGCTCGTGCCCGTGTCTACAACGGACGTCTGCGTAGCAACGCTCTTCTTCCTGACGGGAGTTGACAACGTTTTGGCGAAGCTAGTGGCTAAGACCGGTGGCGCCAGCGCCTTAAACCGTTTCATCGCCTCGACAAAGGATATTCTTTCCTTAGTCTTCAACTCCTGTACCTTCTTTTCTTCAAGGTACACTCAACACTTTCTGCTCCAGGCTGGATGTGACCCGGAGCAGTTAATGCACACCTGTGGGAGGGTGCAAGTTGCACCCGGTTCATGCGCCGATTTTCAACATTTCCCACAAGTGGCGTTGCCTTTACAGTTCGCCGTCGTATTCCCGAATTGCTGGCACTTAAAGCAGCGCATCGGGTCCGGAACATACGGGCGAACGTTTAGGTGTAGGTATCCAGCTTTTATGGACTTTGGCAACGTTGGAGTGTCAAACGTCAGGACGAAAGTGGCAGTTTTCTCAAGACTGCCGGTAACCCTTCGTTTGATCTGCCTAACCTCGACCACATTTTCTGATTCCCACTCCTTTAGGAGTTCCTCGGACTCTATATCTATTAAATCTCTGCAAGTGATCACACCTTTGCTAGAGTTTAGAGTTTTATGGAGTTCGCATTTCACTGCGAACTCCCCGAGGTTCTCACACTTAAGGAGTGAAACAGCCTGCTTCTGGTTAGATGTTTCCAGAAGCAGGGTCCCACTCCTCAGCTTTTTCACACTCCTCAAGATTCCCGCTATTCCCTCCAATCCTTTATTTATATAAAACGGAGAGACCTTCTCAAAGGATCCCTCCATTCTTGGCATGATTACAAAGGCGTTGTCTATAAGACAAACCTTTCTGTTACTACTGTCTAGTTCCGGAGGAGGGCTGTCAACCCTCGCCCACTTGTTGGAACTGGGTGTATTTTTTTTAACCTGTGGCACACCCGGACCGCAGGGGTTTTGTTTTTGTTTGTGAGAAGGAATTTTGGTCCCACGAGCAAAAACATGATATAAAGAAATGCTGATACAACAGGGATGTGCAGGTGCCCCTGAGGTTGCATGTTAGCGTGTGATCTACCTCTCACACATGCACCTCCTCGGCATGTGGCTGACCTTGAGGTTGAGGTTTTTTTTATAGAGGTTTTTACCGTCCTTGCGATACGGGCGATGAAGCCAAGATCCCCGTTCTCCTAGGCACACAACATTCCACCGCCACGCCCTACGGTGGTCGTTGAAGCATGGTGGGAGTTTACGGTGTGGAAAACTTGCGGCGCTCATAAGTTACCAGCTCGGGCACCGCGGGTTCGCCAAACCCGTATCTGGCACTTGCGTACCAGGTCCCTGCGGGGATTTATAAATGTTTTATTCAGATAGTGGAATGGCAGAAAAGCGGATTGGTAATTCGCTGGTAGTCCTTCAATTCTGTTTGCAGACTGAGAAACCAATTATCAAGAAACAATTAATTACTAATTTAACATTGGAATATATTTTAGTGCAGAATTAATGGTTAAAAACAAACGAACTATAGTAAACTGGTCTAAAGGTATTCAACTGTTTCCACAGATAGAGAAACCAACATTAACACATCATTATGAATAGAAGAATCAATAATTACTACTATAATGCAAAACATTTCTATTTTAAAGCAGAATGAATTGATGGAATCAATATATCCTCAAAACAAAATCAATATTTAATGAACAAAATAAATTTTCTTTTTTTAATAAATAAATAAATAAATCAGTAATTGTCAGATACCCAGTGCAAATAAAAATTTTATTTTTAGTTTTGCAATTTTTTAAGGGAAATGAACGTATGTGGGCCACTTAGGTATTTATTTGCTCTTTGAATGTTAGTGTTTTATATATATATATATTTAGTCGATTCCATCAATTTATTGCTGATGTTTGGAGTTTCAATTAGTAAAATCTACATTCATTTTTATTTGCTAGACGTGAAATTAGTAATTTTAAGAGATGCTGAGTAAACAAAAGGCAAATGTTTCAAAGAAATGTTAGGAAGCAAGGGCTATGAAAATAGCCAAAACCCAGGAGACAAATCCTCAAGCTAGAGCTGCAAAGGATTGAGCAGTTGGCATGTCTTGGGGCTTCTGCGGCTGATGAATTGCCGGAACAATCGCAAGTTGGGCGACGACAGCAAACTGAACACTTGGTGTCGGGACGATCTGCCGAGACACCAGGAAAAACTGTGAGCTCAGTGCAAAGAGCAAGCTGAACGGCAACCGATCTCAAGAGCTGCTGAAAATCGATGACTGACGAACGCCGCATATTTGGCATCACCACGAGTTGCTGCAACTTTGGAACAATAGCGATCTAGGCGGCATCAGCATGCCAGGTATGGAACCATTACAACAGCTGTTTTCTAACAACACAGATGCATAGCGGCGATTTTTGAATCTTATCAGAAAGAATAATTCCTGCTTCCATATGACGTTTTTTTGGAACTGATGGAATTGTTACAAAACAAGTATTTTCACTGACATTTACTATCCAGGGGCAAGTATATGACCGAATTGGATCTATGCTTCCTTCGTCGAATACGAAACCATAGTTTTTACAGATATATTTCATAGGCGATGAAGAAGCAGAAACTGAAAGATGTTATAGAATTGTTGAAGGGACTGAGACCATACAAAAAATAAAACGGGTATAACACAATAACAATGCCTTGGTTAGGGAATTCAAAATGGCTTAGGGGAGGGGGGGGGGAGAGCGGGTCAAATGTATCGGGCACGCCCGCCTGATGGGGGGCCCGATCACCTGGTAGGGGCCCTTCATACGAAAAGTTGTAGAGCTAAAAAAAAGGGTCGCCCATTTGGTCTGAGGGAGGGCCCTAACTGATGAATTCGCCAAGGGACCCCAACTGGTCACCCAGGGCTCCAAAATCCTAGAGCCGGCACTGCCCGAAGTAACCTGCAAGGTAGTGGATCCACCCCGACCGTGTGCCACGAGGACAACACGAGAGATGTTACAACGCATCGACGAGTTACAAGATCACAGTACTCTTACCGGGCATAGGGGACCTAAAGTTCAATGTGGAATCAGAACCAATTGAGCATTCTGGCGTACTTCACATCACACAACAACCTGTGCCCGAGGTGAAGGTCGAGCTAAGGAACCTATGAAAATCCTCTCCGAGACTGGGATTCAAGCTGGGAACTTTTCCATCTCCAGTTGGACGCCCTAACCACAGAGCGTTCAAACCTCTCAAGAAAATCATATATTACATCACTCTTCCACACGGACGAAGTCGCAGGTAACTGCTAGTGTACCTATAAATGCTTAGGCAGTAAAGGTAGAAGAATTATTCAGTAATTTTTAGAATTTAAGGCACTGAACACACCTGACATTTATTGCAGGCCCTGTGAGTGTGGGCAGTGCGGTGCGGACCATGTGAGATGTGTATGTGTTTGTGTATGCATGTGCCAAGTGACAAAGTCAACCATAGCTTTGGACAGAATAAAGAAGACACTTGGGTTTGACTTAAAAGCAATACACATATTGGTCCAAGCAAACTGATACTGGGACAGCTTGATTAAGGAGGGTATACAAAAACTTCTCGACAAAGATATAGTAGAGCAATGGGGTATCAACTTAGCACAGCATGGAATAAGATGATTAGTCAGCTAAAAGAGAGGAAACAGAGCCATTAAGATTTTTCGAGAAGGCACTCCAACCTCCATGACCTGTATCCCAAAAATTCCTGACTTCCTGCTGTCCAACTAGTCCCACCAGTGATCTCAATGAGTACACATGACCCTAATGTCACAGACAACCATGAATGGCCACCCTAGCAACCTGACAATTCGACAGGAGACGAAATCTGAGGGGAATTCGAAATGTCAAATTTATGCTCTCCACCTTTGGAAGGACTGATATATCTGGAATGCCTCTATTACTTCAATATTCAACATATCTAAAAATCAGTAAGAAATAATGATAGGTCATAGCCTATGATGTTCACTTCTGGTATTCTATAGTATCTTGAAACTACTCAATACAATGATAGATTTACTTCATTCTTGGTAATATTCATCCTATTTTGGCAAAAAATTTGTGGTGTAGAAACCCCATTTAACAAAAAACCCATATTTCATCATTACTAAAGACTGACAACCCATGGTTGACAAACAAGACTACACTCAAATTTAACAGCAGAAAAGAAGGTATTTTATTAGTTTTAGTCCCTACATGATAATATTGATAAAAATAGATTAACACTTTCCAATTCATGGATTAATATTGAATTAATTACATTCATAATAGCTTCCAGCCATTACGTCTAACTTCAAACATTTATTTAAATCTATACCAATATTATGCAACACAGATCTAAACCAAAACCCGCATCATGAAAGTATGTGTTACCTCAAAATAAAATAAGAGCCTCGCTCTTACCTGGTTTGTCGTAAAGTGAGAGGAAGTTGTGCAGACCTGCAAGTGTCCTGATGTAGATGGAGCTTCGGTGAAGTCTTGAAATACTTCAACGCAATGCACACAGAAATACAAAGGGCACGAAACACCTGTGACATGCTGAAATACGTGTCTTGTTAGAGAATTCCAAGATAAAAATATCTGTGCACAAGAAGCGCACTCACGCTGAAATAGTGGCTGCTGTTTCATAGTAATTTCACTGCTATGATCAGCTCTGTGATGAATAGAATGTTGACAGAGCCGAGAAAACCTTACCGCAGTAATTGCAAATGTACTTGGAATATTCATGAGTCCGGCTGTGAGAGAAAACGTGCCTTACTAGAAAATCCCGTGTTTTGCAAATACGCCGACAATTGGCACATGTGAACAGTAGCTCCCTGGTAGCCGATGTGTCACTGCTACTCTCCTCATAAGGTGAACTGACATTGCTTACATTAGACTGAACTAGATGCGTATTCACTGCCATCTGCACAGATACAGATTTCTCCCCTATGTCAGTAAATTCTTGGCCGCTACACAACTAGCAAATTTTCTGCAAAGAGAAAAAAATATTTGATTTATTCCACAATATCTACAAAAATTCATAAATATAAGTACATAAAATCAGTAAAAACTTTTAAGCTCATTTTACAATTTATATACATAATTACTACATAGCAACACATGCACTACAAATATCAATTATAGTGCTATATATGATAAACTATACACATTATGCTAAGAAAAAATTTATTATATAAAGCACTTTACTATGGAATTATATCAGTATACCATATTGAAAACACTAATAAAATTGATTTTAAAAAATGCTATGAATTCTTCAATAAGTTTTTAAAAAATCACTAATTAATGATACAGTGATCTCTAGTAGCACTAATAGTAATTTATCTTTAGATAGTAACAATAGTTATATGTGCGGCAAACATTTTATTGAGTTAAATAACAAACAGATGATATATTCTATTTATCCCCATATAAATATTTGAAATACACTTCCACACCATATATAAAAATATAGTCAAATATATAATCAACATAATATTTTACATTTTAATGCCTATATAATTGTTTGAGGAGAAATTGTTACTAATATTTAGTTTTACTACATACGAAGTCCATCTGATGTAAGAAGCACAATGATCAATCATAAACTTGAAGTAAGGTTTAATGCTATACAGTAAAAAATATTAGCACTAGTTTCCAGTTTCATTTCCCAGTAAACAGTAATTACATAATTGGAATATATGGGAGAACTAGTGATCTCTTGTTGATATCATATGCTTTTTCTAGATGAAAATAATTTACTTATAACAAATCAACACTGAATTTCGGAAGAAAATATCATGTGAAACACAGCTGGCCCTATCTAGACATGACGAAATCAAAGTTATTGATGCAGGTTCACAAGTAGATCTATTTTTTTTTTTAGATTTTCAGATAGCCTTTGACTCTGTGCCACACAACCGCCTTTTAGCGAAACTTCGAGCGTATGGTATATTGGATCAGCTTTGTGAATGGATAAAGGATGTTCTAACTGGTCGGTCGCAGTATGTCATCGTTGAAGGAGAAAGTTCTTCTAATCTAGATGTTACATCGGGTGTACCTCAAGGAAGTATAACAGGACCACTTGTATTCTTAATTTTTATAAACGATTCTCGGAGACAAAGTGAAAAGCATTTTTAGATTGTTTGCTGATGATGCGGTTATTTATATGGCTGATTGCTTAGAAATTCAGCGTGATCTGTATGTTATTTTGGCATAGTGCGCTGAGTGGCAACTTACGAGGGCTGTCTGAGAAGTTCTCGGCCTCGACGATAGACGGCAGCACTACCCATGGGATTTTTTCTGTGCAAGTTGGTGCAAAGTGCCAGACGCACCTGCAAGAAATTGCAAGTCTTTCTACAGTGTAGTTTGGTCTGTACAGTTGTTTGATGCAGGCACGGTGCGGACTTGTACCAGAGATGGAAAAAATCGAGTATCGTGCAGTTATAAAATTCTTTTTAAAAGAAGATTTAATGCCATCCGAGATCCACAGAAGATTTTTAAAAGTGTATGGGGACTCTTCTCCTTCATATTCGACAGTTAAGCAATGGGCTGCTGAGTTCAAACGTGGCCGTAGCAGTTTCAAAGATGATGAACGCGAAGCACATCTGAAAATTGCAACGACACCAGAAATCATCCAGAAAGTGCATGATATGGTTTTGGAATGATCGACGAATAAAAGTGCGCGAGATTGCTGAGACTGTAGGGATATCAAAAGAACATGTGGGATACATTTTGCATGAAGTATTGCATATGAAGAAGCTTTTTGCAAGATGGGTGCCTGCATTTGCTCACTGTTGATCAAAAGCGCATCCTGCATGTAAATTTCTGAACAGTGTTTAGAGCATTTCAACAAAAATAAAACTGATTTTGTAGCATTCGATTCATAACTATGGATGAGACATGGGTTCACCCTACATGGCAGAATCAAAACTGTAGTCAGAGCAGTGGACAGAAGCTGGTTGTTCAGGTCCGAAGAAGGCCAAGTCGGTTCCATCGGCAGGGAAGGTGACATCAGTTTTTGGGATGCTAAACGTGTTTTGTTCATTGATTAACTTGAAAAGGGTAAAACAATTACTGTACAATACTATTCCGATCTTTTAGACACCTGGATGGAAAAATTAGTGGGAAAAGTCTCAGTTTGAGGAAGAAGAAATTCATCTTTCATCATTACAATGCACCTGCCCACAAGAGTCTTTTCGCAATGGGAAAATTAAGAGATCTGCACTACGACGTGTTGGAGCATCCACCTTATTTCCCAGATTTGGCTCCCACCGACTTCTATCTATTCCCAAATTTCAAAAATTTTCTTGCTGATCAGCGTTTTTCTTGAAATGGGGAGGTGATTGCAGCTGTAGATGGATATTTTGCAGGCCTTCCAGAAAGCCATTTCAGGGATGGTATAATGAACTTGGAACATCGTTGGACTAAGTGTTCAGAGAGACTATATTGAGAAATAAAAATGATTTGGTAAATATCAAATTGGTTTTATATTTTTAGGCTTAGAATTTTTCAGACCGCCCTTGTACAGTAAATTGTAAAAAGTGCAAGACAATGAGCATAAGTAACAAAAAAAAAAAATACAATTGTTCAGAAAATACGAGTTAACAATTCAGTTATTGATATGGTCGATTGTATGAAATATTTGGGAGTAACAGTTCAAAGGAATATGAAATGGGACATACACATTAATTCTTTAGTAGGTAGAGCTAATTCTAGGCTGCGATTCATAGGTCAAATCTTGAAAAATTGTAATGAAAAAAACAAAGGAGATAGCATACAATTATCTTGTGCCTCCACATTTGGACTATTTTTGTGCCAATTGGGATCCATTTCGGAATGGGTTGAATGAAAGTACAGAGAAGAGCCGCTCGATTCGTGACCACTTGCTTCAGTCCTTATGAAAGCTTTACAGAACTAATTAGGTCTCTGGTAGATAGACGATGCACGTTTCATTTAAACTTATTGGTAAACATGCGTACTCCCACTTTCACTTACGAGTGTAGTTAAATACTTCGTCCACCAACCTATCTGAGCCGGAATGACAGGAAAGATAAGATTAGAGAAATAGGCCGCACTGATTCTTATATGAATTCATTTTTCCCACGTACAATAAGGGATTGAAATGCTCAAAAAAGAGATTAGCTTTGGTGCTGAGCATCCTCTGCCACCCACAATTTTGTGAATTGCAGAGTATATATGTAGATGTAGATTAAGGGTAAATAAGAATTTTTCCTGATAATGTGCAAATAAATGAAGCAAAATCGCTACATATATTATCTCAAACTATCCAATTTGGATGTGTAGGTAGTAACATGTACAACAATGAAAACACCAGTAGAGATAGGCAGAATAAACAAGATCAATTTGTGATTTGATAGCTGTCTCTATGACAGGTCTCACAGTGGTGATGGTAGGTCAGCTTGAAGCATTTGGAACCATACTGTACCTGTCACATTCACAGTCAGGGGTGGTTCATTTAAGGATGTGGTGGAGGTCAAAGGATGTGTAATTAAGAGAAGCAAGACCTATAAAAAAAAATTTAAAATAGCCTAGATGAATGGTTAGGACTTTAAAACAACTGAAACCTTCAAAAGAATTCACGGCTTATTAAGAAGATATTGCACTGATATTCGATAGACCTATTTAAAATCGTCAGCAGCATCAGTGCAAGGGGAATCTATTATTACTGTGGGTCCACAATCTGATGATGAATTCATATATATATATATATATATATATAGTTCTCGAGATATATTGTCTCAAAATTGAGGTGGTTAGGTCGAAATGCGGCCTGGACCTAAATTTTTTTTTAACAGTTTAACGTCCCTTTTTAACAATGTGGTGTTTAGAGACGGGAAAGGATGGGGGCAAGGAATGGGAAGGAATTCGACCATGGCCTTTTGAAGGAAGCATCCCGGCATTCACCTGGAGTGATTTGGGGAAACCATGGAAAACCCAAATCTGGATGCCCGGACGGGGATTCGAACCGCCGTCCTCCCGAATGCGAGGCCAGAACGCTATCCGTTACACCACCACGCTCGGTCTGGACCTAAAGATAAGAGAACTAACTGAGATATCAAAAAAATGTGTTTTTTACTTTCAATTAGTTTCTTTAAGTTACACAAGTATTCATCATCAGATTATGATAGAACTGACCAGTGCAATTATCTTGCTACCATATATCAAACGTCACAAGCTTAAGTCACTAACAAGGTGCTCAACAAGTAACTAACAGAAATAATTTGTTACTTATACTATAAAAAGAATATTCTGCAACAGGTTGCATTTCAACCTAATCACAATTTGACTTAATGTTGCAGCAAAAAAGTTAAACGACGCAAATACAACTAAACACTTGAAACGAATTGTGGATTACATTACGATTCCTAGATCGTATATTACAAAATATTACAATTAATTTCATCATACACTTTCAATATAAATTAGGTACAACTGGACTAAAGCACATAGAATAATGTATTCACTTCATTGCGATGTAAACTTGATCCACGTGTGAAAAATAGTAAGATAAAATGGTTTTCTGCATGAACAAGTATTTGATAACACCGTCGTCCTATTGAGAGCTTTGAATAAACTTCTTTAACAGGCACTGTAAATCTGATGTCATCTATAATGTCTTGCAGACATCAAATTACAAACACTTCAAGAACAATAATTACTTACCTATGGAATGTTATTCCAGGTTGTTTTTTACTTATTCTGTTTGTACTACCATAGAAATACAATTTGGCATTACAACATAGCTTGAAATATCCGAACATGAAATGTTCACAGCAGGAAGGTAATGAAAACAGACCAATGTTTTGAATTGACGAAGATTGCGGCTGCGCATGCACAGTCGGCTCTGGAGTTTACAGGCTGCTTTGCAGTTTAAGCGACACCTTGTCTCTTCTCTTTTTCTACCTCCATGCCTGAAGGTGTTGCAATAATCAAAGATCTCCCAGTGCCAGAGAAAAACCCAACTAAAGATTTTCTTGAGGCTATGTGGGTGTGACTGGAAGTTTATATGTGACCCAATCTTAAGAGCACTTATCTTACAAAATTAGAAAAGAAGAAATCCTTATGGATGCAGATTAATGAATGTAAAGAAGGCTTCAGTAAAATTAAAAGAAATTATTGAAATTGAATTTATTATCACATCCTAATACAGATTTAGACATCATTGGCAACTGATGTTTCTACTGCAGACTCAAAGATGAAACAATAACATTATATGAAAGTGGGACCATTGGACTATCCCATTTGTCAGTAAAACGTTGGGATCAGACGGACTAGATTATAACATGGCAGAAAAGAGGCTTTTGTCATTATATAGAACTTCTAGAAGTGTAGGTATATGTATATAAGAGCACTATTTTTATGTACCATAAAGCTCTGACTACAGAAGTGTGCCTGTCTATATGATTATCTTGGCCTTTGTTTTGTAGAATATATTTATCAGCCAAAAAAAAGTAAGTAAATAACACAATGGTGCATGCCTCCAAATTAAGAAGAAAAAGCTGCAGCTTAGATCCTTACAGAAAAGAAGAGTTAGCTGTAATAGGAAAACATCATATGAGGACATGATACAGTGGCTCTGACAACACAATTAAAATGATAGATCATTATCAGTAAAACCCAAACTGCAAAGGGAAAGTAAGGAAAATATTAGTTTGCTAAAAATATCAGATAGAACTTCGAGAAGAATATATATCTAAGAGCACTATTTTTATGATAGCAAAAAAAAAAAAAAAAAAAAAAAAACAATAATAATTGGAAACTACAGATAGCCAAAAAGATTACAAAATTAATTTACGGCCAATTAAGTTATGGCTACTATAATTATACTAAGTTCCAGTATACCCTAAGGAGGAATTTATACTTTAATTTCATGACAAATGAGAGAATACGAAACTTTTGTCAGCCAGTGATATGTGCCAGAAGTTTAAGGAGTACACCTTTCTCAGACAGAGTTAATGTTTGGGAATTAGATTTTGCCCATATATGCAGACACCTCATAGCATTAGGAGTGGTACAGTAAGTGTCATAACAGACAAATATATCAAATACTTCAGACCAATTTCTTTGAAGCAACCCACGAATAAGTCAACAGCCATGCCTATATTAGGCGAAGAAGAAAAAAATTTCCGATAATGCTCCTCCCTGAAAAAATGATGGAAAAGGAATATATTGAATCCATTCAACATCTTTTTTGTGTTTATATGTTTCAGTAATACGAATTTCATTAGTGGCAGTAAAGGATTCAAAACTATGAACTGGATGGAATTCAGCCATCCATTTTTAGGAAACATCCTAAAATCAGGATGACAGAAGACATAATCAACACTACTCCACATGACTCTACTTCCTTATCTTCTCATGGCCTTGTGTTACAGAAATTATCACCATTTTGTAAGATAATTTATGGAATTTGCAGGTGAGAGAAACATCAGTAATAGACAGAATGTCTTTGAAGCTATTTAGCATGGCAAGAAAAAAGGGGTTAGATATTTTACCAACATTAAAAAGTATGTTTTGCTACATTACTTTGTAGCCAAATTTTTGGTTTCACACTCATAAATAGCTATTTTATTTAATTTTAGAGCATTTTTTCAGAAAAAAATCACTATTGAAATTTTAATTTCAGTCTGGTGGAAAGCCCCATTCATTACGCCTCTTTTTCCATGCAAGTTGAAGGCAGGAGGTCTTAGAGCAAATATACGTGATATTGCACAAATTGTTTATTACATGAGGAATTGTTGAGATCGATCATTTGTCATATATATTAGCTAAACGATTTTTAACAGAAATTTCCATTCACTGATATATCATTTTTATATCTCTTTCATTCAAACTCATCACACTTAAAACAACTTCCACAGAAAAACACAATGTTAGTAATATTTTTGTTTCTGTCCAGATTTACATTGTCTTTTGTGGAGAAATTTGGTATTTAAGACTTTTAAAGACAAATATAAATACCATAGATACCACTAATTAATTTATAGTTGAACTGGTTCAATGAAGTAATATTCCATTAATTTTGAGATGTTTCACATAATCATTCCATTTTTAAAAAATTTTGGATTAAAGATTGGAGATATTCAACTGGTTTATCTGACAATAAATTTTAGAGAGGTTGAAACTAATAATTGTCCCTATTTAAAAATCTCCATATCAGGCAGTATTTCATACTTTGTATGCTGATCTTTTGATCATTACTTATTTTTTGTAGTAACTGATTCATATTGAGCTTGCAAGATATATAAAAATTAGTGATATCTGAAGTTTTGGAGTAAAATCATTGTAATATAACTCTTTTGGTATATAAGAATACAGCATTTTTACCTAGAACAATTTAGTAAATTATTTCGATGGTTACTGATTCAGTGGCTAATTTAAGTGCTATCTCAACCAAAGTCAACGAGTTGTGGCAGAATCTTAAAGTAGACCCTTTGTGCTATGGCACGTATATTGTCTCTGATTACTATTATCAGCAAGTGATTTCCACTAATTAACATTAATTTAAATTAATTTTTGTTGATAGTGTAACAGTAACAAAGGGTTTTGATTAGGGATATGTATTATGTGTGGCTCACAAAAGTCTGTCAGCCGGAGGCAGTATTCCAACTAACACTACCTTCAGTAAAATAGACGTAACAATTTTATTATTAAAACTGTGTATTACAAAAACAGTGGTTAAGAAGTATTTAAAAGTATAAATATTTGTGTGTGTGTGTGTGTGTGTAAATGGCAGCAAAGATTAAAATGTGGTGAAAATTTTATTCAAACATGTACAGCAAAGATGTATCACTACAAACTGCACATAAAACTATGTGCAATCTTCCATCTGTTCCTACTGTGAGCTAATCACTTCCTCCCAACACAGCATTAAAACCTATGTCGTCAAATATTCGTTTAATCCTCTCTAATTAGTAGATTGCTTTAATTGTTCCATCTGTTCCAAAACTAAATAATTACACATATATTGAAACAATCTGTCTTCAATTTCAGTGATACTCCTCTTTAAAATTCCTTCCTCCTTTATTTTCAAGTCCATTTTGCGTTATTCTTTCAGGAAATTTATTTTTGGTCAGTGCCGAGTTAAAATGTGCAATTTTAAGTTGCTGGGAACAAAGTGAGGCCTGGTGCAGCTGTTTCCTTTTATCCTGGCTACAAGCTGGTGGTCACGGTGAACCACTAACAAACAAACCGTGTGAAAATGTATCGATTGCAAAAACGTAATCAACTTTGGTAAACTGTGCCGAAAGTGAACAATGATGTGAAGATTCATTCATAGAAAAGCAAATTATGTTTCAAATATATTATATCATGGCCTTTCTAGATAAAACTAGTAGTACTGGTATTGTGGAGATAAAGTAACCCAGAGATGTTGGAAAGAAGTAAAGGGCCAACATAATACTGTGAGAACAGGACTGCATAATTTCCAATTACTATGAGTGTTGCAACACTTAAATTAGGAGGTTAAATTTTTGCTCCCTGAGCAAAATGGCTATGTTTCATAGTCATCTGCATGATATAGCATGAAAAATATTTCTGGAATAACTAGTTAATCAACAAAGCTGGTACAAAGTTGTTTTGTTTATACACAAGCTACAACTGGAGTTTAGGTTTGAAAGTGACAGACATTCAAACTGTGGGACCTATTTTCATGAAAATTATAGCCCAATGGTACATATTACATGTGATACATGTTGAAACATTTTGTGCATACTAATTTTTTTGGAATCAATAAGAAGTCGAAAGAGGTGTCATATGTACATCTCATTTGCAGAATTTAAGTCTCTGTTAAAATAAATGGTTTAGTGTTGATGGATGGTTTACAACCACAATGCAATAACCACACAACATAACAACAGACATACAATTAAGAGATGAGAGGTGTTATTTAGATATGCACACATAATGTTACAGTGTTACATCAAAAAACGCATAAATTCATGCAAAATCTAAGTTTATACTCGATGCTTGTGTGTATTAATACATATTCCCAAGAGGCACCACTACAAGGGCTTTATGAGAATACAACTGAAAGTTGAGTTCAAGGAATTGAGTAACACAATTCACTGGCAGATAATGGAATGAGAAT
>JARYHS010006964.1:4235593-4263907 GCA_031002005.1 Vandiemenella viatica
ACTAAAATTGGATGGCTCCATCTTACCTTGTTTGCAAAAATGAGGAAGAAGGATGTGTGGAATCCTGGTGCATATGAAGGCCGGTCAAATTTTTAAATATTTGTTGGCAATGGATACAGACATATGATGGACAGGAAACAGCTGTGACATGTTCAAAGACATGGTTTGTTAGAAAACTCCAAGAAAAAACATGTGCACAAATAGCACACACAACTTGCAGTTCTGTTTCTTGCTTTAAAGTAATTTCACTGTTTGATAAGGTGTATGGGCACACAATGTTGACAGATCTGAGAAAATGAAACCACACTGTTCACAAACATACAGTGGAGTGTTTACAAGTGAATCATGGCAGAACACATGTCTTATTAGCAAATCCCTTGTATTGTAAACTTGCAGACAATTAGCACACGTAAACTGCAGTGGCCTCAGAGCAGGTGTGTTTTCTACCTCACCAGTATCCTCTTGGTCATGACACTGTTCTAGGCTTTGATGAAATCTAATTGTTGCCCTGCAGAGAGAACAAAAATTATATCCTTCACTAAATATATATATATATATATATATATCACATGTGGTCATAAAAGTAATAATATAACAACTGGGTCAGGAATATTAAAATGAACAGTATATAAATAAATAAATAAACTAGTTAAATGATATTACTAATAATAATGAGTGATGGATCAAATGGAATTGTATTGGTTGTTGCTGCAGGTGGGTGTGTGGTATCCAGGATATTTTACAGCTGCCACGAAATTCCATACAAAACTATCCCTCCCCTATATCCTTGCTGTCTGTGGCAACGTATCTGTTCTGATGCTGAATCCCTCTCCCAGTACTCCCAGAACCTATCCCAAGCCCTTATTTCCCGCTCTTACCCACAGATCTTGTACATAAACAAATCTCCCATGCAATCACCCACCCTCCCTGTAACCACTCCCCTGGCACCTCCAAATCCAACCACAGCCGCGACCTTATGACCCAGTTCTTGCCTGGCCTCAAATCTGTCAATCGAATCTTATAACAGGGGCATGACTTCCTTCCTTTTTTTCCACAAATATGTACTCTTTTACCAAACATTTTACCAACTATCCCCCATACATGTTTCAGCAAACCACATAACCTCAAAAAAGTTTGGTTCACAAATACCCTCCATCAGACTCTCCAAAAGTACTATATGGATGTTTTCTGTACAATAGACCTCACTGCTAAACTTGCAAAATGCATCCTCCCACTACAAGATATTCCAACCCTACCACAGGGGGACCTTCCCCTTCATTGGACATGTCACATGCTCCACAACACATATCACATACCAACTAACATGCCACACTGCACTAGTTCCTACATAGGCCTCACCACACAGCAACTCTCAGTCAGAATGAATGGCCACAGACAAACAGTCCACACCAGCAACTTATACCTCCCAGTACCACAACATGGCAATTAACACAACTCTAACAATCTCAATGACTGTTTCGCGCGTGAGAGCTATCAGAGTTTTCCCTGAAACCACCTCTGGCTCGGAACTTCAAAGATGGGAACTTGCAAACCAAAATATCCTGGATACCAGACACCTAACCGACCTCAATCACTCAGAAAATTTTACCTTATGAAAGGATAGGGAAATTTTACCTTATGAAAGGATAGGGAAATAAAACCCAACACTTACCACAGATGAAGGCGGCTGGGACGATGAACACACACAAAAAAAAAAAAACAGAAGAGATGCGCAATATTTCGGCGTAAAGCAGCCTTATACGTGCACGTAATTCACACGTTATGTGATAACCTTCAGCATGTGCACACCTCCGAACCACATGACTCGATTTCTATTACATGAATAAAGTGAAAATTGAAGTATTGTATATGTTCGTGTTCGTCATATCTGTTTTTCACTCGTTTTGACCAACTTCGGTGAGTGATGGGTCATTTTCCCTTTCTTTTGATATTTACATGTACACATTATATTAAGATAAATTTGTTATGTATTGTATCTTACTAAATAATTATGTCTCTGAAATGTTTGAATTCTAAAATACTTAAAGTGGTTACAGGTGTAGAAATCAGTAAATGAAGTTAAATAACAAACTAATAACTGTACGCTCTTATACTCCTACAGTAAAAGTTACAATATATATCTCAAGTACAATTATGAACATCTGAAATGATGCCCAATCTAATAAGCACAGAAAGGCTGGCAACCATCAGCAGCTATATATGCCAAAAATGTATCACAGGGATATCATGTGAAAATAGATCTTTTCAACTAAAATGCTTACGACTCCTGGTTGATGTGTTTATCGAATTTTGTTGTCCCCAGTTAAACAGTTCTTGAGTGAATGCCAAGAACAAAAACTGTATCAAGGAGACAATTTTAAAGAAGAGCAGTGAAAAGGATACTCAGGTGTACAATTCTTAGCAGTCAGTTTGCTTAATAAATATTATTGAAAAGATACAACAGATAAGCTCATGAAAAACATTCAAAATACAGGGAACAAACACAAATGTACCTAAATTAATGTAAATCTTAAGAGGACATTTCAACAAAGGAGTCAATAAATCAGTGTATGGAAACAAACAAATACATTACTATGGATGTCTCAGGGGGAACTGGATAATCTATCATGCCTTCCATTTTTGTACAGATGAGAGATAGCTTACGAAGACTTTGCTAAACTTTCAGGGAGTACTACTGATACAGAAATATTACCATCACTAAGACCGTAAAACATAAAAACACAAAACTCTGTAGTATTCTGGAATATAGAAATGCCTCAAATAATTGCAGAACTGTTGAGTAAAAATGATTTAATTGATAAGTTTTAGTTACTAGTGAAATGAAATTAAAAAAATGGTTCGATAACAATATAGTATTCATCTATGTCAACCAGTGGCAAGATAGTGTGAAAGTGGATTTAAATCCACGTTAGATAATAAACACCGTACAAAAAACACAGTGTAACACAATTTGTGCAAGTCCTTTGTGCAGGTAACTTGAACCCAAGTTGAATAAACCTTAAAAATTTTGAAACGTATCAGGAGAAGACAACGTGATGGGCAAAGTGAAGCATGTTATCCCTTAATAACATTCAGCCTAACTGCTATGTTTAATTATACACATAGTATGAGTATTATAAGGTTTCTAATGCTATATATTTCATAAAGATAAAGAGTAAAAATGAACAAAGAATCTAATTATTAATGTAACCATATACCGTACCCTAAAGTTGATCCTTCAGCACTACGATTAGCAGTGTCTGCCACCACCAAGTCTGTCAGCTGTGCGATGCCCGCAGCCAGCTGCGGTGGTGTCCTGCCTTCCTGGGGGTCCTCCCGGGCCCCGGACCTCGACAGCTCCTGGCCACGTCGGCCCCACCACTGCCTCCACGTTCCGCTGCCTTGTGTCGTACAGTACACACATCACTGCTTCTCTCTGCCTCTAGTAGTGAGTTTTCTCCTCCTGTAGTGGTGTCTGCGCCTGCCGATACGAGTAGTTGTGCGACTGCCGTGTCGCCCGCCACCAGCTGTAGAGGCGTCCTGCCAGCCTTGTCCTTGCGGTCCACCTGGGCCCCGGACCTCAAGAGCTCTCTCGCCACGCCGGCCCCATCGATGCTTCCACACGCCGCCGCCTCGTGCAGCGCAGTCCACCCGTCACTCTCTCTCGCCGCCTCCAGGTCCGCCCCCGCGTCCAGCAGCATCCGCACGGTGGCGGGCTGTCCGTGCCTCGAGGCCACGTGCAGTGGCGTCGACGACGCACTGTCAAGAGCCAGCGTAGCCAGACCCGGGCGGTGCTGCAGCGCCATCCGCAGCAGGTGCAGGTGTCCCGCCAGACACAGCGCACGCATGAGAAGTGGAGCTGCCTCTGGAGAGTCCAGCTGGCGCTTCATAACCTCCAGCTCACTGCAGCTGATGGCACCAGCCTCCAGGAGAGTCTCAAGGAACTGAGGAAACCGCAAAAGTGGCCTGGAAAGCACTTCCTCCTTCGACAAAGTGCTCAACAGCAGTTCTGCTGCCTCTTCCATTGGAGACCTGGACAAAGAAAACACATAATGCCGACTTTAAAAACATCATCACTGCCCTCAGTATAAATTCGTTTATCCTGCAGCTACAAACCCTTAAAAATTTAGGGTCATGTTAGCTCACTAGTCTTGGAGTTGAACACAGGTCATTTTATATCTGTACTGCAAGCAGTAATATTCCTAAAGCGACTGTAAAATTAGCAATCTCCTGTGGTATATGAGACATTTATGTGTAGTGCTATTACTGTCTACCGTATCCATTGATAATTTTCTTAAACTAGCTTTGCCCAGCATACAATTGCAATGCCCCTTTTTCTTTGTTATATGGGTACGTATCTATAAAACACGCACATTTACACATTCAAAATAAATTATACACAATGATTTTAGTGCTTCGGGGTATACAATATTTTTGGTTTTTCATTTTCCGCAAAAAGAGACCCGTAGTTTTTATCCAGTTTTGGTAATATTTAGCAAACCTATGTTTGAAAACCGAGTGTTGTGATAGCTCAGAGATTTAACTCTTAATTTCAAACATTTTCTGGTCTGCTCCAAACTTCAAATTCTGGCGGTAGCAGGAATTTTTAAGAGTTGTATATGATCAGTTCCTTAGTATGCAACCTTCAATGGATCTAACCAACCTTCAAGTTGTGGACTAATTTACTTTTTTTTTCTTTACTTTAAACCAAAGAGAAAAATACTGTCTACCACGTTTCTCGCCTACTGGATATGAAAGTTCTAATGTTGTATGCCTTTTGATTGGACTTAAAAAAAACCTCCATCAGTATCCACACTGGCAGTTTTCCATACCAATACAAAAAAACGGAAAAGTTGTTTGCGTAAATTAGTATTATGTGGGGAGAAGGGGAAGAGTGAGTGCAGTTTTTCATTCTGATCATTGATTAGAATAATACATGCAGCAATGTTACACATACACTATTTTGAGGCACTCCTTATTTCTAGTTCCACCAGCCTTTTGTGCAATAACTCTTTTACCATATGTAATTCACATGCTATAGCAAAATTAATTTTATATTTTCAAATTTCTTGATTTTACACTTATCTTTCAGTCTGAGCGATTCTGCTGTCCAATATGTACCTAATTAATTTGTAATATGTGAAAACATAAAATGTGGCAAGCTTTTAATTAAAGCACAACGTAAAGATACTAAAGGAAAACAACTATCAGACAACTTAAAATTGTTTGCTCCAGCAGCTCCGATCATTTATAACGAACATACTACTAACGTCGTACAATCGAAAAAATAAAATAAATATAGATCAAACGACACGACAGAAATAACGATACAGCACTCATAAAAGAAATGGCATTTCAATGATTAAATTCAGTGGCTGTTACGACTAAAAAACAAGGATGTGGTGCCTATCAACCAGATTAAAAAAAATATTCGTTTTTTGAATCGCAATGTAAAGAGATCAACAATGATGCATTATAGTAAAAAGATGCTTAAAAAAAAACAATGAAATTCAACATAATAAAACTAGCAAATAATATTAATAACTTCTGCCCTCCAATTTGTTCATACATATTATACTGATGTACGACAAAATTAAACATACGGCGAACTTTTTATGATTCAAGTTATACATACCGCACACAACATTAGAACTGAATTTACCTTTGTTAGTAAAGAAAATGGGCTGATTGAAAACAGTACAACGTCAACCACATGCTGAAAACATTGTGTAATCGGGTGTACTGGAGATCGCGATTCCGGTACAATAACATTGTGTCTGCGCGGAGGAATTCGATCTGAGATTTTCGATATATATTGGATGTCGATACATATTGTGGGTATTTATAGGCGGTCAGTGTTTGGTCGGATTGCGGATTTGTTTATGTTATGATGGAGTGTTGTGTCGTGACTTGTGTTGGGTGGTAGAATTGTGAATCGATGGTATTGGTGTTGAAGATTTTGCAAATGGGTTTCCGTTATGTGATTGAAGAGACATTGTTTGTGTATTTAGGATGAATGTAGTGAAAGTGTATGTTTGCAGTTGGTTCTTTATAGTTATTGGTGTGTTTTCGGTCTTGTGTTTATGGGAAGGATTGTGGTGGATTGTGGGGTATTTTATGTTGGTGAGTGTTTTGATATAAGTGTCGGTGGTTAATGAGACATTGTGGGTTATGTGTTGTAGTTGCTTGTTTGTTTTTAAATTAGTAAGGTTAATTGGCTACTGATACGGTAAGTGTTCATGTGTTTGTAAAAGTTAATACGTTTTTTTGTTTAGTGAATTGGTAATTTTTTTCTCGTTCGTTTCTTGCGACAACGTTTTCGCGAATTTTTATTTTTTTTGGCGGAAGAAAGTTTGGTATTATTGGAAATCTTAATTGTTCTAGGATTTGGCATTATTATTTTATAATGGTCTAACGGAAGATTTATTTAGTAATTATTTGCGAAGTAGATTTATCTGTTTTGTATTGGTGTACGTTTTATTCGTGCGTAATTTTGCAGTCGGAAAAAATGGTTTAGGGTTTATTATAAAGTAATTATTCTTTGATAATAATTCGTGTGTAGAAGTATTACAAGTATGTTATTTAATGTTGATGTAGCGGAATCGCGTTTCCAATGGAACGGATGGTTTGAAAGTTCTTAGGATATCATGATTTTGGTGTAAAATTTTATTAGATTGCATGTGTTCTAATTTAGTTTTCAAGTGATGTTTGATTTCAAGATTGTGGTATCGTGTTATACAGTTGGGCGGGTGGGGGTTTATTGGAGATGACGATACCATTTTTTGGTTTTTACCCTTTATATGGGTTAATATATTGGCTGTTTTTGTTCCCCGCCCAGATAACCCCCTAGTTCCCGTGCTGTCCCGTTAGTTACATTTGTTGCTGCGTTGGATGGTGTTTACGTCATAGGCGCCATGTTGTGACGTCATTGTTTTGCGCGGCGGAAAGTAGTTCTACCGGTATCGCGTTCTCCAGTAATCCCGTGTAATCAACGAACTTTATTCCTTGAATTGTAAAACGCAATACGCGTTCTGCACGGCTCCACAAACACTTCACAGACTTGAACACACCTCCTGTTTAATGTTTGTCACATTTATTGCCTCCGCATCATTATCTTCCCTCGTCTTTCACCATTAAAAACAATACAACCAACACACGACTTTCACCACGAATCAGCTGTCAATAACAAATCTAATGCTGAGATACTGCACGCTGAAGAGCATACACTCCACTGTTGGTTTCTATAAAAATTTCATATGCACATCTTTAAATATTCAGCGGAATCGTCAGCAAACCAAAAGTTAATTATATGAAACGTCAAGTACCAAAATGCCTTTTTTTTGTAAATGTTCACTGCTTTACATAAATATAAACATTGTTCGCCGTTGAACCTGTGTTATTCAGAACTCCACAACAAAGCACTAGGACAATGACTTCGGTCCTAATGCACGGGATTTGCATCTGTATTGCCGCAGTGTCCCCATGATGTTGAATATTTGTAGTTATGGTGACCCGACAGCAATTACGAGTGTAGTAATTGTAATCACTGCGCCGCAATTTTGACTTCTTAGAATTCTGAAATCTACCGGGTTCGTCTTAAGCGTTTGTTATTGATTTGAAAGTTTTCAAAATAATTTATAATTTAATTTCGAAATGATACACCAAGATAATTTCACTTAACGTCTTCAATAAGTATTTAATTTTTAATTCAATTACGGTGGAAGTCACGCTCCAGTTACAAATTTCCATGCACAATAATTTTTTTCTCCTTACCCCGACCCATCTGCTTTTGCCCTCTACAAATTTTGAACTTTAAATTGTTTGAACGTTTTGATTAATTATTCATTTCTGTTCGTTACTTTTCCTGACTCTCTTACTTACAGGTCATTGTCATCTTTTACCTTCCACGCATTACTTTTAAATCTTCCACCAATATCTTTCAAGGTCTCATCACCAATATATGCCTTGTAAACTCCCTTGACTCTCTTCAACCTCCTCCTGTCTTCCAATACTTTAAATTCATTTTCCATTGATCCAAATATAATAGACTGTCTATGTGGGATGTGGAAAGTTGTCAGGTTACAGAAAAACAATTGCATAACAAAATAATACATACGCAAGAAAATGTAGCCTACAGTCATATCATATATGGTACATTAATTATGTCAACTACATTTACACAAACTGCAGACAGTTTATTTTGTATATACCTTAGAAATAAATTCTTCGACGGAGTAGAAGGAGTTGTCAATCAAAAATTCTTTCAATTTTTTTCATGAATTTATTCATAACATCTGCTAGACATTTAATATGTGTTGAGAGCTTATTGTAACCCTGAATATTGGATCCTTTTTTGAACAAACGGCAATGACTTGTAATCTTTGTGAAAACCATTTTTACTTCTAGTAGCATAATTGTGTATTTAACTATTTGTTTCCAACAAAGTATAATTTGTGACTACAAAGGACATTAATGTGTATATATACTCAGCGACCAATATTAAAATCCCTTCTTGAACAGATCTCTGCATGAAGATCTATTGTTAACCACCCACATAATTCTTATTACTCACTTTTGGGGTCTGAACTCAATGTCTCTATGGGTAGAATTTCCCCAGAATATTATTCCATATGGCATTAAGGAGTGAAAATAAGCAAAATAAACTAGCTGCGTCACATGGAGATCACCTTTACCTGAAATTTTTGCAAATTATAAATGTGGCTGCACCCAATCGCTTTAGTAAATCAGAAACATGTACCTTCCAATTTAAATTATGATCAATATGCAAACCTAGGAATTTGATGCACTTTGCCTCTTGAATGGACTGGCCTGCAAATTTTATGTCTACTATGTGAGGTAGTGAATTGCATATATTGAGTTTTATATAAGTTAGAGACAAGCCAACAGCTGTAAATCAGATTTAATAAGGTCAAATACATAATTTGAAACATATTCTATTAATAAATCTTGAGTATTTTTAATTCCTATGTTTGTGTCATCTGCAAATTGGACAAATTTTAAGTTTTTAGATGCAACACAGGGTAGATCATTTATTTATAACAACAATACTGGCTCCAATTTGGAACACTGAGGCACCCCACATCTGATTGATCCCCACTCAGAAAACAGTGGACTACTTAACACAGCCTTATAATTCTCCATTGACACTTTCATTTTCTATTTAGAAGGTAAGAACTAAACCATTTATTAAAAATTATAATTTCTCAGTTACTAATTGTGTTCTGCTGTAAATTTCAGAGACTACTCTCACAGCCCTTCTTTGTAGTCCCTCAAACTCCTGTATTTGGTACTCAAATGTAGCACCAACACTACACCACCATATTGAAGCAATGATCCAGATAATGTTATGTAATCCAATTCACTAACTACTTGATACATTGTTTACTATCTGAAATTAGATTGTTTGCAGATGACATAATGCTGTATAAAAGGATCAAAACGATAGAGGGCTGTAAACAGTTGCAGGGTGATCTGGACAGGATATCTAGTTGGGTTGGTAAACATGGGATGAAGATAAATGCAAAGAAGAGTCAGCTAATTAGATACACAAATAAAAAACAAAAGGTTAATTATGAATACAAGGTGGGGAAAGAATTGCTTGCTGAAGACTTGAAATTACTTTTGATAACAAACTAAACTGGGCAGGACACATTGGACAGGTGGTAGGAAAAGGTTTCAAAATTCTGCACTTGTTGGAGAGAGTGATGAGGGGATGTACAAGAGAAGTCAAGGAATTGGGTTACAAAATTTTAGTCAGACCATTGCTCGAATATGGTAGTGTAGTATGGGACCCTCATTTTACGTATCAAATACAGGAGTTGGAGAGGGTGCAAAGAAGGGCTGCTAGATTTGTTTCTGGAAATTATCGCAGAATGCAATCAGTGACAGATATGATAAAGGAGCTGGAATGGGATTCATTGCAAGACAGGAGGAGGATGAGGAGGTCATGGGAGTGTACGGGGCGTATACTGGCGATGAGGCATGGAAGATATTGCAGTAGGTATGAAAAGTAGTTCATGGAAGGGAAAAGATGACCATGACCACAAGCTGGCACTCGATTTCAGGCACAAGGGTGTGGGAAGATTCTCTTTTTTAGGTAAGGGTGTCAGGGATTGAAATGAGTTACCAAGAGAAATGATGAATAATTTACCGAAACTTTGAAGGAATTTAAAGATAAAATTTGTAGAGGGCAATGTAGGTAGGTGCAGGATAGGGGAAGATGGGTGTGTAGGAAATTGCCACCGGAGCCTGTGCTCCATTGCAATTAATTAAATAAAAATTAAATTAAATATTTCACTGATTTTGCGAATTTAGTAATTTTCTGTAAAAGATTATACCATCCTTTTTTCCAAATAAATAAATAAGAAATCGTATAGGTCAGTGAGTTAAATGCTTTGACTCTCTGTGGACTGCGGAGGAAAACATGGACTCAAACTTAAGGCAGCCAAGCATTGACTTTAGGAATACCAGAAAGAAGGAAAATTGAAGCATTTGAAATGTGGTGCTACAGAAGAATGCTGAATATTAAGTGGACGGTAAAGTACGAAACGAAAGAGTTTTTTGAAATTGTCGATGTGGAAAGAAGTTTGTGGAAGAAACAGACAGGCTGGTAGGTCATATCTTGAGACATGCTGGATTGGTTAATTTGCTGGTGGAGGGAACAGAAGAAAGTAAGAACTATAGAGGAAGACAGAGATTAGAATATATGAAGCTGATAATTGAGGACGTGGGTTGTGAGGGGTATATTGAAATGAAAAAAGTTAGCACAAGACAGAAAGGGATAAAAAAAAAAACACAGATTGAAACTATATCATGCATTGATTCAGTCTCCGCCATTACGCAGATAGCTGAATGTTCAGTCCTCTACGTGTAGACTCTTTGCATCGCTTGCTATCAGCTGTTTAGTGGTTGAACCTTTTCTGTTGTAGTAAAGTTATGCTTATTATACGATTAAACAGTGCGACTTGGATCCACTGAGTTGACTGCAGTAAGCTAGAGGTAGGTGTGCAACTCTAACCTGTTTATCGAAAAGCATTGCTTTTCACTTTTCGGCAAATGGCAGACTAGAGTGTGTTGTGGGTTATTTGGTTATTTTTAATTGACTTCAATCAGTACGTGTTACGCCTACAACCTTAATTAATTTACAGTATACTAGAGTACATTCGTATTTATCGACATTGCTGTCTCAGCATGTTTGTCTGCACAAAGTCGCAGTGTTACATAGTTCCACTTAAACAAGGTTGTTTTACTACTGTCTGAACTGTTCGATTACAGATTTTGAACACTTATCATTGATTTGTAGTGTAGTAATGTGGGAATAATTTCTTTCCAACATTAACAGAACGCAGTGTTTCCGTTTCTGTCACTCAGCTGTGAGGCATCACATTCAGTTTTATCTGATTAATCACTACAAGCATTTGAACTGGTTCTGAGAATATCATCGGCTGTGACCTGCTGTGTCGTTATTTACGTGAAACTGTTTTCGTTTTCCGGTATAAATCCTGTGCTGAATCACGTTATGTTTCCAATGACTCAGTTAAGTCATTGTCATGATCATTCGATGATTATCTGCCAGTGAATTGTGTTACTCAATTCCTTGATCTTTCCTCTCAGTTTTATTCTCATAGAGCCCTTGTAGTGGTGCCTCTTGGAAATATGTACTAATACCCACAAACTTCATGTAGAAAACTTAGATTTTGCATGAATTTATGCGTTTTCTGATGTAACACTGTAACATTACGTGTGCCTATCTAAATAACACGTTTCATCTCTTAATTGTATGTCTGTTGTTATGTTATGTGGTTATTGCATTGTGGTTGTAAACCATCCATCAACACTAAACCATTTATTTTAACAGAGACTTAAATTCTGCAAATGAGATGTATGTATGACACCTCTTTCGACTTGTTATTGATTCCAAAAAAATTAGTATGCACAAAATGTTTCAAAATGTACCACATGTAATATGTACCATCGGGCTATAATTTTCATGAAAATAGGTCCCACAGTTTGAATGTATGTCACTTTCAAACTGAAACTCCGGTTGTAGCTTGAGTAAAAACAAAACAACTTTGTACAAACTCTGTTGATTAACTGGTTATTCCGGAAATATTTTTCACGCTATATCATGCAGATGACTATGACACATAACCATTTTGCTCAGGGAGCAAAAATTTAACCTCCTTATTCAAGTGTTGCAACACTCATAATAATTGGAAATTATGCAGTCCTGTTCTCGCAGTATTAAGTTGGCCCTTAACTCCTTTCCAACAACATCTCTGGGTTACTTTTTCTCCACAATACCAGTACTACTAGTTTTATCTAGAAAGGCCATGGTATAATATATTTGAAACATATATTGCTTTTCTATGAATAAATCTTCACATCATTGTTCACTTTCAGCACAGTTTACCAGACTTGATTAGGTTTTTGCAATCGATACGTGTTCACACGGTTTGTATGTTAGTGGTTTGCCATGAATACCAGCTTGTAGCCAGGATAAAAGGAAACAGCTATACCAGGCCTCACTTTGTTCCCAGCAACTTAAAATTGCACATCTTAACTCAGCACTGACCAAAAATAAATTTCCTGAAAGTATAATGCAAAATGGACTTGAAAATAAAGGAGGAAGGAAGTTTAAAGAGGAGTATCACTGAAATTGGAGACTGATTGTTTCAATATATGTGTAATTATTTAGTTCTGGAACAGATGGAACAGTTAAAGCAATGTACTATTTAGACAGGATTAAACGAATATTTGACGACATAGGTTTTAATGCTGTGTTTGGAGGAAGTGATTAGCTCAGTGTAGGAACAGATGGAAGATTGCACATAGTTTTATATGCAGTTTGTAATGATACATCTTTGCTGTACATGTTTGAATAAAATTTTCACCACATTTTAATCTTGCTTCCATTTACACACACACACACACACAAATATTTATACTTTTAAATACTCCTTGGCCACTGTTTTTGTAATACACAGTTTTATTAGTAAAATTGTTACATCTATTTTACTGAAGGTAGTGTTAGTTGGAATACTGCCTCTGGCTGACAGACTTTTGTGAGCCACACGTATTACATATCCCCAATCAAAAACCTTTGTCACAGTTACACTATCAACAAAAAAACAATTTAAATTAAGGTTAATAACTGGCAGTCACTTGCTAAAAATAGTACTAGAATCAGAGACAATACATGTGCCATAGCGCAAAGGGTCTACTACAACTAGTTGACTTTGGTTGAGACAGCACTTAAATTAGTCACTGAATCTGTAACCATTGAAACAATTTACTACCTTGTTCTAGGTAAAAAGGCTGTATTCTTATATACCAAAAGAGCTGTATTACAATAATTTTCTAACAAAAATTCAGTGCCCACTAATTTTTAGGGATTACTGGAGATCGCAATTCCGCCTGTTGTTGGCATCTTAATACTGCAGTGGTCAATCGCAAGACTCAGCTAGAATTTTTTTCCGAAGTACACTTAACGGTTTCATGCTGGTCCAGGCTGTATTACAACCTAATTTCTGATTGAAAATAATGTCTTGTGACTGACTACAGCAGTATTACAATGATATTATTTAATGTTGTTGTAGTGGAATCACGATATCCAATAGATCCAATTTTTATATATCTTGCAAGTTCAATATGAGTCAGTTACTACACACAATAATCAATGATCAAAAGTTCAGCTCACAAAGCATGAAATACTTCCCGATGTGAAGATTTTTAAATAGGGACGATCATTAGGTTCAACCTCTCTTAAATATATTGTCAGATAAACCAGTTGAAAATCTCCCAATCTTTGATCCAAAATTTAAAAACAAAAAAATTGAATAATTATGTGAAACATCTCGAAGATTACTGGAATATTACTTAATTCATCCAAATCAACTATAAAGTAATTAGTAGTATCTATGTTATTTACATTTGTCTTTAAAAATCTTAAATACCAAATTTCTCCACAAAAAAACAAGGTAAATCTAGACAGAAACAAAAATATTACTAACATTGTGTTTTTCTGTGGAAGTTCTTTTAAGTGTGATGAGTTTGAATGAAAGACATATAAAAATGATATGTCTGTGAATGAAAATATCTGTTAAAAATAGTTTAGCTAGTATATATGACGAATGATCGATCTCAACAATTCTTCATGTAATAAACGTTTTGTGCAATATCACGTATATTTGCTCTAAGACCTCCTGCCTTCAGCTTGCGTGGAAAAAGAGGCATTATGAATTGGGCTTTCCACCAGACTGAAATTAAAATTTCAATAGTGATTTTTTCTGAAAAAATTCTCTAAAATTAATTAAAATGCTAGTTATGGGTGTGAAACCAAAAATTTGGCTACAAAGTAATATAGCAAAAGATACTTTTTAAATTATCTAACCTCTTTTTTCTTGCCATACTAAACAGCTTCAAAGACATTCTGTCTATTACTGATGTTTCTCTCACCTGCAAATTTCATAAATTATCTTACAAAATGGTGATAATTTCTGTAACACAAGGTCATGAGAAGATAAGGAAGTAGAGTCATGTGGAGTAGTGCTGATTATGTCTTCTGTCATCCTGATTTTATAATGTGTCCTAAACGGACATGGCTGAATTCCTTCCAGTTCATAGTTTCGAATCCTTTACTGCCACTAATGAAATTCGCATTCCTGAAACATATAAACACAAAAAAGATGTTGACTGGATTCAATGTATTCCTTTTCCATCTTGTCTCTAAAATTTTATTCAGGGAGGAGCATTATCGGAAATTTTTTTCTCCTTCACGTAATGTAGATGTGGCTGTTGACTTATTCGTGGGTTGCTTCAAAGAAATTGGTCTGTAGTATTTGAAATATTTGTTTGTAATGACGCTTACTGTACCACTCCTAATGCTATGAGGTGTCTGCATATATGGGAAGAATCTAATTCCCTAACATTAACTCGGTCTGAGAAAGGTGTACTCCTTAAACTTCTGGCACATCTCACTGGCTGACAAAAGTTTGGTATTCTCTCATTTGTCATGTAATTAAAATATAAATGCCTCCTCAGGGTATACTGGAATTTAGTATAATTATAGTAGCCATAACTTAATTGGCCAGAAATTAATTTTGTAAACTTTTTAGCTATCTGTAGTTTCCAATTATTATTTTTTTTTTTTTTTTTTTTTTTTTTTTTTTTTTTTTTTTTTTTGCTACCATAAAAATAGTGCTCTTAGATATATATACTTCTCGAAGTTCTATCTGATATTTTTAGCAAACTAATATTTTCCCTACTTTCCCTTGCAGTTTGGGTTTACTGATAATGATCTATCATTTTAATTGTGTTGTCATCTCCATTTATGTCAGAGCCACTGTATCATGTCCTCATATTACATTTTCCTATTACAGCTAACTCTTCTCATTGGGATTACTGGTGGGACTAATTGGACAGCAGGAAGTCAGGCATTTTTGGGATACAGGTCATGGAGGTTGGAGTGCCTTCTCGAAAAATCTTAATGGCTCTGTTTTCTCTCTTTTAGCTGACTAATCATGCTGTGCTAAGTTGATATCCCATTGCTCTACTATATCTTTGTCGAGAAGTTTTTGTATACCCTCCTTAATCAAGCTGTCCCAGTATCAGTTTGCTTGGACCAATATTTGTATTGCTTTTAAATCAAACCCAAGTGTCTTCTTTATTCTTTCCAAAGCTATGGTTTACTTTGTCACTTGGCACATGCATACACAAACACATACACATCTCACATGGTCCATACCGCACTGTGTGTACTGCTGCCCACACTCACAGGGCCTGCAATAAATGTCAGGTGTGTTCAGTACCTTAAATTCTAAAAATTACCGAATAATTCTTCTACTTTTACTGCCTAAACCCCAGCAGTTACCTGCGACTTCGTCCGTGTAGAAGAGTGATGTAATATATGATTTCCTTGAGAGGTTTGGATGCTCTGTGGTTAGAGCGTCCAACTAGAGATGGAAAAGTTCCCAACTTGAATCCCAGTCTCAGCGAGGATTTTCATAGGTTCTTAGCTTGACCTTCACCACTGGCACAGGTTGTTGTGTGATGTGAAGTATGCCAGAATGTTCAATTGGTTCTGTTTCCACGTTGAACTTTAGGTCCCCTATGCCCGGTAAGAGTACTGCGATCTTGTAACTCGTCGATGCGTTGTAACATCTCTCGTGTTTTCCTCGTGACACACGGTCCGGGTGGATCACTACCTTGCAGGTTACTTCGGGCAGTGCTGGCGCTAGGATTTTGGAGCCCTGGGTGACCATTTGGGGGTCCCTTGGCGAATTCATCAGTTAGGGCCCTCCCTCAGACCAAATGGGCGATCTTTTTTTTAGCTCTACAACTTGTTGTGTGAGGGGCCCCTACAGCAGGTGATCGGGCCCCCCATCAGGCGGGCGAGCCTGGATACATTTGACCCGCTTACCCCCCCCCCTCCCCTAAGCCGTTTTGAATTCCCTAACCAAGGCATTGTTGTTATGTAATACCCGTTGTATTTTTTGTATGGTCTCAGTCCCTTCAACAGTTCTATAACATCTTTCAGTTTCTGCTTCTTCATCGCCTATGAAATATATCTGTAAAAACTGTGGTTTCATATTCGACGAAGGAAGCATAGATCAAATTCGGTCATATACTTGCTCCTGGATAGTAAATGTCGGTGAAAATCTTTGTTTTGTAACAATTCCATCGGTTCCAAATGACGTCATATGGAAGCATGAATTATTCTTTCTGATAAGATTCAAAAATCGCTGCTATGCATCTGTGTTGTTAGAAAACGGCTGTTGTAATGGTTCCAAACCTGGCATGCTGATGCCGCCTAGATAGCTATTGTTTTAAAGTTGCAGCAACTCGTGGTGATGCCAAATATGCGGCATTCCGTCGTCATCGATTTTTCAGCAGCTCTTGAGATTGGTTGCCGTTCGGCTTGCTCTTTGCACTGAGCTCACGTTTTTCCTGGTGTCTCGGCAGATCGTCCCGACACCAAGTGTTCAGTTTGCTGTCATCGCCCAACTTGCGATTGTTCCGGCAATTTATCAGCCGCAGAAGCCCCAAGACATGCCAACTGCTCAATCCTTTGCAGCTCTGCTTGAGGATTTGTCTCCTGGGTTTTGGCTATTTTCATAGCCCTTGCTCCCTAACATTTCTTTGATACATTTGCCTTTCGTTTACTCAGCATCTCTTAAAATTACTAATTTCACGTCTCGTAAATAAAAATGAATGTAGATTTTATTGATGGAAACTCCAAACATCAGCAATAAATTGATGGAATCGACTAAATATATATATATATATATAAACACTAACATTCAAAGAGCAAATAAATACCTAAGTGGCCCACATATGTTCATTTCCCTTAAAAAATTGCAAAACTAAAGATGAAAATTTTTATTTGCACTGGGTATCTGACAATTACTGATTTATTTTTTAAAAAAAAAGAAAATTTATTTTGTTCATTAAATATTGATTTTGTTTTGAGGATATATTGATTCCATCAATTCATTCTGCTTTAAAATAGAAATGTTCATATTATAGTAGAAATTATTAATTCTTCTATTCATAATGATCTGTTAATGTTGGTTTCTCTATCTGTGGAAACAGTTGAATACCTTTAGACCAGTTTAGCATAGTTCGTTCGTTTTTAACCATTAATTCTGCGCTAAAATATGTTCCAATGTTAAATTAGTAATTAATTGTTTCTTGATAATTGGTTTCTCACTCTGCAAACAGAATTGAAGGGCTACCAGCAAATTACCAATCCGCTTTTCTGCCATTCCACTATCTGAATAAAACATTTATAAATTACAAAAATTTTCTTTGGACAATGCCGCGTTGTTCTGCTATATCGTCCCAGCTTACTATAGATCTTTTGATACAATATCGGTACAAAGCAATACATGATGTCACTAAAATGGCGCTCATGAAAGAAGCTTACATAACTAATAATGTTTCAGATCTCATTCTGGCCCAGGCTGGATTTTAAAATTACCGCTGGAAAATCAAAGCTTCTATCACTCGCACATTAATACATTCACTATATTGTATGTTAGTAACATCATGAATAGCAAAATACACTTATTATTTCAGATAGCAATACTTAATGAACCCGAATAATGACGCTGGCAAAGTGTCGCTCATAAAACGCAGTAAACTAAATACTTAATACATCTGAAACTACATTCAGCCACATGTACTATGTCGTCAGCTTCCTGAAGTAACGTAATTAAAAAATTTATACTAAAATGCTTGTAACTTACAGTGTACAACAGAAAGTCTATAATTCTCTACAATCGTTTATATTGCTGGTCAAGTTTACATCGCGATAAAGTGACTTTTATTGCTCGTGATTTAGTAAGATGTATAATTAAATTAATTGTGATGGTAAATTACCCTATACTAATTAGGAATATTGATAGAAAATTCTGTTACCACTGGAAATGTAGTTCAAGTGCACTTAATATATTGAGATGTGTTCGTATTGTTTGATTTTGTAGTGGCAATATTAGCAGAAATAATGGTTTGGTTGAAATGCTGCCTGGACCAGAATGTTTTTGTTGCAGCATAAGGCAGATGGAATTTAGTTATTATTAGTAATCAATAAGCAGCTTTCATTAGCTCCGTGTAAATGAGGTGTATTCTATTGTAAACGACTTCCGGTGTTGTTTCATGAAAAAATAAGTATCCACACTAGCCCATTGAACACATTCGTTGTAAGTGTTGAATTCTATATATATTTGGAGAATATTGAACAGTAAGTAAAAATCACTGTTTCGTGAATCATAGTCTCTACTATTTGTACAAAAATTTTGAAAAAAATAAATAAAAAGAATTAGTTAAGTTTTAAATTTTAGCAAAAATAATTTGAAATACAGACTGTATAGTAGCAAAAAATTTCGCTCTTCTGGTCCCGGGTTCAAATCCCAGTAAGAGAAGGAATTTTTTGCAGTTCTGTCTGATGGTATGAGCTTTGTCAGGTCTTCTGAGGCTCAGAGTTCACATTAAACTGTAGGTTCCAGGGGAAAGGAACTGGCTGTCTAACCCCTGACTTAATGGCTTATTATGACTCCTCTACATTGTGGACTAAGTTACATTATGTTACATTTGTAGCTACAGGTACCAATTTTTTTGTTACATATACTTTGAATTTATTTTAAAATGATTCATCACTTATTAATAGTAAATCATTAAAAATTAACTCATTAATTCCAGGACTTATAAATTCATACGTGTAGAGGCAATATAACTGATTACTCTATATTTTCTACCATTACTTTATTTGCAGGTGTCACCATGCCATTCCCGTAGATGATCAGCAGCAGGCTTACACTTCTGAAATTTGTGGAAAGTTTATCACGGACTCAAGTCCTCTTATATTGCATGAAAGAATTAATACAAGTAAGCAATATTACACTTGTGAAGTTTGTGGGATAATGTTTGTACACTCTGGTGACCTTATGGCACATAACAGTATTCATAAAGGTCAGCGGTCTTATGAGTGTGAAGTTTGTGGAAAATCATTTAAACAGTCTAGTTACCTTAGAAAACATAAAAGAATTCATACAGAAGAGAAGCCTTATTCTTGTAAAGTATGTGGAAAATCATTTAAACAGTCTAGTAACCTTAGAATACATAAAAGAATTCACACAGGAGAGAAGCCTTATGTTTGTAAAGTATGTGGAAAATCGTTTATACAGTCCAGTAGCTTTATAAAACATAAAAGAGTTCATACAAATGAGCGGCCGTACATTTGTGAAGTCTGTGGAAAATCCTTTAAAAGTTCATCTCAGCTTACAAGTCATAACAAGAGACACAAAATAATTAATACAGGTGAGCGGCCTTTTTCTTGTGAAGTGTGTGGAAAACTTTTTGCACGGTCTAGTTACCTTATAAGACATAAAAGAATTCATACAGGTGAGCGTCCTTATGTTTGCGAAATTTGTGAAAAATCGCTTACAGATCTCAGTAGCCTTAAAATACATAAGAGAACTCATACAGGTGAGAGGTCTTATACCTGTGAAGTTTGTGGAAAATCGTTTATAGAATATGTTAACCTTACATCACACCAAAAAATCCATCTCCCTGAGCGGACGTATGTGTGTGGAGTTTGTGGAAAATCATTTAAACAGTCAGGTTGCCTTACAAAACATAAAAAAGTCCATACAGCTGAGTGGTCTTATGCTTGTGAAGATTGTGGGAAATTGTTTAAAACGTTTAGTGGCTTTATAATACACAAAAGAATTCATACAGGTGAGCGACCTTATGCTTGTCAAGTTTGTGGAAAATCATTTAAAGAGTCTAGTAGTTTAATAACACATAAGAGGGTTCATACAGGTGAGCGGCCTTATTCTTGTGAAATTTGTGAAAAATCTTTCGCAACATCGAGTGGTCTTAAAAAACATAAAAGTATACACACAAGTCAACGACCTTTTACTTGTGAAATATGTGGAAAATCCTTTAGACACTCTTGTGACCTTGTAACACATAAAAGAGTTCACACAGGTGAGCGCCCTTATGCTTGTAAAGTTTGTGGAAAATCATTTAAGTATCCTTCTAACTTAGCGATACATAAAAGAACACATACAGATTAGCAGCTTTGTGTTTGTGAAGAAAGGTTTAGTTGGTCTAGTAGAAGTGTAGGATGTAAAACAATATGTATCATTAAATATCCATATGCTGTTATTATTTGTAAAAATAAGACTAAAAACTGTAGTGTAATTGTAACGTAAAAGAATTTATGAATATGAGTGGCCTTATGAGTTTGAAGTATGTGGATAATTGCTAATGTTCCCGAATAAACTTACATCACATTTGATTTATTTATTTTGAGTCAGAAACATACATAGTTACACAATAACATATTTTCCGGGATTACAGTCTGTGCAGTAAATGCTCTGTATTGGACAAGATTTTTCATGGTACACTATCTTTCTTGTTTGCTGCTATTTCTCTTTGAACTGAAGGTGATGCTTTTCATGCGAGGTGGCGGAGCTATTTAACTGGAGTGTATTTTAAACAGCCTGTTATGATTCTGCAGGTGTTATTGATAGCTATGTCCACCTGTTTGGCACGAGTTGAGGTATACCATACAAGACAGTTATACTCTGCTGCTAAATAACGCAGTGCTAAGGCTGGAGATCTGATTGTTTCAGGTTGGCTATCCTAATGTGAACCAGATTGTTCCTAATGCAAACTTTCAGCTTGTAATTCATGTAGCATTTCCTTAATGTGAAGTATCTGCCAAGGGTTACTCCTAGATATGTTAGTGTTGCAAAATTCTAGTTCAACCTCAGACCATATTTCTTTTGGCTTCTCTATTCCTTAAGTAAAAAGCTCATCCTCTTGTTCTCAAAGGATTTGCTTTAAGCTGGTTTGTGCTGTAGTACCTTGATGCTCCTCTCTTCTGGCTCTGTGTGCCCAGAGCAAGATCATGAGCATGAGGGAAACCCCTGCTGCAGGGTGGTACAGGCTTATAATCGTTATAAGTGTTAAACAGAATTGGGGCTGGCACACTTCTTTAAGGGTAGACCATTCTTCTGTAACCCCCAATGGCTGTGCTGTCTTAGGAAGTCAACAAAGAATATGTGTGTCTTTAGAAGAGTAGCTGTAAATTTACTGACTGAAATTCCTGGTCAGGTTAGAGAACATGTCTAGTAGTAGTTGATGGTTGATGATGTGATACACTTATGACAAATCAACAAATACCACTCCTGTCATCTTACAAGCTTTGCATCCATCTTCTATAAACTGTGTGAGATTGACAACACATAATGCATGAAGACTGGTAAAATGTCTTACTTATGTGATAATTAGGTCTCTTATTTTCATATAAGGCATAAAATTATCCAATTTATTGAATAACCTTCTCAACAATAATATATCTTTAAATGAGAAATTCTTATATATATATATATATATATATATATATATATATATAGATCTTGGAAATGGCTATGATGATTTGGATTAAATTTGAAATTTAGATAACGTTTTGACTTTTAAGATTACCTAAATATTTGTCTTCACTACAAAAAAGCGAGTTAAAAAATACGAACTAGTTTTTCTCTTGGTATCTCGAAAATGGCACTAGTGCCATCTCGTAGACAATTCAGGTACCAGAAAGCCTACAAAAAGCTTCTCTTTGATTTCAAAGAATATTTAAATGAACAGTTCTTGTATACTGGCTGACCCTTGGAAATATTAGAATGCAGTTTTAATTGTAAAACATTAAAAATGAAGATGTGATACTTTACAGAAACTCCTTTGAAAATAATATTAGCAATACCAGTTATAAAGTAATCATCGTTTACTTTTTGACCGTAAAATGTGGTTGTTAGTTTGTCATTAAATACTACCACGCGAGGTATGAGCATAGTTTTATCAGAGTGAATGAATTAAACACTGATGATGTTCTATCATTTCCGTGACGTCACAATCTGATGATGAATTTTTTAGAACTCGACGAAACATATTGAAAATAAAGAATAAATGTTCTCTATATTTCGCTTATTTTTTAGGTATAGCATGTCAAAAATCTGTTAAAAGGTCTAATTCCTTGAGCTTTTTCTGACGTTTCTTCTGGTCCAGGCTGTATTTCAACCTAGCAACAACCATTAGGAACAAAATAAAACATTGGAAGTATATTTCCACCATATAAACAGTGATTTTGGTGGATTTTTTTTCTGATCCAGGCCGGATCTAATCCTAACCTCTTCACTTGAGACATCAGAAAAATAAATTCTTTATTTTCAATTTGTCTCGACGAGTTTCATACAAATTCATCATGAAACGTGGCTATGGCGAAATTTATCTTCTGGTCCAGTTCGCATTTCAACCAACCACATCAATTTTGAATTATTATATCTTAAGAATTAAGTTATCTCGATGATCCATCATCAAGGGTTATCGTAGAATCCCCTGAATTACCACAAATCTCGCACCATTAATAAATCCCTGACTGTCATTAAGATTTTTATTCAACATAATAATAGCATTTTTCTTTGAAAACAATTTATGAGGCGGTTTCGCAAATGGATCTAACAATTTGGATGAAATTTCGTATGTAGATAATGGTTTGCTTTTCAAGTTTTTAACAAGATAAAAAAAGGAGCAAGTTTTGTATTTGGTTTCTCGAACACGGCTATAACCTCATTACGTAGAAGGTTCAGGTACCAGCAAGCCTACTTATGTTAGTTAAGCTTCAATTTGGTTAAGTGTGCACCTCAAAACGCCTAGGAAGCCTTCAAGCCTTTTACTTTAATCAAAATTTACTCGAAATCTTGGATATTGAACAGAAACCGAAAGATGCCGAGCGGAGATCGGTCACCCAGGTACTATATATATATTAAATAAATAAAATCAAATGCCACATATTAGAAAAAATTGAAAATATGTATCTGGTAACCTCTATAATATATACGTTAGTAGCCCAGCACTTGTGAAATTTTTATAAAATTATTTACAGTTTTTCATTGTCTTATGAACAATAAAGAACGTATTTAAGTGTGCAGCAATTTCACTGTAAAATTTTTAGTAACATTTGGTGCATCAGGCAATCCATCAAGGCTATGGAACATTTGTTTGGAAGTTTTATAGAGAATAGTAATTTATGTGTTGAATGTTTTTATTTCATCAATATTCATGTATACAATAATTCAGTGGATTTAATCACATAATATTTTTGTATTTGTGTTTAACAATTATTGGTTCACATTTTCTCACAAACCTCTTTCTGTAATATGTCTAATAAGATGTATATCAATATTTGAAGTATCCATGTTTCTATGAAATTTTGCACAAACAAATAATATTTGGCTATGATCAGTATGTTCTACATTTGATTTTTGACACATATCCAAAGATTAGCAACTTCATTCTTCTTACTTGTTCAGATTTTAACTACTCAAATATATTTTACCCCAGAATGCCTGTATCATTAGCATAACAACGAAATACGTAACTGTTGATATGAGTGGCATGATTGCTAAGTGTTGGGTCTTTTGTTGCTGTATGGCTAGTGATATCTTTTAATTCCTAATAGATAGAGAAATTAATATTTCTGCTATTCCTTTTATAACTGATTTTGGAATTGTTTGTGGTTTTCATTTTGAAGTATGTTATATTTTCTGTAATTTTTAGTTAGTAACTTTATTAATTTTTGTTTCTCGCTGTAGAATATTTGATAAAAATGTCATAGCTCTTAATATTTGGGAATTACCTGCCTGTTTTTGGTGGTGTTGAATAATATAAGAAATGTTGTCTGTGCCTATCAGAAATTATTTGTTGTAAAAATACTTTTGTAATCTTTTATCTTTATTTTAGATGTATTTTAAATGCCATGTTTTGAATAAATAATATATTCATATTAGCAAAGAAGAAGTTATTTCTTACGTGCAATTCACATTTTTCAATCTGTGCATATGGTACACATGTCAGTTGAACCATTGTGTGTGATTCAGTATATCTTAAATGTCAACAGTATTTTGACAGGACAGACGTGCAATGCAGCTGGGGTCCTGTGGTGTTAGGGCAGTTCATTTCAGTTCTTGGCATAAAGTACTTATTGTGGTTGATCACTGAGCCTATTGTCTGAGCTGACGCCTTGCATTTGGGAGGTTCAGGGGCTACCCACTTTAGCGATCCTCATTTTTGTTTCCAAAATGCTGGAATTATTTCTTCTCAATACTCCTTCTGTAACTATACAACACTCATGCAAGGGCTTAGTTTACTAATATAACTTCAGTATGTTCTCTAGCTGATATATGAATTTGGAATTTTTCCTTATCCATTTTTGATGATAATTGAAAATTTATTACAAAACTTGGTTTTCATAGATCTCATATGAGCAACATGTACTTGACATGTCCTTTACAGTTGTTAGTAACATATCGTAAAACAACTCGGAATTCAGTTCTCTGTATAGATTTATAAATTTCTCCAGTTTCTCCCAGTTGCCAAATGGTTTAAACTTCCACCAAAGTGTGTTACTTAATTTCTTGAACATTCACAAAGATGGGTATCGTCTCAAGTAATGACACCATCAATAAACATTTAATTTGACTTTTATTTCATCGAAACTGAACGGGGCGGTGTAACGGTTAGCGTTCTCGCCTCGCATTCGGGAGGACGGCGGTTCGAATCCCCGTCCGGGCATCCAGATTTGGGTTTTCCATGGTTTCCCCAAATCACTCCAGGCAAATGCCGGGATGCTTCCTTCAAAAAGGCCATGGCCGAATTCCTTCCCATTTCTTGCCCCCATCCTTTCCCATCTCTAAAGACCTCGATGTTAAAAAGAGACGTAAAGCAGTTAAAAAAAAAAAATTTCATCGAAACACACGGAAAAACATACATAAACATTTAGAGCACGTAATAGTAACAAATAGCATAGATTTCACCTTAGCACTGTTTCAAGTGGCCGGTTGCTATAAGCGGCAGTTTATGTAATCGATACAATATTACAGAAGAGTATGAAAAAGCCGTCAGTAGTTTCTGAAGCAATAATTATGAAAATATAGATCATACAAAATTACTAACAATTACTCGAAATTTCTTGAAATCATAACAACACCTTGTTTTTTTTTCTTTTTAGCTCATGGCTTTACACCTCATCAACTTCGAGGTCATTAGAGGTAGGAAAGGAATGTGGCAAGTGGCAAGAAAAGGAACGGAATACGGTCATGGCCGTTTTGAAGAAGGCATCTAAGCATCAGTGTTAACAATAGCCCTGTGCAAAAAAAAAAAAAAAAAAAAAAAAAAAAAAAAAAAAAAAAAATACAAAAAAAAGATATTGGGGTCCTCATGCCATATGGGATGACCCTTTTTTTTTTTTAGCTCTACCAAGTCTTGTGATTGTGAGGTTTGGTAGCCCTCTGATAGCTGAGCTACTGACCAGCATTTGGCTGGAGTGATTCAGGGAAACCATGGGAAACCCGATTATGGATGCCCGGAAAGCTATTCATACTCATGTGAAGCCTGAACGTTAACTGTTCACCCACTGCACTTGGTAAAACACTCTTAAAGTAAGAGATATTGGCAAATATTTAACAATATAATAAACTATAATTTAAAGCAGGAAATCAGCCTTCTGAAGGTGCTAGTGGAAGCAGTAATATTGTAGAGCAGTAACAGAACTTACAACAGCGTCACATAAAAAGCAGATGACACGTGATGAATAAATACACAGTGACAACAACCTACTGCTTGCAATGTTTCCACACAAAATCTGTGTGGCAAATCATTGTAGCGAAAAAAGACCACTCCAAGAAGAATAAAGTAAAACTGTGAAAGTCTCATCCTGGCAGGTAGTCATGGTCGTGGCCTAGCTGAAAGGATGAACAGTGAAATATGATCTCTTTATACTGCTGCCAGTATAATGCTGAACCGAAATGTTAGTGAGCTAATAAAGCATTTAGGCTAAAAGTGGTCTTTATTTAAGGATAATTATTATGTTGTAATAATGAGTGGAAGCAACGATACAGAGGAGGTAAGCCACAGAATGTGTTATGAGTTATAAATTCGTGCCTTGAAACATTCACTACCACCAATGTACTACTGATCACTCTTCCAAAAAAAAGTATGAGCATAATCTAACCTCATGGTGTAAATAATAAGTTAGGGATATAAACAATAACTTAACCTTTCTTTGCAACAGCTTCAATAACATAAAAACAATTAATACATACTGTGCCAGTAGTGAAATGTTTACAAGGCGTTTCCAATATTTCAATGCTTGGGGTAAAAATGCGCTCTGTTGTCAAAGAAAAGAACTTTGAAATATATTTAGAAAAGTGATAGATTGGTTTATAGTACAGCAGAGTGTAATAACAATGAAAATACTGTTAAGACTAACAAAAACTCTAAGCAATATAGAGATTTGGTCTAATCAATGCCCTCCCATGTCTAGAAAAATCTCTTGAGAAAATTTCTAGTGTGCCAGCACCTTGATGGAAGAAAATGAAGAAACAACACATAATAAAATTAAACTAGATTTACCATGAAAATTAACATCCCCATTCAAACCAAACCTCATTAAATAAATGCTACTTTCTGTTGTTATAGGACGCACACTTGCATTTTGCAGCTGCATATTTGAATACATTAAAAATATAAATGCAAACCATCTGGTGATTGAACATATTGTTTGAAACCGGTAATGGTATTTAAATAAATAATAAAAACTGTGAGTGGTTGCTGCTTTTAATATCAAAAAAATAATAATAATAATTCAGTTTTATGTATAACAGATCATTGCTTAAGACTGGCCAGAGGCAATGAGTCAAGATTCCCAATTATGTATTGGCTTAAAATTACTGCAGGTCTCATAATCGAAAAGTGAGAGTATGCATTATTCTTAAGAACAATATTAAATACAAATCTTTATTGCATAATAGTCAATTGATTTAAGAAAAAACATTTAATTGGCAGTAGTTAAACTTCCTAAATTTAAGAAGATAATAGTTTTTGTGTACAGATCTCCTAACACAAATTTTGTATTATTAATGAAAAATTAGAATCACTCTTCAGCAAAATTGGTAAACAAAATTTTGAGTTAGTAGTATGTGTAGATTTCACTGTGGAATATCTGACAAGAAACAAACACTGCTCCCCAATTCTTACGGTTTACATCATTCAATAAATAACTTAACAAAGGTAATAGGATTCAGTAAGACAATCCATGACCAAGTTTTCCTAAATAAAGACAAACAAAGTCTCTCAATTCAAGCATATAGTTCAAGTTTCAATGATCATTTGGCACAACTGTTGCCCATAGATGTAAAGGAAAATAACATGTACAGTGCCACAAAGAGGTAAGATCCAGATGGTTTGGTGAAGAAAGCATTGCAAATTACAGTTGCTTATTAAGTAAGGAAACATGGTTAGGTATTTTTAAATTTGATGACTTAAATGAGATATTCATTATGTTTATTAAAAAAATTATTTTGATATATTTTCTCTAAAAGTAAAAGTTTATAAATAGAACCATAATGCTTCTCAGTTTGAGGACTACTATTAAAAAAAAATACTGGAATAAATTACACAAAGTATAAAAAGCAAGCCAAAAAACTTTGTTATGTTTATAATTTCTTTAACAAAAGCAAAGCGACATGGGATGCAGTAAGAAAGAAAACGGTAAAAGTAAAAAAAAAAAAAAAATCTCATCAAACTACTTCTTTAAAAATGAATCACTATATAATTTGTCACCCAGATAGAGTAATAGGCTTATTCAATAAATATTTTACAGGTATTCCTGAAGAGCTATTAACAAAAGTATTTTCTAATAATAGAGGAGAAATAGTAAGACCTTTC
>JARYHS010006964.1:4264907-4305233 GCA_031002005.1 Vandiemenella viatica
CGGTGCTGAAGTGTGTTCAGACTGCAGGACTCCGCCTCAATCCGAAGAAGTGCCTCTTCGTCGCCAGAGAGATAAAAATCCTGGGGCACCTGGTCAACGGAGATGGCGTCCGCGCTGATCCAGATAAAGTAAGGGCAGTCATGGAATTTCCAACTCCTCAGCACATTCGTGATGTGAGAAGCTTTCTTGGGCTGTGCTCATACTTCCGGCGTTTCATAAAAGGATTCTGTAACATGGCACGTCCACTGCAAGAACTTTTGCAGGGAGACGCCAAGTTTTACTGGGATGAAACTAAAGAAAGATCTTTCCAGGCACTTAAGGAGGCTCTAACTTCCGCACCAGTTCTAGCCTTATACGACGAGAATGCAGAAACTGAACTTCACACTGACGCCAGCGGTTATGGGATCGGTGCAGTGCTTGTGCAAATTCAGGAAGGTGCTGAGAAGGTGATAGCCTATGCATCAAGAGTATTCTCTAAGCCCGAGATAAACTACTCTACAACCGAGAAAGAATGCCTCGCAGTTGTCTGGGCTATCAACAAGTTTCGTCCGTATTTATTCGGCAAACCTTTCACCGTCGTAACAGACCACCATTCTTTATGTTGGCTAACCAGCTTGAAGGATCCATCAGGTCGACTAGCAAGATGGGCACTTAGACTTCAAGAGTACGACGTCACGGTGGTATTCAAAAACGGACGCAAACACAAGGATGCCGACAGCCTTTCAAGGAATCCTTTAATAGAACACAACAGCATGAATGGAATTTCAGCCCTCGCTGAATTAGGTGACGTTGCAGCTGAACAGAGGGAAGATTCAGAGTTATTAAGAACCATAGACGCCTTGGAGAAAGGAGAACCGGCCAAAGGAGGGTTTCAATTGATAGATGGGACATTGTATAAGAACAACTACGATCCACTAGGCCCCAAGTGGCTTCTGGTCGTTCCAGCTCATCTCCAGCCAGCTATTCTCAAGTATTTCCACGACGCTCCAATATCCGGTCATCTGGGATTTGTGAAGACCCTGGACCGAATCAGACGCAGGTATTACTGGAAGGGTCTCTACCGATCTGTCAAGCATTATGTGAGTCACTGTAAAGAGTGCCAGCGACGGAAACATGTGCCGCAATTACCTCCAGGTCATCTAGTACCAATTCCACCTGCAGCAGTTCCATTCCACCGAATTGGGATCGACCTTTTGGGGAGGTTCCCGAAGTCGACAACCGGTAACCGATGGATAATAGTCTGCACCGACTACCTCACGCGCTACGCTGTCACCAAACCTGTGCCGACTGCAGAAGCTCCAGAGGTTGCAAAATTTCTAGTAGAAGACATTATTTTGAAGCATGGAGCACCACGTGTGATGATATCCGATCGTGGAAAGGTATTCCAGTCAAGACTAGTATCAGAGGTCATGTCAAGATGCGACGTTGTCCACAGGATGACAACTGCATACCACCCTCAGACAAACGGTCTCACAGAACGCTTCAACAAGACATTAGCCGATATGCTGTCGATGTATGTGGATGTTGAGCAGAAGGATTGGGATACAATACTGCCAGTGGTCACATTTGCTTATAATACAGCAAGGCAAGATACGACAGGCTTCACTCCGTTTTTTCTGCTCCATGGCCGTGAAGCTGAGACCACAATGGATACGCTGTTCCCATTCCAGCCGGACGACACTCAGGATGACTATATAAAACAGCTCATTACCAGGGTCGAAGAAGCAAGACAGCTGGCTCGCATACGAACACTGGCCACCCAGGAGAGGGACCGTCAGCGGTATGACGGCAAGCACCGACCTGTTGCGTACAACCCAGGAGATCTCGTATGGATTTTTACCCCTGTCCGGAAGGTTGGGCTATCAGAAAAGTTACTGAAGCGGTACTTTGGTCCGTATCGTGTCATACGCCGCCGGTCAGACGTCACATACGAAGTCGAGGATTATGAGCCGTCTTCGAAACGACGAAAGCGAAGGGACATTGTTCACGTCCTCCGCATGAAGCCTTACTACAATCCTGACGAGCAGCTAGGCACAACCAGCTTCTTGTTCAAGGACTCTGAGGACGGTTTGGATACTGAGGAAGTCGGACAGGAAGATAATAGTACAAACAGGAGGGGCCCTCCAGAACTGCCATACAGAGGACCCACGACAAGATCAAGATCCAGGACACTTCAGCGTGCCCCAAAAGAAATCTAACAGCGGGACGCTGTTTTCCTCAGGAGAGGGAGCAATGCCGCATGAACGCCAGTGTACCGTCTGCCAGCATGGCGCAGCGGGTAGCGTCACGAATTGCGGTACCGAAGGTCGCCGGTTCAATCCCGCCCACTGACAAAAATTATTTAATTCTGTTTATTATTTCCAGAAGATTCTACATGTTTCCTAAGGTCACTTGTAACTTCTACACATTTCATTTGTTAACTACTCTTGTAATCTCTAGTACGTTCTATCTGTGTATAAATAGAAGAGCATTCTGCCCAAGAGGCAGTCAGTGCTGCGTGTATGTTTGAGTTCTCAATAAACCTGTTCTCAGTTTAAGTGCTGTGTTCATTGACAAGTAACCTTCGAATTCACACCTGCCCCGGTTCCAACGCGACAATATTTAGAACCAAAATATCTGTACTAATGCCACAGCAGTGAAGGGCACTCTACTTGAATAGAAATTAAGATGTTCAAAAATGGAACACATTTAATTGTTTTTGTTTATAGTTTTGCAGGGGCCTAGAATAAAAAAATATATATTTAAAATATCTGAAACCATACAGACTTGAGGAAGGTTTCTTTTGAAACCAGAGTGGTGTGATTTTTGCTTTTCATCAATAGTTTCAATAGCTTCAATATTATTCAAAATTCTGCCCTTCCACAATTGCTTACAGTACATTCATGTTCTCATTTAAAGGCAGCTATGATATCATTTTACTAGAATGAGCAGCTAATTTCAAGTATTTTTTTAACAACTTCTGTACTATTATTTTTTGAAAATTAACTCCAAACATTTTCTGGACTGCTGCCAAAAATTAAGAAAACCTAACCAGGTGAGCCTTTTGTCAGTGTGAAACAGAATTTAATTTGTTTCTTGCGCCACGAAGAAAAAGAAGAAAGATCTCCAAATTACACTACTTTTGTGTTTGAACAGCAACTTAAAGAAATTTCACTAATTAGCATCTAACTGTGAATACAAAAGAATTTTTTTTACTTGCTCAAAATGAATTTATCTCAGACACAGCAATGTTTCAGAATGAACAGCGAATGTTAATTACTTAATTAATATAACTTTATTTTTATGATAGTAATCAGTTTTTTCTGTGTATGTTATAGTATATAATAAATCTAGTTAATAACACTTCCATTACACAAACAAATAATGATCAATAATGATTTCTCACCATGCTTTATCAGTCATGGGGTTTATCACTGCTGATAAGAATAACCCTGAATAACCCACTGCTACAAAAATGTATTAAATGGCCTGGTTAGAACTATAGAAAGTTTTTTGTGGTAATGATCATTCTGCTCAGAAATGGGCAGAAAAATATACATTGCACAAAAAATAACAGTAGGATTTCCAATGCTAATAGGGCCCATTTTGTACAATACACTCATTCACATATACCAATGCTTCCAATTACCTCTAATGCAATGTGCAACGTATAATACAATTCATGGTGGCTTGTGGTTTTTATACTGAGGAAGGCTCAACCGCACAACACACAAAAAGATACTTCCAATTAACATGTTTTCTCATGCAAACACCTTTAGCAATTTAGGTAATAATAGATTTTGCGTGCTTCTTTAATCTAATCGTTCAACAAATTCTCACTAAATGGTGAAACTTATATCACCGTATTCTAGAGCACTCTAACGGAATGTTAACAAACTTAGTGTACCTGTACTATGCTTGATGCAATGACCAATCACCAAAACATAAATATTTAATGTCAGTTAATGACGCATGAAAGCATAAACTTGAGATACAGAGACAGGGATTCGAGAGTGGAAGTTCAACCACTCTGCTGATTTACCTACATTGCAACCACCGTTACAAGAAAAACATGATGGGGTTGGTACAACTGCTGTAGCCTCTACAAGCTGTGCCAACTACAAGCACATATTAGCTTTACTACGTAAAGCCACGCCCCCAATCCTCTGCTAGATGCAGTGTAACAGCATTCCAAAGGTGCATCCTTAAAAATACTACCCATTTCAGAAACATTCCTTTATATCGACAGTTCTAAAAATATTGACTGACAGTGTTTAAACCTGTGTGGAAAATTGTCGAAATGCTTCCTGTTAATTTAAATTCTGTATTACTCTATTTAAAAACATATTTTAATATATCTTTTGGGACAGCACCGCCTCTGAGCCTTTAACAATGAGCCGCTCCTGACACAATCAGTTGTGCATATCTTTAAACTGTGGCAAATACTAGTCAAAAATATTTACACTAAGGTGACCATTGAAGAAACTACAGTAAGACGTCATGTGAAACAACACACCATAGAATCCAAATGACCAGTGAGACACCTCAGACTTGGTCTTGATCTGCAGTTAATGTAGATTGTATACATTAATAATACAATAAACCAAGGCTACAGCAGACTACAAAAGTTGTATACAACATACTCATAATTATTATTTATTAATCAAACTACCTTTACTAATATTTAATTTAATTGAATGGAGCGCTTGCTCTGGTGGCAATTTTCCTACTCACTTAATTTTTCCTTTTCCCACTTACTTTTGCACTCTACTAATTTCAACTATAAATACTTATAGCTCTTTTTGTAAATTATTGATCAATTCTCTTGATAATTTAAACTAATCCCTTACCCCTAAGCTACAGAAGAAAATCTTTCCATGCCCCTTTGCTTGAAAATGAGTACTGGACATCTTTTCCCTTTTATGCTACTCCCCTAATTCTTACTCCAATATCTGTCCATGCCTCATCACCAATACACTCTTTGTATACTCTCTGGAGTCTCTTTACCCTAGTCCTGTCAGCCACTTGAGGATATGCAAGACACAGCAAGTTACATTGAATGAGAATATTCCAGAACAAAATGCTTGGGTTATCAGTGAAGGGTCACAGCTTGTAAGCAACAGCAAACTAAACACAGAGCTAACACTCACATACATCAATCACTTGATAACAAAATAACCTACCAGCTCCTCGAACAGGATTAATGAAATGTCTTGTGCACTCTTCATTAAAGCAGAAAAGAGACCAAGTAGAAGTAATCCCTTGCTCAAGATATTTCTCTTTCAGAAAGTGGTTTGGAACAACAAGTGAATTAATAAAAAAAGTATCTACATACACAAAAGCAAGTTAACATATAATTTGGACATGAAAGTCGTGTTTGATTTGTTCGGTTGTTGACGCTTGACTCTCCTTAGTGCTAAAAAGCTTAATGTATTCTGTGAACACAGCGTAATTATTTAAGATCTACTAAACCACAACCATCTTCATTATTGTTATTACTGATAATACAGTTATTATTGTTGTTACAAACAGATTATTTTATCACAAATGCTTCCATAGAAGTAGCACTTATGAAGAGGGTTGACATCCATCATGTCACTGTGTATGTTATTTGTAAAATCCACTATTATTCTGTCAAAATAAAACTTCTTGGTGTGTAACAAACAAAATAGATTGGCATTTCCTCTCTCCTGCACCTCCAAACATTATGATGGTCTCTCGTGGTGCCTTACCACCAATGTGGATATGCTGGAAGGTAAGTAACATTGGAATAAAGAGGTAAATAAAACATTACTAGAACAATGTATGCACTATCTACTTATAAAAACATTTATTTCAAATATGATAAAAGTATACTTGGAATAAAAAGTGAACAGTTACAATATGCTTTATAACCAAATGGAGAAATATATATAAGCAAATGAAACTATAATTGTAATCTTAAGACCTTTATTATTATTATTAATGATTACAGTTCATACTTAAATATACTTGAAAACAAATAAAAATAAACTGAGATTTTGAAATATTAAAATATAAACAAAAAACAATTGGAGTAAACTTAAAATATTTAAAAAGTAATAAACCATTTTAATATCTATAACATATATACAGGCAAAAAAACAAATCTAATATTCATTTTAAAAGTTTTTACATTCAAACCACTAGATTCAGTAATTACACCACCATTACAGATTCGGCCAAATGTCTTTCGCTCTTCATCAAACTCAGAATGTGCTTAAAGAGGTGGGTTTATAACAACTTATCAACTAAACCGCATTTCATTACATGAGCCCCTTAAAGCCCAAGTGGTGTAACTCACATGAATCAGATTTCGAGAAAATTAATGTTTTACTGCAGTTTTAATTAAAAAAATCGTTTCATATATTTTGAAGTTTTTTTCTCAACAATGTATCATTAAAGAGTTATTCTAACTTATGCTGGCAGTTTTAAAAACTTTTAAAATGTTTTCTTTTTTGGGGGGGGACTTTGTTTGGAGTTACACCACTTGTGATATAAACAGGGAACAGATTCTCTTTAAAGAAGGGGGAAAGAATACAGTATTTTACTGCAACATCTATTTTTTATTCTACTGTTTATACATTTCTTACTCTGCATCTAGTGGCCCAATGTCTGCAGCATCATCTTGAGTCGATAAACTATAAAAGTAAGGATGACAGATGGGTGGAATGAATGGTAACATGTCTTGTATATCCTTTTTCTTCTCTTTTGTTACAGATCTTTGATTTCTGTACAGTTATTCTTGAGATACATTTGTAAGATTAACAGGTCTGTCTCTTTTAGGTCCAGGTTTGAAGTTTAGTTCTGAAAAGGGCATTTCTTTGGAAAGAGTTTCTTTGAAAAAAATTGAAAATGTTTCTTCCTTTCGATACTGGATCCACTGCATTTGTAGCAATGATAAAGGAAGTTTTTCCGTATCATCCTTTCTTTTGGTGATATGTTGTAAAAGATTTCCAATAGATAAAAAGTCATCATGAGTCATCACTGTTATGTAAAAAGGATTTTTCTTCCTAGATTTTGCAACAACAGTATACCTGTACCAATCATTTGGACGATATATCTGCTAAATACTACTGTAGTTTGTTATTGAGGCAAAATCACAGTCGTTGGGCAAATAAGAATAACCACTTCTCATAAACTTCTGGTCAATAACTTTAATGTTATTATCTTAACTCAGAACCAGTTTCATCGCCATGGCAACATTCCAGTTTCTATTTTGCTTGGCACAGGTGTCACTATACATTAAAACATTTTTCGCAGCTGAAGCCCTGTTTTCAATGTGCTTAACCAAACATGCACTAATTTCTTGGGAACTTTGTGATCCATTTATTTCATTACAACAATACATAAATCCTAATTTTGAGGAAAGCTCATGGCATCCCAAATTATAAACATTATTGCATTTGTAATAGGGCTCTTGACATGATAGTTTAGGAAAAGGAAGAGACTTTTCCAAATCATAGGAAAATGTATAGTAAGAGCTATTAATAATGGACTGTTGAGTGCCCTCGTTCATGGCATTATGAGCTTTTTCTGCTTGGCGAAGATGAATTCAGAATCTGCTGGAATACATTCATCACTTGCTCCAATATCTGCCAATATGCTTGGCTCAGTAACACTGCTCTCATCACTGCTCATCATAGTTTACCTGGTTACAACATTTCTAGATGAGCAACAAGTGGTTGAACTGCAAACAGTTACAGGCACAGTGGTGTATCTCCAGTATACACCACTTTAATTTTTACCCAACAGATGGCTGCATTGACTGCATAAACTAGTGCTGCTAGCTATAAGGTTGTTAAGGGAACTAGAATTTACACCACTTGTGCTTTAAACAGAATGCAACTTGCTGAACACTTCTGAAACATCAACTCCAAAAAAACAAAAAATTGGACTTTCACCACTTGGGCTTTAAGGGGCTCACATGTTAGCTAGATAAAAAACATAAATAATACTTATATTGCTCATACAAAAATTAAAATAATGGTACCAAATAATCGCAAAACACCATTTCTTGGGAATAGAGCCTATGATGATATTGTTATGTTCAGTATTTACACCAGTTGTACTGTTTAATATATTGTCCTCCATCAATCATTGTGAAAATACCGGTTGCCGGAAAAATACATTTATAGACACTCAGACGAGAGGGGAAAATTCAAGCATGCTAACTTGTGGAAATGGGTATTATTTAATTTTTTGCTTTCTTGGTTTGGCTAGAATTTTTTTTTTTTTTTGAAACTTTCATTTTGTCTGATATAAAGCATTACTAGTTCATATGCAATGACAAGAGGGATATCTGGTACGTTTTTCGCTTTTTTGCTGGAAAACATGTAGGTCAGAATAAAATATACAATTTCGAGAAGTTGCTCCATTGAAACCTTATTAAATTAAGAGAATGTAAATGTGTATTGCTATTATACATCCAGATGGCTATGAGAGGAAGGGTTACCGACTTGATAGATTGTTTGCAAAGTTTTAACTTCACTCCTGATTTTCCCGGTTTCGGGTAATGTAAATTTATACCTAACCACAGTGCTTGGTAACTACACTGGTAGTACCCGGAAAAACAAACTCTTAGTCTGTGACTGTGGCATATTGGTTTTGAAGTTCAGTGAAATAAGTTAAGTAGAAATTAGTAATAAGCTTTTATAAACAGAATAACTACAGTATCAGAATGACGGCATAGATGAGGAAAAATACTACAGCTGTGGCATATATTTGGTTGAATTAATTTTAGTACAACCCTGTATACCGATTTTTTTTATTTATTTTTTTGTAGAGATTTGAATGTGGATTACGTAGAGGTGATGGGAATCGGATGGAATTAAACCATGGATTTTTAATTTTGATGTATTTTTTTTAATTTTCTGATGTAACAAAATGAACATATTTATTGCGTAGAGTGTACAGATTTTTCATTTGTCTGGTGTTGGATCAGTGGATGGTCTACAATAATGTATCGGCAGTAAACGCAATACCGCATATTTGGAAACTCTTTTAATTCGCAGTGTGTGTTAGATGACGCACTGTAACTACTTGAGCAGCTGCCTCAGCTCTCCACTGCTCAGGTCGTGCACCGTCCGTCCCTCTTGTCCCTCACCGTCCTGTCCGCCCCGGCCACCAGCAGCGCTCTCACCACGGCGGAGACACCCTAGGCTGCGCAGTGCAGTGGAGTCTGACCAACATCGTCCCTCGAGTTGACGTCTGTGGTCTCCCTGATAAATATTTAGTCGCTCTGCATAATTTTGAATATTCAGAAACAACAACAAAATTTCACCAATTCAATACTATGTGGTTTTTGTTTACTGTTCTATTATCTATTTAGTGCCTTGTGTCTGCTATGAATGCTCCTGAAAGCAAACACCAATTTGAAACCAAATTTTAGGAATATTATACGGCGGTTTACCGTCTGTCGGTAGTTTTGCACTGTCACTTACCCGAATAGTATCAGTTCAAGGAGATAGCAGGAAAGCATGGACAAACGTTAGTTAAAAGAACAAAACATAAAGAAAAGAACAGATGATAATAATGAGGTGAGAAGGCTGAAGCGGCTGGAAAGAATACAACATAAGAGAGGGAGAAAGTAGAAATGCAGTTGTGCACACTTCGAACAAATAGACGAGAAATCAGCAGCAACACAGGAGCAGTTAAACACTCGTCTTAAAAACCACTATGACCGGAACAAGGAATGATGAGCAATAAATTTATAGGACTGCGAAAATAATTTAAGGAACACAATTGGTGGCCACTAAGAATTACAATCCCGCAGTGTTTTCAATCCCGCGGGATTGGCGCCAACAGTTTTTCAACTAATATTTCTAAAACATAGGTACTTAAAGTGTTAACAAATTAAAAAGTAAACATCAGTTAATTAAATTAATAAATCAATTTTAAAATTAAATGATACAAGTTAACATTATTTTAATTGGGAAAATTATATTAAAATTTTTAGCCGGTCTTAAGAATATTTCGAGCTTTACATTTCAATAAAATCTAAACCAGTTTTTAAATAAATAATCAAAAATGCAAAATATTCAGTGTTAAAAGTCATATTATGTACCTTACAATAATTCATATCAATTTTAAAACATGGTATGCATAATGGCCAAGTCATCAGAGTTTTTTTTTTAATTAACGATCTGCAACACCGAGAGAAAGCATTTTATTTAACAAAGTTAATGTAGGGTACAATAGACTTGGCTCAGAACAAGATCTCATAACTTTTTGTCACTGCATAACCACGAGACTTCACCTATTTTTACAAGAATTGTTTTGGTGGGATTCATTATTATGTCTCCTGATCTGGATTGATCTTGTAGTTATGTAAGAAAGGAGACTTTCTCGGCATATGATTGCAATTACGTCCTCACGGGTGTATCGCCGGATTGCGTTGTAAATACACGAAATTTCTCACGTGTGAAGACGGCGGAGCAGCCGTCGATGTATGATGTTTTTACAACACAATTCGGCGATACACCCGTGAATATTACATTATAACTTTTGATGCATTTAGTCGAAATAATAACAAGGAGTTGAAAGGATGCATGCTATTCACTCAGATATAATGTATTGTGGCGACTGACCGGCAGTGCAGCTCTAAGGTTATTCAGACTTCAGAAAAAAGCAGTGAGAATTGTATTTAACCTTCCTTCTCACAGTCACTGTAAAAATATTTTTCTTCATTTTGGTGTAATGACTCTACCAGCTATATTTACCTTTCAGTGCTTAATGTATATTAAGGAGAACTATGACAAATATGAACTGTTAGGTGTGAGTCATATTTACAGTACTAGAAATAGAGATAACATAGGTTTCTTCAGGTGTGGGTATAGTTGCACTCAAAAAACTTTCTACTATGTATCCATCAAGCTTTTTAATGCCATACCAATGAAAATAAGATTACTTCCAAATAAATTCAGGAATGTAATAAAAAAAATTACTTGTTAATAACTGTTTATATAAAATTGAAGATTTTTATGAGGTAGCAGCTAACATGATATAAATTTGGAATATTTATAATGCATTGATGTATTAATTTTTACTGTCTTTGTAAAGCTACAGATGTTCTCTGTAGTTTATACAATAAATAAATATACAAATATACAAAATATACGAAACCATATGAAAAGGAACACACAATTCAGCACCTTAAAGAGATTATTTCAAGTCAAGATGAAATCATTAGACTTCTTAAGGAAGAAGTAAATGATATTAAGGATAAAGTGAAATATTTAACTCATCCTGTAGTTGCGGAAGCATACTGTGAAAATGGACACATGTTAATGGCCGGCGTAGCGTTTTTTGTATTTGTATTTGTATTTATTGGTCCCTTAGCATCATACATAGTACAAAGTACAAATGAAATGGGATAAGTCAAAAATAGTCTGTACGCAGATAGACAGTACATTCTCTCTCTCTCTCTCACCCACACACACACACACACACAGAACATACATCAAAGAAGATAATGGATCTCGAAGTGAAGCTTTTCAATAAGTTTGACGTGTTAAACTTGTAAAGTGATGTGCAGTTAGACAACATTCAGATCAAAACTACAAGATGTGCATCAAACATGCAGAAAAGCAACACACTGAACAGTGTTTCGAAATGTAAACAGGACAATAATCGAAAGATTCTACTTTTGTGTGACAGTCAAGGCAGATATTACTCGAAAATTTTAAGAGAGAAATTGGGCTCTTCTTACAGTATAGAAGCAATAATCAAGCCAAAAGCTCCTATCGAAGAAGTGACTAAAAACATTGACAAATTGAGCCAAGTCTGCTGTTACAAAGACAATGTAGTAGTAATGGCTGGGACAAATAACATAGAAGATAGCTATAAAGGTCTTTGCAGTGCACAAAATTCTGTTACATCCTTTGTTAATGCATGAAGCAAACTAACGAATGTAATTTTACATCCAATTCCACTCAGATATGATGTCCCAAATGTAAACTTGAAAATTAAATCAGCTAATAAATACTTCTGGAAGTCCATCAACTCAAGAAAAAATCTCTACTGTGATCGAGTCACTATTAATTTTGAGATTGAACAGAAGACAATTTACAAGTCATGGGCTGCACATGAACAAATTTGGAAAAGAACATGTATGCAACAGAATTGTGAAGTTAATTAAACAAAATCAGAATGTATACAAGAAGGAAACTTGCAAGAAGGAAATGAAACAAACTTTACTAGACAGTTGGGTTTATGGAAAACCAAAGGACAGTAACAACTTCATTGTATCCTCCAAATCAAAATCATGGGGGCAAATGAATGCTGAAACACAACCTCTTCAAAAACATGTGAATAAAGTATGTGACCATCCAGAAGAAGGAAAATCAGTGACTGAAGCAATCAACATAGAAGATATTTTTTTTGGTACAGTAAGTGAATCATTAGAAATGCCATTAGAAATCAACAAGGGACCCCAAAGTTTTATTTTTTATTTTTTTTAAATGAAAAACCAAGCAATTTTTAACTGTTTATCCTGCATCATAATGTTCAATCACTTACCAATAAGTTAACATAATTGGAAGAACTACTCCAGTATAGGCTAAATCTTGATGTAATATGTATCACGGAACACTGGTTAAGTGGTGATGAAATTAATTTGGTTTCATTACCAGGATACAAACTAGCCAGCTGTTTCTGTAGAAAAACTTCTAAACATGGAAGTACTGCTATTTTTGTCAAGCAACACATTAAATATCAAAATATCTTAAAGTGCATTAAACTCTCTGTAGAGAAGAATTTTGAAGCTTGTGCAACTCTTTTGCTTCAAACCAACATAGTAGTTATAAATATCTGTAGACCACCAGATGGAAAATTGCCAACTTTCCTTACACAATTGGAGTCATTATTAAATAATGTGACTGCACCCAATAAAACATTAGTGCTTTGTGGTGATTTCAATATTAACTTCCTCCAAGACAGTAGGGAAAAAGTCAGATTTATTGAATATGGTCAAATCCTTAAACTTAATACCAAAAATAGACTCCCCAACCAGGATATCAAACTACAAGAATACTCTTCTTGACCAGGTGTTTGTAATAGAGACAAGTCTCTTCTGAAAAGGGGAAGTAATAAGTATGGGCTACAGTGACCATGAAGCACAACTCATATCACTGAAGATAAAAAAAAGTAAAAACACAAATTGTAAAAATATTGTTTATCGGAGAAATTTTTGTGAGGATAACATACGCGTGTTTAACTTACTTCTATCACATGAATACTTGAAAGATGTCTAGGATTAAATACATGCAAATGACATCTTTAATGTATTTCACAGTACTTTTCTACACTACTTCAACCTGGCTTTTCCCAAAAAGAGGAAATATGTGGCAGAAAGAACTAGTAAAAACTAGGTTACCACCGGCATAAAAATATCGGGAGAAAGAAACCGTTTCTTACAGAATTACTGTAAACAAAACCAAGTGAATCAAAATTTTTCAAACTATAAGAAAATTTATAAAAGGTAATTCGACAAGCAAAAATTATGGCAAATGATAATTATAAAAAAACTCTTCCAACAAACCACAGCAATGTGGCATATTATTAGATGACAAACTGAACGAAAGAACATCAAATTATGTACTGATAATTCAGTAATTAGTGACCCCAAAGTAATAGCTGAAGAATTCACTAACTATTTTACTTCTTTGGCTGAAAAATTAATTAAAACGAACTGCAGTAAGCAAAGTAAAGATGTTCCAAGTCTTTCCACAATATCTAGTGCCACAATGTACCTAACTGAAACAAACCCTGACGAAATTTTTAAAAAAATCATAATGACATTAAAAAATAGTTATTCATGTGGACTAGATGAGGTCCCAGATTTCATATTGAAAACCTGTGCTAATTATGTAGCTGCCCCTCCGGCAAAAATCTTCAACATATCTGTACAAACTAAAACTTTTCCAGAAGTACTCAATACTGCAACAGTGACTCCACTGTTAAAAAATGGACCTCCTGATCAGTTGGCAAATTATAGACCTGTATCCCAATTAAGTGTTTTTTCAAAAATATTAGAAAAACTCTTCCTTGACAGACTCCTTAAGATTATCAACAAATATGCACCACTTTCTACCCAGCAGCATGGATTCAGGAAAAATAAACCTTCTCATACAGCAATCTTTGAATTCTTAAATTCTGTTTTAAAAGCTTTGGATGGAAATGATATGGCTGCAGGTATTTTCCTAGACCTATCATAGGCATTTGATGTAATATCACGGTATGCTATTACCAAAACTGGAAAAAAATGGGGATAAGAGGGACTGCAACAAACTGGATATAGTCGTACCTTGAAAACCGTAAACAAAGAGTGTCTGTTGACTATGAAACAACATACCAGAAAAATTGAACAAGGGAAAAATTTACCTCAGATGAACAGTTTGTTAAGTATGATGTACCCCAAGGTTCGGTGTTAGGACCTATTTTGTTTCTAATTTATATAGATGACCTAACTGGGAATATCGATCCAAAAGATGCAGTTCAGTTTGCAGATGACACAAGTGTTTTATTTACCTCCCCAAAAAAATTAAAAATTTAGAATTAACAGCAAATAAAACCATGAGTGAGTTGAAAAACTGGTTTGACGCAAATAATTTAATCTTGAATGAGGAAAAAACAGTGTGTTTGAATTTTTGTCTACCTCATTCTGCTAACAAAAACAATATTCAAGTAAACATAAGTGAAAAAGATCTAAAAAATGTAAATGAAACCAAATTCTTGAGATTATGGGTACAACAGAACATGAAATGGGATGCTCACATAAGAAAATTAACTAAAAGACTGTCTACAGTGTGCTACAGACTAAGAATTCTTAGGGATACCACTAGTATTAGTACAGTAATGCAAGTATACTACGCCCATTTCCACTCACTGGTCAGATATGGAATTATTTTCTGGGGTAGCTCATCACAAAGCACTGATATATTTAGGATGCGAAAAAGAGCAGTGAGAACCATATGTCGCCTAAAAAGACAAGAATCCTGTAGAACACATTTAATTAACCTCGCAATTCTAATTGATCCATGTCTGTACATCTATGAAACAGTTCTTTTCACAAGAGAGTACCTCCTAAGAAACAATAAACTAATAAAAAATGATATGGTACATAATTACCTCACTATAGGACATTCAGACATCCACAAAACGTTTTACAGGACTACTACATATCAAAAAAGTATTTTAAATTCGGGAATAACACTCTATAATAAAATACCAGAAGAAGTAAAAAATGCTTCCTGTAGCTCATTTAAAATGTAACTAAAGGCATTTCTAGTGAGGCACAGCTTTTCTATTAGTAAATATATGGACTCATAAAAAAAAAAAAAAAAAAGGGTTTTAGGATTCCTTCAAATTTTGTTTTCTTCAACTATTGTATTGATAAATTCTCTTCATGTACACTTGTTTTGTCATTGTATTATAAATCATGTATATAAGTCCCATTATCTCATAATAATATGTAACATCTAATCATCAAAATGACTTATCCAATGTCAAATGTGCATCTGTACTATAAATTGACTAAATGAATCAATAAAAAATCAAATCAAATCAAACACCCCTGCCCCCCCACAGAGCCCAGCGTAGCTTTCCAGCCAACCCCTCCCTCCCTCCCTAGACCGAGGCACGTAGTTTATGGACGCCCCTCAATCTCTTACCCTCAAATAAAAACCTTCTTACTGCTTAACGCCTGGTAAGAAGAGTTTATTCCTGGTCATGTTGATAATTAATCTCTTCATACTACTCTTATACCATGGACTGGAACAAATTACGAAGAAAAATAATTTAACAAAAATGCTAAAACAATTTAAACTTGAAATAGTAATAGTAGACAGCTACAAGAAGAGGGAAAAATGCGTGTGTAGAGAAGCTGCCACCAGAGAGTACGCACCATCGCAATTAAATTAAAATAAATCTTCAACTAAAGTAAACAATGAGAAAAGGAAAGATTGTGGGTTTAGTCGGCAAAGTGAGAAGGATGGTTGGGACATGCCATCAGATCGTGGGAAATACAACGTACACACGACAAGAAAGCCAAATTGTGGAGAAATAAAATTTACCTGCTACCAGAGTCACGTGCGGAAGAGGCTAGTGCATGATTGAATAAGGTGCAGCATGCCATTTCGGATGATAGATATTCACTCATAACAGAAATTGAACACACTTCTATTTGATCAATTAGATGCTTGCTAGCAGGGAACAAGATTATTCAGTGCAACATTATGGTGTCTCTTCAAAAGATAACTGGAATTTTTTTTAATTTAGCAGCCTCTATGTACAGGAGTTCCAAATATTTTTATTTTGTTGGTTTACATGTTCATCAAGTATGTTACATCGGCAGCCGTTATGAATGCTTAGTTTATTTTCAACAGCCAAAGAGGCTAAACCTGTTTAGTGTGCTCCAAGATTATCACTTGCTTAAAAAAAAAAAAAAAAAAAAAAAAAAAAAATTGTATACAATTTTTTCTTCTTGAAAAATGGGTTAACGTGCACTACCGCATTCGAAATATTGACCATAGTGCCTCGTTAATGTACTATGTGTAAAACAAGAGTTTACGAATGGTACACATTTTTCGAAAAGGGTTGAAGATTACGACATCCTGGACGCCACAGCAATCGTCTATAAAGTCAAAGAAGTGAAAAAATGATTCACATCACTTTGTAAGAGGTTTCTGGTGATGGCTCATATCGAGTAATAATTTCCGATGTTTTTGGCAAGAAACTTATGGCAGCTAAGTTTGTTTTGAAATTGCTGAATTTCAAACAAAAACAACGTATTGAAGACATAACTTAGGAATTGCCGAATGAAATCAACAACGATCCGGAACTTCTTAAAATGGTCATAACATGCTTCGAAACATGAATATGACGTCAAAAGCGAGACCGAATCGTCCCAATGGAAGCTACCTATAGAGCCAAGACAGAAAAAATACAAGTTCGATCTAATGTGAAGGTTCCCCGCGTTGTTTTCCTTACATTCAGTGGCTTTGTGTATCACGGGTTCCTGCTAAATAGATAACGAATACTACCTGTAAGTTATGCGTCGTTTTCATGAAGGAATCCGCAGAAAACTCCAATAATGTATTAATACCAGAGAGATTGCAACGCAATAATGCCTTTGCTCACACCTCATTGGTTATTCGTAATTTTTTGGTTAAAGAACCTACTGTTTTGTCTCAGCCACCGTATCCACCAAAATATGTTCCCAGTAACTTCTTTCTATTCCTTAGAGGTGAAGAGAACTTTTAAAAAAAAACACGTTTTGCCACCATTGTACCATCGGTGAGATAAAAGTGAATTCCAGAAGTGCTTCAGGGATTGGAAAAAGTGCTGTGTATTTTATCTGAGGGGACAAAACTCATCCTGATTAAATATCCATTAGGAAAAACAAAATTTCCCGCTATTTTCATCATCAAACGTCGTATTATATGTGATAGGGGATATGGTGTCCATTTTGTATGGATTTCGATAATGATGATAGAATAATGATAGGGGAAGAGATGAGCGGGAAATAGTATTGACAGAGATGTGGGTTGCTGAGAATAACACGAGCAAGGTGATGAATGAGACGCAGCACACCGACAGGGTGCAACTCATGGAGGCGGTAATCATGGAAACGGACAACTCCTTCTACTCTGTCCAAGAATTTATTTCTAAGGTATCTAAAAAATAACTGCCAGTAGCTTGTGTAAATGTAGTTTACATATGCTATGCTATGACTGTTCATCTCCTGGTCAGCAGGGGCGGATTCAAGATTTTGCTTTGGGAGGGGCTTCAGTGGATTTTGGTTGGAGGAGCTTGCCTTCAGTGGACTTTTTGGCTTTGAGGGGGGGGGGGAAAGTTGTCCAAAAGGTAGTATCTATAGTCCACTCGGGCCTCGAATCTGTAGAACTTAAAGAAAAAGTCTTCAAAATTACTTTGGGGGAGCTTGAGCCCCCTAGCCCCCCCCCCCAGGGCCGGCGTTAGGGGGGGTTAAGCAGGGCAAAAGTACCCGGGGCCCGAGCCACCAAAGGGGGACCCGCCGGCCTGGGTGCCTAAATAAATAGAAATCAAACAAAAATTTTAAAATCTGTCCCAATAATTTTAAATATTTTGCATTAAAATTTTATGTGTTATCAAAAAAAAGTGTAAGGTAAAAATATTTTCGGGGTGGGAGGGGAGGGGACCTAAGATCGCTTACCTGGGGCCCGAGAATCGTAGCACCGGCCCTGCCCCCCCCCCCTGGATCCGCCCCTGTCCTGGTGTATTTATTTATTTTGTTATGCAACTATTTACAGTACCATGTATGCTATGACTGTACATCTTCTGGTGTATGTATTGTTTTGTTATGGAATTGTTTAATGTACGATGTATGCTATAACTGTACATCTAGTGGTGTATTTATTATTTTGTTATGCAACTTTTTATCTGTAAATTTACAACTTTCCACATCCCACAGAGCCAGTCTCTTATATTGGGATCAATGGAAAATGAATGTATTGTATTGGAGGAGCTACTTGGGAAAAACGTGAATTCTGTTTCGTGGACACAATTGATAGATAGGGTTTCTCTAGTCTTGGCCTTCACCTAAAAGAAGGAGTTATTTCCTGAATCGTTAGCTATAGCGACTTCATCGCGTGTCATCACATACAGGAACATTCAGGTCAGTTTGACAGAGAGCCTGGTTCCCCACGCCGCAGGGCTGAGGCGTGTATTGAGCTGGACGGGAGTCACACTGCGGACCTGTTATTAACTCAGAAAATATTCGTTTTCGACCCAATATTTATTGGATATTTTTTCTTATTTTGGTGCACACTGTCACCTGCTAAAATATTTTACTTTCTTTAAAATCCTATATAGACTAGTGACATTGTACCACGAAAATGATAACTCTGACAAAACTCCAATCAATCTGGATTTTTTATACATCTGAATTTTTCATGTATAATTGATGAGCGAGATTTTTTTCAGAGTATTATTACTGTGAAGTAGGAATGTAACGGACATCCGCATTCGCAAGTGCGGAACTTTCACATGAAATCCCACATGTGCTTTCGCATCCGCATCAGCAGTTTTTATTGCGAATGTATAGCGGAAGTTTTGTTTACGTTGCAATATATATATATATATATATTCTATATCCGAGATTATGCCTATCGTCGCTTAGCTAACAACAACATGGTTGTATTTTTTCTGACGATCTTACAATAAAAATAACAATGAACTGAACGTTGTTATTACCTAAGCGATGAACTTAGTGGTTTGAACTTGCATGTAAAGTAAAGCGGTCTATTACGGACCAACTAGTAGGATCCTCCTGTAGAACTACTGTAGGATGCGCTCACCCATTCACAAAATGTTCCAAGCAGTCCTTTCCACTCGTACTTTCTCGCTGCACACCATGTGTCCTTATCGCACACACGCAGGATGTTTCCTCCTTTCATGATCCAATGCCAAAGCTTGTTGGACAGCAAGGACTGGTGTTTGTTCCCTGGGAGTTCAATAACATCCATGTTTTGCACTTAGAATTCTAGCTCCTGTATGCAATGATGATTGCCTCAAAATAATATACTTTGCAAACATTCATTCCATAATATCATATGAAATCATTTTCTGGGCTTCAAGCAAACAAAATGTAAATACTATTTTCAAATTACAAAAATGGTCTGTCAGGATAATAGCAAAAACTTCAAGGAGAACCCATTGTAAGGATATATTTAGAAAATTAGGCATCCTGACTGTTCCATCCTGTTATATCTTCAGTATATAAAAAATAACTTACAAGACTTCATCACAAACAGTTCCATCCATACATATTCCACAAGGTCAAAAAATGATCTACACATAGAGAGGAAATTAAAAAGTAAAATTCAAAATAGATTTTTCCACAAGGGAGTGAAATTGTATAACAAACTGCCAGTAGAAATAAGGGAGAAAAAAAAAACAGATCTTTTTAAGAAAAGGCTAAAAATGTATCTAGTAAAAAGGCTTATTACTCCGTAGAAGACTATTTAAAGTAGTCAAATTATGTAAAACACCTGTGTCTATTAAATTAATAGTTACAGATAAATTGTACAAATCTTATGTATATTTCTATATGCCTTACATTTATAGTTGAATATCCAAATTGTTCACATTATGTATAAAAATTTAAAATGATGAAACCAATATTCATGAAAATGTATCATATGGTGAATAAATGAAATGAAAAAAATACGTCCTGCACATAGTCCCGTAACCCCTTCCTGGCTCATCAAGAGTTCTTTATCGAAAATCTGATCTTCGTAGGTCCTAAAAGTTGGACTGTGTATGGACCACTATAGTGGTTGGCAAAACCAGCTTAGTGGCCAAAAACAAATTTAGACCTAGTTTCTTGTTTGTTCCATTCCTATTATTTTTTTTTTTTAATTTACATATCAAAATTACCCGAATGTATTCTTTGTAGGTGACTGCAAACTTTAACAGATTTTATTAATTCATTCGAGAGAAGATCAAAATATAAAACACAATAAGGTAGTTGTCATAGACAGGCAGCACATGAAGGCCAAATTTCATTTTGTATATATCTATTACAAAAAATACTTTGAATTGTTTCTCGCTGTAACTGTTCTATGACCGATTGAGCTAGAAAATGCATATTGCAACTGCTCATCCAATACCACCAAGCTGTTGTTCTTCTGTGTTGTGACTAGATCTAAGCAAAAGTTGTAACAATATGACATCCCGATAATCATTATTATTAATATTAAATTATTTCTGTATGATTAATTATAAGTGTTTATGTATAATTACATTGGTATCTCTAAACTGATTTGGGTATTAAAGGATTCCACAAGCCGTAGTTTTGTATTGTCACTGCAGTAGCGTGCATCTAGCAGCCTTAGCATACCTTACAATCCGGCAACAGCTGTGCGAGTAGTAGTATATTGTTTGTCCTATAAATCATATACATCTACATTATACATAATGACATCAGAAATGTCAATTATAAATTAAGATATTTACATTAAATTACTTCAGATAGTATATTTAAAATATTCTTCTGCAGAGTAGAAGTAGTGATAGGACATAAAAAATTTCTCAAAATTTATTTTGTGATGTTGCTTTTATATTATGTGGCAATTTATTGAAAAGCTTAATCCCTATGTGAAATGTTCCACTTTGATTCATTTTTCTTTTTGTATTCATAATTTGCAAATCTGATTGTTTCCTTGTGTAATGATCATGTACCTCATTATTTCTTTTTAAAGCTGCATCTTTACCTATGACATTATTTCTAGTAAAAAAGAATGGTTTCAAAGATGTAAATACTTGCTCTTGGGAGAATATTAATATATTTAAATAAGGGTCTACAAGATATCCATGATTTGTGATTTGTCATTATTCTTACTGATTTCGTTTGAATTTTGAAAGTACTTAGTGCATTTGATGATAAACCCCAGAATGTAATTCCATACTCTAATTGTAAATGAAAATTGGCAAAGTATGTATTTTTCAATGTTTGTTTGCTAGTGGTTAATTTTAAAATACGTAGTGCATAACAGGTTTGGTTTAATCTACATTTCAAATACTGAATACGTCTATTTCATTTAAGATCAGATTTAATTCATATACCCAAAAATTTTGAGTCGAACCTGTTTGATAAAGTCTGATTGTTTAAAATAATATTTGAATTGGCAGGGTTCTTGTTTTGATGGCAATTTACTGCAATGGTCTTATTACAATTTATTATTAAATGGCTATTTTTGGACCATACAGATAGCTGTTTAGTTGCTTTATTAATACTCCGCTGAAGAACTTCTTCAGTTTCAATATTCATTAAAAGTGTTGTGTCATCCGCAAAGAGAATATTATCACATGACTCAACATTTTCATTTATGTCATTGATATACAAAAGAAACAGGAAGAATCTAAGAACTGAACCCTGTGGATTGCCATGTTTAATACTTCTAATGTCTGATGGATGCTCTCTGATTATTCGACTTTTGTGTCCTTACATTTTAAGGTGATAAGGGGCCATCCATAAATTACGTCACACCTTGAGGGGAGGGAGGGGTCTACAAAGTGTGACATTGTGTGACAAGAGGGGGGGGGGACGTGTCATAAACTTTGTGACATCACATCCATAATTTGTATCACTTTTTGGCTCGTGGCGGAAGATGAAGATGATGATGACACATCGAATGTTCCCAACACTATCGAAATCAAGAATGAAGTGACTATTATGCCAATAATAAACAGTATCAAGGAATGGGTTCAAAATCCATGCACACATGATGACTCAATTTTGTATCATTAATCGCTTTATCTTTCTTTTTTTTATAGTTTCTTAAATGTTTGATATGATTTTTTTAACTAGAAATACATAAATCATTTTCGAAGTGCTGTTTTAATTTATAAATTTAAAATTGAAAAATATGTGACGTCACACCAGGGGAGGAGGGGATCCCACAAATGTGACAACCTGTGACATGGGGGGAGGGATGGGGTCCAAAAATCATGAAATTCATGTGACATAATTTGTGGATGGCCCCCAACCTGTTTCCTTTAATCACAGTATAACTTGAACCTATTTTTCTTGTGGCTTTGGTCATTAGAGGTGGGATGGGACTGGGGACAAGGAACGGGAAGGAATTCGGCTATGGCCTTTTTGAAGGAAGTATCCCAGCATTCACCTGGAGTTGTTTGGGGAAACCATGGAAACACCAAATCTGGATGCCCGGGCGGTGATTACAAACCCATGTCCTCCAAAATGTGAGGCCTAGAACGAACTTGAACCATTTGTATGCTACACCCTTATTATCATAACTATAAAGCTTAGACAGGAGGATTTTATGATCTTCCATATCAAAAACTTTAGACAAATTTAGAAATATGCATTTCTTTCTCTTTTTTAGCAAGTATTTTAAAAAATACTGTTAATGCAAGCATAAATAGCTGTCGGGGTTGATTTCCCTGTTCTAAATCTATATTGTGAATCAGATAATTTATTATTTTTGTCAATGAAGCTTATTAACTTTTTATACACAATCTTCTCTAAGTATTTTTGAGACCTCACATGGGATAGTAATAGGCCGACAATGTTTATCTGTTTCTCTCCTTCTTATGTATTGGAATAACTTTTGCTAGCATTATTATTTCTGGGAAACTACCGTATAGTAATGAACGACTACACGAAAATGTTAGTGGTCGAATTACGTATCTAAAACATTTCCTTAGGAGTGTGTCACGAAAACCACCAATTCCTTACACATGTTTTTTCATTAGTTCTTTTATTTCATTAGGCAATTGTTTCCTCACAGACACTATCAACAGAAAGGTCTTACTATTTCTCCTCTATTATTAGAAAATACTTTTGTTAATAGCTCTTCAGGAATACCTGTAAAATATTTATTGAAGAAGCCTATTACTCTATCTCGGTTACAAATCATATAGTAATTAATTTTTAAAGAAGTAGTTTGATGAGATTTTTTATTTAGTTTTACCCGTTTTCTTTCTTACTGCATCCCATGTCGCTTTGCTTTTGTTAGAGAAATTATAAACAAAATAAAGTTTTTTGGCTTGCTTATACTCTGTATAATTTATTCCAGTATTTTTTTTTTAATAGTAGTCCTCAAACTGAGAAGCACTATGGTTCTGTTTATAAACTTTGTAGAGAAGAATTTTTTTAACATGATTTTTTTATTTTTCTGTTATTCAGATTTTATGAGATGCTCCATTTTTTAATATTTTTACTTTTAGAGAAAATATATCAAAATAATTTTTTAATAAACATAATAAATTTCTCATTTAAGTTTTCAAATTTAAAAATACCTAACCATGTTTCCTTAATTAATAAGCAACTGCAATTTGCAATGCTTTCTTCGCCAAACCATCTGGATCTTACTTTCTTTGTGGCACTGTACACGTTATTTTCCTTTACATCTATGGGCAACAGTTGTGCCAAATGATCATTGAAACTTATGCTTGAATTGAGAGACTTTGTTTGTCTTTATTTAGGAAAACTTGGTCATGGATTGTCTTACTGAATCCTATTACCTTTGTTAAGTTATTTATTGAATGATGTAAACCATAAGAATTGGGGAGCCGTGTTTTGTTTCTTGTCAGATATTCCACAGTCAAATCTCCACATACTACTAACTCAAAACTTTGTTTACCAATTTTGCTGAACAGTGATTCTAATTTTTTCATTAATAATACAAAATTTGTGTTATGAGATCTGTACACAAAAACTATTATCTTCTTAAATTTAGGAAGTTTAACTACTACCAATTAAATGTTTTTTCTTAAATCAATTGACTATTATGCAATAAAGACTTGTATTTAATATTGTTCTTAAGAATAATGCATACTCTCACTTTTCGATTATGAGACCTGCAGTAATTTTAAGCCAATACATAATTGGGCATCTTGACTCATTGCCTCTGGCCAGTCTTAAGCAAATGATCTGTTATATATAAAACTGAATTATTATTATTATTTTTATTGATATTAAAAGCAGCAACCACTCACAGTTTTTAGTTTTTATATTTTTAGTTTTTATATTTATTAACCATTACCGGTTTCAAACAAAATGTTTATCATCAGATGGTTTGCATTTATATTTATAATGTATTCAAATATGCAAGTGTGCGTCCTATAACAACAGAAAGTAGCATTTATTGGATGAGGTTTGGTTTGAATGGGGGATGTTAATTTTCATAGTAAATCTAGTTTACTTTTATTGTGTTGTTTCTTCATTTTCTTTCATCAAGGTGCTGGCACACTAGAAATTTTCTTAAGAAATTTTTCTAGACATAGGAGGGGATTGATTAGACCAAATCTCTATATTGCTTAGAATTTTTGTTAGTCTTAAGAGTATTTTCATTGTTATTACACTCTGCTGTACTATAAACCAATTTATCACTTTTCTAAATGTATTTCAAAGTTCTACTTCTTTGACAACGGAGCCCATTTTTACCCCAAGCATTGAAATATTGACAACGCCTTGTAAACATTTCACTTTTGGCACAGTATGTATTAATTGTTTCTAAGTTATTGAAGCTGTTGCAAAGAAAGGTTAAGTTATTGTTTATAACCCTAACTTATCATTTTCACCATGAGGTTAGATTATGCTCATACTTTTTTTGGAAGAGTGATCAGTATTACATTGGTGGTAGTGAATGTTTCAAGGCACGCATTTATAACTCAGAACACATTCTGTGGCTTACCTCCTCTGTATCGTTGCTTCCACTCTTTATTACAACATAATAATTATCCTTAAATAAAGACCACTTTTAGGCTAAATGCTTTATTAGTTCACTAACATTTCGGTTCAGCATTATACTGGCAGCAGTATAAAGAGATAACATTTCATTGTTCATCCTTTCAGCTAGGCCACGACCGTGACTACCTGCCAGGATGAGACTTTCACAGTTTTACTTTATTCTTCTTGGAGTGGTCTTTTTTCACTACAATGATTTGCCACACAGATTTTTGTGGAAACATTGCAAGCAGTAGGCTGTTGTCACTGTGTATTTATTCATCACGTGTCATCTGCTTTTTATGTGATGCTGTTGTAAGTTCTGTTACTGCTCTACAATATTACTGCTTCCACTAGCACCTTCAGAAGGCTGATTCCTGCTTTAAATTATAGTTTATTATATTGTTAAATATTTGCCAATATCTTTTACTTTAAGAGTGTTTTACCAAGTGCAGTGGGTGAACAGTTAACGTCCAGGCTTCACATGAGTATGAATAGCTTTCCGGGCATCCAAAATCGGGTTTCCCATGGTTTCCCTGAATCACTCCAGCCGAATGCTGGTCAGCAGCTCAGCTATCAGAGGGCTACCAAACCTCACAATCACAAGACTTGGTATAGCTAAAAAAAAAAGGTCACCCATATGGCATGAGGGCCCAATATTTTTTTTTCCTTGCTTAGGGCTCTTTTTAACTTAGCAACAATACCGATGCTTGGATGCCTCCTTCAAAAAGGCCATGACCGAATTCCTTACCTTTTCTTGCCACTTGCCACATTCCTTTCCTGCCTCTAATGACCTCGAAATTGATGAGGTGTAAAGCCATGAGCAAAAAAAAACAAAAAAAAACAAGGTGTTCTTATGATTTCAAGAAATTTCGAGAACATTTTAGTAATTTTTTACAATTTATATTTTCATAATTACTGCTCCAGAAACTAGTGACGGCTTTTTCATACTCTTCTGTAATATTGTATTGATTCTATAAACTGCCGATTATAGCAACCGGCCACTTGAAACAGTGCTAAGGTGAAATCTATGCCATTTGTTACTATTATGTGCTGTAAATATTTATGTATGTTTTTCCGTGTGTTTTGATGAAATAAAAGTCAAATTAAATGTTTATTGATGGTGTCATTACTTCAGACGATGCCCATCTTTGTGAATGTTCAAGAAATTAAGTAACACACTTTGGTGGAAGTTTAAACCTTTTGACAACTGGGAGAAATCTGGAGAAATTTATAAATCTATACACAGAACTGAAATCAGAGTTGTTTTACGATATGTTATTAACAACTGTAAAGGACATGTCAAGTACATGTTGCTCATATGAGATCTATGAAAACCAAGTTTTGTAATAAATTTTCAATGATCCCCAAAAACGTATAAGGAAAAATTCCAAATTCATATATCAGCTAGAGAACATAATGAAAGTTATATTAGTAAACTAAGCCCTTGCACAAGTTTTGTATAGTTACAGAAGGTATCGAATTTCCCCATTTATTAATAGACTTTTCTTTAAATAATATATGGCTCAACAATGAGGTTAGAAACAGGAGGGAATTGGGGCAAGAAACAATAAGTAATTCACCAATAGTATTGAGAAGAAACAATTACAGCATTTTGGAAACAAAAATGAGGATCGCTAAAGTGGGTAGCCCCTGAACCTCCTAAATGCATGGCGTCAGCTCACACAATAGGCTCAGTGATCAACCACAATAAGTACTTTATGCTAAAGTGCTCACAGCCTAATGCTTCACCAAGAACTGAAATGAACTGCATAACAACAGGACCCCAGCTGCATTGCTCGTCTCTCCTGTCAAAATACTGTTGACATTTAAGATATACTCAATCACACATAATGGTTCAACCGACATGTGTACCATATGTGCACATTGAAAAATGTGAATTGGTCGTAAGAAATAACTTCTTCTTTGCTAATATGAATATATTATTTATTCAAAACATGGCATTTAAAATACACCTAAAATAAAGATCAAAGATTACAAAAGTATTTTTACAACAAATAATTTCTGATAGGCACAGACAACATTTCTTATATTATTCAACACCACCAAAAACAGGCAGATGATTCCCAAATATTAAGAGCTATGACATTTTTATCAAATATTACAGTGACAAACAAAAATTAATAAAGTTACTAACTAAAAATTACAGAAAATATAACATACTTCAAAAGGAAAACCACAAACAATTCCAAAATCAGTTATAAAAGGAGTAGCAGAAATATTTTATTTTTTTATTTATCAATCTTGTTTCATGGATCCCTGCTGAGGAAGCACCTCTGGGATGTGAAACATGTCATGGTTAATATACATACATACAATATGAGTCATAATCATAGTAAAAAACAATTATATGTTACAAAGAAAAATAAAGACAATAAAATAAACATAATTTTTTACAACTGTGATTTGCAAAGGTCATATTGAATACAATTATTTCTCTATCTATAAGGAATTAAAAGATATCACTAGCCATACAGCAACAAAAGACCCAACACGTAGCAATCATGCCACTCATATCAACAGTTACGTATTTCGTTGTTATGCTAATGATACAGGGATTCTGGGGTAAAATATATTTGAGTAGTTAAAATCTGAACAAGGAAGAAGAATGAAGTTGCTAATCTTTGGATATGTGTCAATAATCAAATGTAGAACATACTGATCATAGCCAAATATTATTTGTTTGTGCAAAATTTCATAGAAACTTGGATACTTCAAATATTGATATACGTCTTATTAGACATATTACAGAAAGAAGTTTTGTGAGAAAATGTGAACCAATAATTGTTAAACACAAATACAAAAATATTATGTGATTAAATCCACTGAATATTGATGAAATAAAAACATTCAACACATAAATTACTATTCTCTATAAAACTTCCAAACAAATGTTCCATAGCCTTGATGGATTCTCTGATGCACCAAATGTTACTAAAAATTTTACAGTGAAATTGCTGCACACTTAAATACGTTCTTTATTGTTCATAATACAGTGAAAAACTGTAAATAATTTTATAAAAATTTCAGAAGTGCTGGGCTACTAATATATATATTATAGAGGTTACTAGATACATATTTCCAATTTTTTCTAATATGTGGCATTTGATTTTATTTATTTAATATATATAGTAACTGGGTGACCGATCTCCGCTCGGCATCTTTCGGTTTCTGTTCAATATCCAAGATTTCGAGTAAATTTTGATTAAAGTAAAAGGCTTGAAGGCTTCCTAGGCATTTTGAGGTGCACAGTTAACCAAAGAGAAGCTTAACTAACATCAGTAGGCTTACTGGTACCTAAAACTTCTACGTAATGAGCTTAGAGCCATTTCCGAGAAACCAAATACAAAAATTGCTCCTTTTTTTATCTTGTTAAAAACTTGAAAAGCAAAACATTATCTACATATTAAAATTTCATCCTAATCGTTAGATCCATTTGCGAGACCGCCTCATAAATTGCTTTCAAAGAAAAATGCTATTATTATGTTTAATAGAAATCTTAATGTCACTCAGGGATTTATTAATGGTGTGAGATTTTTGGTAATTCAGGGGATTCTACAATAACCCTTGATGATGGATTCTTACATAACTCGACGAGAAAAATTGAAAGTAAAAAAAAAAAAAAAGAAAAATTATATCTAATTTAGTTCTCGAGATATAATAATTCAAAATTGATGTGGTTGGTTGAAATGCGACCTGGACCAGAAGATAAATTTCGCCATAGCCAAGTTTCATGAAGAATTCATATGAAACTCGTCGAGACAAATTGAAAATAAAGAATTTATTTTTCTGATATCTCAAGTGAAGAGGTTAGGATTAGATCTGGCCTGGACCAGAAAAAAATCCACCAAAACCACTGTCTATAAGGTGGAAATGTACTTCCAATGTTTTATTTTGTTGCTAGGTTGAAATACAGCCTGGACCAGAAGAAACGTCACCAAAAGCTCAAGGAACTAGACCTTTAACTGATTTTTGACATGCTATATCTCGAAACTAAGCGAGATATCAAGAACATTTATTCTTTATTTTCAATATATTTCGTCAAGTTCTAAAAAATTCATCATCAGATTGTGACGTCACGGAAATGATAGAACATCATCAGTGTTTAATTCATTCACTCTGATAAAACTATGCTCATACCTCACGTGGTAGTATTTAATGACAAACTAACAACCACATTTTACAGTCAAAAAGTAAACGATGATTACTTTATAACTGGTATTGCTAATATTATTTTCAAAGGAGTTTCTGTAAAGTATCACATCTTCATTTTTAATGTTTTACAATTAAAACTGCATTCTAATATTTCCACGGGTCAGCCAGTATACAAGAACTGTTCGTTTAAATATTCGTTGAAATCAAAGAGAAGCTTTTTGTAGGCTTTCTGGTACCTGAATTGTCTACAAGATGGCACTAGTGCCATTTTCGAGATACCGAGAGAAAAACTTGTTTGTATTTTTGAAACTCGCTTTTTTGTAGTGAAGACAACTATTTAGGTAATCTTAAAAGTCAAAACGTTATCTAAATATCAAATTTAATCCAAATCGTCATAGCCATTTCCGAGATCCAATGTATATATATATATAAGAATTGCTCATTTAAAGATATATTATATATCAATAAATTGGATAATTTTATGCCTTATATGAAAATAAGAGACCTAATTATCACATACTTCACATAAGTAAGACATTTTACCAGTCTTCATGTATTATGTGTTGTCAATCTCACACAGTTTATAGAAGATGGATGCAAAGCTTGTAAGATGACAGGAGTGGTATTTGTTGATTTGTCAGCAGTGTATCACATCATCAACCATCAACTACTACTAGACAAGTTCTACTAACCTGACCAGTGAATTTCAGTCAGTAAATTTACTGCTACTCTTCTAAAGACACACAGATTCTTTGTTGACTTCCTAAGACAGCACAGCCATTGGGGGTTACAGAAGAATGGTCTACTCTTAAAGAAGTGTGCCAGCCCCAATTCTGTTTAACACTTATAACAATGATAAGCCTGTACCACCCTACAGCAGGGGGTTTCCCTTATGCTGATGATCTTGCTCTGGGCACACAGAGCCAGAAGAGAGGAGCATCAGGGTACTACAGCACAAACCAGCTTAAAGCAAATCCTTTGAGAACAAGAGGATGAGCTTTTCACTTAAGGAATAGAGAAGCCAAAAGAAATATGGTCTGAGGTTGAACTAGAATTTTGCAACACTAACATATCTAGGAGTAACCCTTGACAGATACTTCACATTCAGGAAATGCTACATGAATTACAAGCTGAAAGTTTTCATTAGGAACAATCTGGTTCACATTAGGATAGCCAACCTGAAACAATCTGATCTCCAGCCTTAGCACTGCGTTATTCAGCAGCAGAGTATGCCTGTCTTGTATGGTATACCTCAACTCGTGCCAAACAGGTGGACATAGCTATCAATAACACCTGCAGAATCATAACAGGCTGTTTAAAATACACTCCAGTTAAATAGCTCCGCCACCTCGCAGGAAAAGCATCACCTTCAGTTCAAAGAGAAATAGCAGCAAACAAGAAAGATAGTGTACCATGAAAGAACTTGTCCAATACAGAAGCATTTACTGCACAGACTGTAATCCCGGAAAATATGTTATTGTGTAACTATGTGTTTCTGACTCAAAATAAATAAATCAAATGTGTTGTAAGTTTATTCGGGAACATTAGCAATTATCCACATACTTCAAACTCATAAGGCCACTCACATTCATAAATTCTTTTACGTTACAATTACACTACAGTTTTTAGTCTTATTTTTACAAATAATAACAGCATATGGATATTTAATGATACATATTGTTTTACATCCTACACTTCTACTGGACCAACTAAACCATTTCTTCACAAACACAAAGCTGCTAATCTGTATGTGTTCTTTTATGTATCGTTAAGTTAGAAGGATACTTAAATGATTTTCCACAAACTTTACAAGCATAAGGGCGCTCACCTGTGTGAACTCTTTTATGTGTTACAAGGTCACAAGAGTGTCTAAACGATTTTCCACATATTTCACAAGTAAAAGGTCGTTGACTTGTGTGTATACTTTTATGTTTTTTAAGACCGCTAGATCGTTGCAAAAGATTTTTCACAAATTTCACAAGAATAAGGCCGCTCACCTGTATGAACCCTCTTATGTGTTATTAAACTACTAGACTCTTTAAATGATTTTCCACAAACTTGACAAGCATAAGGTCGCTCACCTGTATGAATTCTTTTGTGTATTATAAAGCCACTAGACGTTTTAAACAATTTCCCACAATCTTCACAAGCATAAGACCACTCAGCTGTATGAACTTTTTTATGTTTTGTAAGGCAACCTGACTGTTTAAATGATTTTCCACAAACTCCACACACATACGTCCGCTCAGGGCAAATGGATTTTTTGGTGTGATGTAAGGTTAACATATTCTATAAACGATTTTCCACAAACTTCACAGGTATAAGACCTCTCACCTGTATGAGTTCTCTTATGTATTTTAAGGCTACTGAGGTTTGTAAGCGATTTTTCACAAATTTCGCAAACATAAGGACGCTCACCTGTATGAATTCTTTTATGTCTAATAAGGTAACTAGACCGTGCAAAAAGTTTTCCACATACTTCACAAGAAAAAGGCCGCTCACCTGTATGAATTCTTTTGTGTGTCTTGTTATGACTTGTAAGCTCAGAAGAACTTTTAAAGGATTTTCCACAGACTTCACAAACGTACGGCCGCTCATTTGTATGAAGTCTCTTATGTTTTATAAAGCTACTGGACTGTACAAACGATTTTCCACATACTTTACAATCATAAGGCTTCTCTCCTGTATGAATTCTTTTATGTATTCTAAGGTTACTAGACTGTTTAAATGATTTTCCACATACTTTACAAGCATAAGGCTTCTCTCCTGTATGAATTCTTTTATGTTTTCTAAGGTAACTAGACTGTTTAAATGATTTTCCACAAACTTCACACTCATAAGACCGCTGACCTTTATGGACTACTTTTATGTGCCATAAGGTCACCAGAGTGTACAAACATTATCCCGCAAACTTCACAAGTGTAATATTGCTTACTTGTATTAATTCTTTCATGCAATATAAGAGGACTTGAGTCCGTGATAAACTTTCCACAAACTTCAGAAGTGTAAGCCTGCTGCTGATCATGTACGGGAATGGCATGGCGACACCTGCAAATAAAGTAATGGTAGAAAATCTAGAGTAATCAGTTATATTGCCTCTACAAGTATGAATTTATAAGTCCTGGAACTAATGAGTTAATTTTTTATGATATACTATTAATAAGTGATGAATCTTTTTAAAATAAATTCAAGTACATGTAACAAAGAAATTGGTACCTGCAGCTACAAATGTAACATAATGTAACTTAGTCCACAACCCAAAGGAGTCATACTAAGCCATCATGTCAGGGGTTGGACGGCCAGTTCCTTTCCACTGGGACCTACAGTTTCATGTGAAGTCTGAGCCTCAGAAAGACCTGACATAACTCATACCATCAGACAGAACTCTAAAAAATTCCTTCACCCACCGGGATTTGAACCCGGAACCAGAGCAGCGAAATTTTTGAAAGCAAGCATCTTAACCACTGAGCTACCAGGCTGCTCCCCTACAATACAGAAGGGTCAGCTTATTGATTACTTTATAGTTTCCTTGTATTTGCTGCTAGATTTTCATTTGATTTTCCTTATATAAAACAATTTAGATAATTTTGCGATGGTTTAATAATGTATACAAAAAATATTTGATTTTTAATATCTGACACACAAAAGAGTTTTAAATTTGTTGCATATTATAGACTAAATATGCTATAGCACACATTCTTGTATTATCGTATCTCACATTCTTTAACAGTTTCATATATAATAGTGATCATTATTCTATTTAAACAACCTCATTTAATTAATATATATTGGCAGTCCCATTTGTACATCAGTAAGAATTTACCGCTCAAATAACAAAAATAATTATACAATCAATCTAGATCTACTGTGTGTTATATTTGCCATCAAATTCAGTAATCTATATATTGTCAATTACACAATAAAATAGAGCATATTTTAAAAATTTGTATTTTCATCTCTGAATCAATCAATTTACTGAATGGGTTCACCACACACTCACAGAATTGGATCATTAGTATTCCAATGAGCTAGTTTATTTTTATGTTGTGTTTTGAGTATCTGATTGTATTAATCTACATATCTATAAATGAGAAAATGAGAAAGTTTGGATGTGTGTTTGGATGTACTTCTGGAATCAATCACACCTTAATAACTCAACATATTTAAATGAAATTTGGCATGAAGTCAGTTAATTGTGTGAAAAGTGACATAGGATAGATTTTATCCCACAAAAACAGATGTTCTTTTCATTAATATCTGTTCGCAAACAACAAAGTTTCCTACTTCGTAGACAGCCGTGCAACGTATACTCATTGCTTTTTATGTAAATCGCAAACACTACTTTTCAGAAATAAAAGCAAAACCTTCTTACAAATATAAGATTGTATATACAAACCGACACACTTGACAAACAATAGTTTGGAAGCTGGAATTATAAACCTATACTTAACCTTAAATTAAAGAAAAGGTAGGTACTGTTGTTAAGTTTGCAAAGAGATGTTTTCATTTGCGTACATAAAATAGTATGACATATCAAATATTACACCATAATTTCGTTCGTAATATATGTGTCATAATAAATGTGAAAAATCAAAGCTTGGAAAAAAAAACAACGTAAAATGCTACGAGTATACCAGCACGAAAGTCGGTTCAATAAAAGTGCAAAATCGTCATTCCTAAAATGTTGTATTTATAAAAATGTAAAGGATTCCATTCTATCTCGGTTTTATTTATTTCCTGTTTCTTTTTTGTTACTATACAGTCTGTATTTCAAATTATTTTTGCTAAAATTTAAAACTTAACTAACCCTTTTTATTTTTTGTTCAAAATTTTTGTACAAATAGTAGAGACTATGATGCACGAAACAGTGATTTTTACTTACTGTTCAATATTCTGCAAATATATATAGAATTCTACACTTAAAACGAATGTATTCAATGGGCTAATGTAGATACTTATTTTTTCATGAAACAACACCGGAAGTCGTTTACAATAGAATACACCTCATTTACACAGAGCTAATGAAAGCTGCTTATTGATTACTAATAATAACTAAATTCCATCTGCCTTATGCTGTAACAAAAACATTCTGGCCCAGGCAGCATTTCAACCAAACCATTATTTCTGCTAATATTGCCACTACAAAATCAAACAATACGAACACATCTCAACACATTAAATGCACTTGAACTACATTTCGAGTAGTAACAGAATTTTCTATATCAATATTCCTAATTAGTATAGCGTAATTTACCATCACAATTAATTTAATTATACACCTTACTAAATCACTAACAATAAAAGTCACTTTATCGCGATGTAAACTTGACCAGCAATATAAACGATTGTAGAGAATTATGGACTTTCCGTTGTACAAGCATTTTAGTATATATTTTTTAGTTACGTTACTTCATGAAGCTGACGACATAGTTCATGTGGCTGAATGTAGTTTCAGATTATTAAGTATTTAATTTACTGCGTTTTATGAGCGACACATTGCCAGCGTCATTATTCGGGTTCATTTAGTATTGCTATCTGAAATAATAAGTTTATTTCGCTATTCATGACGTTACTAACATACAATATAGTGAATGTATTAATGTGCGAGTGATAGAAGCTTTGATTTTCTAGAGGTAATTTTAAAATCCAGCCTGTGCCAGAATGAGATCTGAAACATTATTAGTTATTTAAGCTTCTTTCATGAGCGCCATTTTAGTGACATCATGTATCGCTTTGTACCGATATTGTATCAAAAGATATAGCAGAACAACGTTGTCCGAAGAAAATTTTTGAAATTTATAAATGTTTTATTCAGATAGTGGAGTGGCAGACAAGTGGAATGGTAATTCGCTGGTAGTCATTCAATTCTGTTTGCAGAGTGAAAAACCAATTATCAAGAAACAATTAATTACTACTTTAACATTGGAACATATTTTAGCGCAGAATTAATGGTACAAAACGAATGAACTATAGTAAACTGGTCTAAAGGTATTCAACTGTTTCCACAGATAGAGAAACCAACATTAACACATCATTATGAATAGATGGAATCAATATATCCCCAAAAAAATCAATATTTAATGAACAATATAATTTTCTTTTTTTAAAAATAAAGAAATAAATCAGTAATTGTCAGATACTCAGTGCAAATAAAAACATTAATTTTAAGTTTCACAATTTTTTAAGGGAAATGAACATACGTGGGCCACTTAGGTATTTATTTGCTCTTTGAATGTTAGTGTTTTATATATATACCTTTAGCCGATTCCATCAATTTATTGCTAATGTTTGAGTTTCCATTAATTAAATCTATATTCATTTTTATTTGTAAGACGTGAAATTAGTAATTTTAAGAGATGCTGAGTAAACGAAAGGCAAATGTTTCAAAGAAATGTTAGGAAGCAAGGGCTATGAAAATAGCCAAAACCTAGGAGACTAAAGCCGTCAAGCAGAGCTGCAAAGGATTGAGCAGTTGGCATGTCTTGGAGCTTCTGTGGCTGATGAATTGCCGGAGCAATCGCAAGTTGGGCGACGACAGCAAACTGAACACTTGGTGTCGGGACTATCTGCCGAGACACCAGGAAAAACGTGAGCTCAGTGCAAAGAGCAAGCCGAACGGCAATCGATCTCAAGAGCTGCTGAAAAACCGAAGCAAACGAAAAGATGGAGACAACAACATGCAGTATTGGCATTGCAGCGAGTTGCTGAAACACCCCAACAAACGCGAGCTCAGGCGAGAAGCACAAGCCATCCATCAAGAGCTACTGAAACACCGGAGCAAACGAAAAATCGACGACGTCAGAACGCCGCATATTTGGCATCACCATGAGTTGCTGCAACTTTGGAATAATAGCGATCTAGGCGCCATCAGCATGCCAGGTATGGAACCATTGAAACAGCTGTTTTCTAACAACACAGATGCATAGCAGGCGATTTTTGAATCTTATCAGAAAGAATAATTCCTGGTTCTATATGACATCTTTTGGATCTGATAGAAATGTTGCAAAACAAGGATTTTCACCGACATTTACTATCCAGGGGCAAGTAGATGACAGAATTGGATCTATTCTTCCTTCGTCGAATACGAAACCACTGTATTTACAGATATATTTCATGGGCGATGAAGAAGCAGAAACTGAAAGATGTTATAGAATTATCGATGGGACTGAGACCATACAAACAATACAACGGGTATTGCACTGACAACAATGCCTTGGTTAGGGAATTCAAAATGGCTTTGGGCTGGCGTTTGGGGATGGGGAGGGGGGGGTTTAGCAGGTCAAATGTATCCGGGCTCGCCTGGCTGATGGGGGGCCCGATAACCTGCTGTAGGGGCCCCTCAAACGACAAGTTGTAGATCTAAAAAAAAAGGTCGCCCATTTGGTCTGAGGGAGGGCCCTAACTGATGAATTCGCCAAGGGCCCCCAACTGGTCACCCAGGGCTCCAAAATCCTAGAGCCGGCCCTGCCCAAAGTAACCTGCAAGGTAGTGATCCATCCCGACCGTGTGCCACGAGGAAAACACAAGAGATGTTACAACGCATCGACGAGTTACAAGATCGCATTAATCCTACCGGACATAGGGGACCCAAAGTTCGACGTGGAATCAGAACCACGTGAGCATTCTGGCGTACTTCACATCACACAACAACCTGTGCCAGAGGTGAAGGTCGAGCTAAGAACCTATGAAAATCCTCGCTGAGACTGGGATTCAAGCTGGGAACTTTTCCATCTCCAGTTGGAAGCCCTAACCACAGAGCGTTCAAACCTCTCAAGAAAATCATATATTACATCACTCTTCCACACGGACTGAAGTCGCAGGTAACTGCTAGTGTACCTATTAATGCTTAGGCAGTAAAAGTAGAAGAATTATTCAGTAATTTTTAGAATTTAAGGCACTGAATACACCTGACATTTATTGCAAGCCCTGTGAGTGTGGGCAGTGCGGTGCGGTACGGACCATGTGAGATGTGTATGTGTTTGTGTATGCATGTGCCAAGTGACAAAGTCAACCATAGCTTTGGACAGAATAAAGAAGACACTTGGGTTTGACTTAAAAGCAATACACATATTGGTCCAAGCAAACTGATACTGGGACAGCTTGATTAAGGAGGGTATACAAAAACTTCTCGACAAAGATATAGTAGAGCAATGGGATAATCAACCTTAGCACAGCATGGAATAAGATGATTAGTCAGATAAAAGAGAGGTAACAGAGCCATTGAGATTTTTCGAGAAGGCACTCCAACCTCCATGACCTGTATCCCAAAAATGCCTGACTACCTGCTGTCCAACTAGTCCCACCAGTGATCCCAATGAGTACACATGACCCTAATGTCACAGAAAACCATTAATGGCCACCCTAGCAACCTGACAATTCGACAGGAGACGAAATCTGAGGAGAATTCGAAATGTCAAATTTATGCACTCCATCTTTGGAACAACTGATTAATATCTGGAACGCCTCCATTATTTCAATATTCAACATATCCAAAAATCAGTAAGAAATAATGATAGGTCATAGCCTATGATGTTCACTTCTGGTATTCTATAGTATCTTGAAACTACTCAATACAATGATAGATTAACTTCATTCTTGTTAATATTCATCCTATTTTGGCAAAAAATTTGTGGTGTAGGAAACCCCATTTAACAAAAACAAAAACCCATATTTCATCATTACTAAAGACTGACAACACATGGTTGAGCAAACAAGACTACACTCAAATTTAACAGCAGAAAAGAAGGTATTATATTAGTTTAGTCCCTACATGATAATATTGATAAAAATAGATTAACACTTTCCAATTCATGGATTAATATTGAATTAATTACATTCATAATAGCTTCCAGCCATTACATCTACCTTCAAACATTTATTTAAATCTATACCAATATTACGCAACACAGATCTAAACCAAAACCCGCATCATGAAAGTATGTGTTACCTCAAAATAAAATAGAGAGCCTCGCTCTTACCTGGTTTGTCGAAAAGTGAGAGGAAGTTGTGCAGACCTGCAAGTGTCTTGATGTAGATGGAGCTTGGTGAAGTCTTGAATACTTCAAAGCAATGCACACAGAAATACAAAGGGCATGTAACACCTGTGACATGCTGAAATACGTGTCTTGTTAGAGAATTCCAAGATAAAAATATCTGTGCACAAGAAGCGCACTCACGCTGAAATAGTGTTTGCTGTTTCATAGTAATTTTACTGCTATGATCAGCTCTGTGAGAATAGAAGGTTGACAGAGCTGAGAAAACCTTACCGCAGTAATTGCAAATGTACTTTGGAATATTTATGAGTCGGCTGTGAGAGAAAACGTGCCTTACTAGAAAATCCCGTGTTTTGCAAATACGCCAACAATTGGCACATGTGAACAGTAGCTCCTGGTAGCTGATGTGTCACTGCTACTCTCCTGATAAGGTGAACTGACATTGTTTGCATTAGACTGAACTAGATGCGTATTCACTGCCATCTGCACAGATACAGATTTCTCCCCTATGTCAGTAAATTCTTGGCCACTACACAATTAGCAAATTTTCTGCAAAGAGAAAAAAATATTTGATTTATTCCACAATATCTACAAAAATTCATAAAAACAAGTACATAAAATCAGTAAAATTTTTAAGCTCATTTACAATTTATATACATAATTACTACATAGCAACACATGCACTACAAATATCAATTATAGTGCTATATATGATAAACTATACACATTTGCTAAGAAAAATTTGTTATATAAAGCACTTTACTATGGAATTATATCAGTATACCATTTGAACACACTAATAAAATTGATTTAAAAAAATGCTATGAATTCGTCAAATAAGTTTTAAAAATCACTAATTAATGATACAGTGATCTCTAGTAGCACTAATAGTAACTTATTTGTGCAGCACAAATAGTTATATGTGCAGCAAACATTTTATTGAGTTAAATAACAAACAGATGATATATTCTATTTATCCCCATATAAATATTTGAAATACACTTCCACACCAATGATAAAAATATAGTCAAATTATATAATCAACATTATATTTTAATGCCTATATAATTGTTTGAGGAGAAATTGTTACTAATATTTAGTTTTACTACATACGAAGTCCATCTGATGCAAGAACACAATGACCAATCATAAACTTGAAGGAAGGTTTAATGCTATACAGTAAAAAATATTAGCACTTGTTTCCAGTTTCATTTCCCAGTAAACAGTAATTACATAATTGGAATATATGGGAGAACTAGTGATCTCTTGTTGATATCATATGCTTTTTCTAGATGAAAATAATTTACTTACAACAAATCAACATGGATTTCGGAAGAAAAGATCATGTGAAACACAGCTGGCCCTATCTAGACATGAGTAATGAAAGTTATTGATGCAGGTTCACAAGTAGATCTATTTTTTTTTAGATTTTCAGATAGCCTTTGACTCTGTGCCACGCAACCGCCTTTTAGCAAAAGTTCGAGTGAATGGTATATTGGATCAGCTTTGTGAATGGATAAAGGATTTTCTAACTGTCGGTCGCAGTATGTCGTCGTTGAAGGAGAAAGTTCTAATCTAGATGTTACATCGCGTGTACTCAAGGAAGTATAACAGGACCACTTGTATTCTTAATTTTTATAAACGATCTCGGAGACAAAGTGAAAAGCATTTTTAGATTGTTTGCTGATGATGCGTTATTTATAGGGAAGTAAGGAATTTGGCTGATTGCTTAGAAATTCAGCGTGATCTGTATGTTATTTTGGCATAGTGCGCTGAGTGGCAACTTACAAGGGCTGTGGAGAAGTTCTCGGCCTCGACCATAGACGGCAGCACTACCCATGGGATTTTTTCTGTGCAAGGGTGCAAGTGCCAGCAACCTGCAAGAAATTGCAAGTCATATTGTAGCTTGTCTTGTACAGTTGTTTG
>JARYHS010006964.1:4306233-4344202 GCA_031002005.1 Vandiemenella viatica
CGTAATGAATGGGGCTTTCCACGATACTAAAATTAAAATTTCAATAGTGATTTTTTTCTGAAAAAATGCTCTAAAATTAAATAAAATAGCTATTTATGAGTGTGAAACCAAAAATTTGGCTACAAAGTAATATAGCAAAAGATAATTTTTAATTATGGTAAAATATCTAACCCCTTTTTTCTTGCCATACTAAACAGCATCAAAGACATTCTGTCTATTACTGATGTTTCTCTCACCTGCAAATTCCATAAATTATCTTACAAAATGGTGATAATTTCTGTAACACAAGGAACATAAGGAAGTAGATTCGTGTAGAGTGGCATTGATTTTGTCTTCTGCCATCCTGATTTTAGGATGTTTCCTGAAAACGGACATGGCTGAATTCCTTCCAGTTCATAGTTTTGAATCCTTTACTGCCACTAATGAAATTCGTATTACTGAAACATATAAACACAAAAAAAGATGTTGAATGGATTCAATGTATTCCTTTCCATCATTTTATTCAGGGAGGAGCATTATCGGAATTTTTTTCTTCTTCACCTAATATAGGCATGGCTGTTGAGTTATTCGTGGGTTGCTTCAAAGAAATTGGTCTGTAATGATGCTTACTGTACCACTCCTAATGCATTGAGGTGTCTGCATAAATGAGCAGAATCTAATTCCCTAAATTAACTCGGTCTGAGAAAGGTGTACTCCTTAAACTTCTGGCACATCTCACTGGCTGACAAAAGTTTGGTATTCTCTCATTTGTCATGTAATTAAAATATAAATTCCTCCTTAGGGTATACTGGAATTTAGTATAACCATAGTAGCCATAACTTAATTGGCCAGAAATTTATTTGGTAAACTTTTTGGCTATCTGTAGTTTCCAATTATTATTTTTTTTTTGCTATCATAAAAATAGTGCTCTTAGATATATATACTTCTCGAAGTTCTATCTGATATTTTTAGCAAACTAATATTTTCCCTTTGCAGTTTGGGTTTTACTGATAATGATCTATCATTTTAATTGTGTTGTCATCTCAATATATGTCAGAGCCACTGTATTATGTCCTCATATTATGTTTTCCTATTACAGCTAACTCTTCTTTTCTGTAAGGATCTAAGCTACAGCTTTTTCTTCTTAACTTGGACGCATGCACCATTTTGTTATTTACTTACTTTTTTTTGGCTGATAAATATATTTTACAAAACAAAGGCCAAGCTAATCATACAGACAGGCACACTTCTGTAGTCAGAGCTTTATGGTACATAAAAATAGTGCTCTTAGATACATATACCTACACTTCTCGAAGTTCTATATAATGAAAAAAGCCTCTTTTCTGCCATGCTATAATCTAGTTTTACTGACAAATGGGATAGTCCAATGGTCCCATTTTCATATAATCTTATTGTTTCATCTTTGAGTCTGCAGTAGTAATGTCAGTTGCCAATGATGTCTAAATCTGTATTAGGGTGTGATAATAAATTAAATTTCAACAATTTCTTTTACATTAATAAATCTGCATCCATAAGGATTTCTTCTTTTCTAATTTTGTAAGATAAGTGCTCTTAAGATTTGGTCACATATAAACTTCCAGTGACACACATATAGCCTCAAGAAAATCTTTAGTTGGGTTTTTCTCTGGCACTGGGAGATCTTTGATCAATGCAACACGTTCAGGCATGGAGGTAGAAAAAGAGAAGAGACAAGGTGTCGCTTAAACTGCAAAGCAGCCTGTAAACTCCAGAGCCGACTGTGCATGCGCAGCCGCAATCTTTGTCAATTCAAAACATTGGTCTGTTTTCATTACCTTGCTGCTGTGAACATTTCATGTTCGGATATTTCAAGCTATGTTGTAATGCCAAATTGTGTTTTCTATGGTTGTACAAACAGAATAAGTAAAAAACAACCTGGAATAACATTCCATAGGTAAGTAATTATTGTTCTTGAAGTGTTTGTAATTTGATGTCTGCAAGACATTATAGGTGACATCACATTTACAGTGCCTGTTAAAGAAGTTTATTCAAAGCTTGCAATTGGATGACGGTGTTATCAAATACTTGTTCAGGCAGAAAACCATTTTATCTTACTATTTTTCACACGTGGATCAAGTTTACAACACAATGAAGCGAATACATTATTCTATGTGCTGTAGTCCAGTTGTACCTAATTTATATTGAAAGTGTATGATGAAATTAATTGTGATATTTTGTAATATGCTTCATAGGAATCGTAATGTAATCCGCAATACGTTTCAAGTGTTTAGTTGTATTTGTGTCGTTTAACTTTTTTGCTTCAACATTAAGTCAAATTGTGATTAGGTTGAAATGCAACCTGTTGCAGAATATTCTTTTTATAGTATAAGTAACAAATTATTTCTTATTAGTTACTTGTTGAGCACCTTGTCAGTGACACAAGCCTGCGACTTTTGATATATGGTAGCATGATAATTGCACTGGTCAGTTCTATCATTACCGTGGTGCCATAATCTGATGATGAATACTTATGTGACTTAAAGAAACTAATTGAAAGTAAAAAACACATTTTTTTGATATCTCACTTAGTTCTCTTTTCTTTTGGTCCAGGCCACATTTCGATCTAACCACCTCACTTTTGAGACAACATATCTCGAGAACTAAGTGAAATATATAAATGAATTCATAACAGATTGTGGACCCACAGTAATGATAGACTCCTCTTGCACTGATGCTGCTGACGATTTTAAATAGGTCTAGCGAATACCAGTGCAATATCTTCTCAGTAAGCCGTGAATTCTTTTGAAGGTTTCAGTTGTTTTAAAGTCCTAACCATTCATCTAGGCTATTTTAAATTTTTTATATAGGACTTGCTTCTCTTGATTACAAATCCTTTGACCTCCACCACATCCTTAAATGATCCATTCCTGACTTTGCCTGTGACTGTGACAGATACAGTATGGTTCCAAATGCTTCAAGCTGACCTACTATCACCACTGTGAGACCCATCATAGAGACAGCTATCAAATCACAAATTGCTCGTATTTATTCTGCCTATCTCTACTGGTGTTTTCATTGTTGTACATGTTACTACCTATACATCCAAATTGGATAGTTTGAGGTAATATATGTAGCGATTTGCTTCATGTATTTGCATATTATTAGGAAAACTTCTTATTTACCCTTAATCTACATCTACATATATACCCTGCAGTTCACAAAATTGTAGGTGGCAGAGGATGCTCAGCACCAAAGCTAATATCTTTGGTGAGCATTCCAATCCCTTATGGTACGAGGGAAAAATGAATTCATATAAGAATCAGTGCGGTCTGTTTCTCTAATCTTATCTTTCCTGTCATTCCAGCTCAGATAGGTTGGTGAACGAAGTATTTAACTATACTCATAAGTGAAAGTGGGAGTACACATGTTTAACAATAAGTTTAAACGAAATGTGCATCGTATATCTACCAGAGACCTAATCAGTTCTGTAAAGCTTTCATAAGGACTGAACCAAGCGGTCACGAATCGAGCGGCTCTTCTTTGTACTTTCTCTATACTTTCATTCAACCCCTTCCGAAACGGATCCCAAATGGCACTAGAATAGTCCAAATGTGGAGGCACAACATATTTGTATGCTATCTCCTTTGTTTTTTCATTACAATTTTTCAAGATTTGACCTATGAATCGCAGCCTAGAATTAGCTCTACCTACTAATGAATTAATGTGTATGTCCCATTTCATATTCCTTTCAACTGTTACTCTCAATTATTTAATACAATCGACCATATCAATAACTAAATTGTTAACTTGTATTTCTGAACAATTGGATTTTTTTGTTAGTTATGCTCATTGTCTTGCACTTTGTACAATTTACTGTAAGCTGCCACTCAGCACACTATGCCAAAATAACATCCAGATCACGCTGAATTTCTAAGCAATCAGCCAAATTACTTACTTCCCTATAAATAACTGCATCATCAGCAAACAATCTAAAAATGCTTTTCACTTTGTCTCCGAGATCATTTATAAAAATTAAGAATACAAGTGGTCCTGTTATACTTCCGTGAGGTACACTGATGTAACATCTAGATTAGAAGAAATTTCTCTTTCAACGACGACATACTGCGACCGACCAGTTAGAAAATCCTTTATCCATTCACAAAGCTGATCCAATATACCATACGCTCGAAGTTTCGCTAAAAGGGGGTTGTGTGGCACAGAGTCAAAGGCTATCTGAAAATCTAAAAAAAATTACATCTACTTGTGAACCTGCATCAATAACTTTCATTACATCATGTGTAAATAGGGCCAGTTGTGTTTCACATGATCTTTTCTTCCGAAATCCGTGTTGATTTGTTGTAAGTAAATTATTTTCATCTAGAAAAAGCATATGATATCAACAAGAGATCACCAGTTCTCCCATTTATTCCAATTATGTAATTACTGTTTACTGGAAATGAAACTGGAAAAAAGTGCTAATATTTTTTTACTGTATAGCATTAATCTTTCCTTCAAGTTTATGATTGGTCATTGTGCTTCTTACATCAGATGGAATTCGTATGTAGTAAACCTAAATATTAGTAACAATTTCTCCTCAAACAATTATATAGGCATTAAAAATGTAAAATATAATGTTGATTATATAATTGACTATATTTTTATCATTAGTGTGGAAGTGTATTTCAAATATTTATATAGGGATAAATAGAATATATCATCTGTTTTTTATTTAACTCAATAAAATGTTTGCTGCACATATAACTATTGTTACTATCTAGAGATAAATTACTATTAGTGCTACTAGAGATCACTGTATCATTCATTAGTGACTTTTTAAAACTTATTTGAAGAATTCATAGCATTTTTTAAATCAATTTTATTTGATATAATTCCATAGTAAAGTGCTTTATATAACAAATTTTTCTTAGCATAATGTGTATAGTTTATCATATATAGCACTATAATTGATATTTGTAGTGCATGTGTTGCTATGTAGTAATTATGTATATAAATTGTAAAATGAGCTTAAAAGTTTTTACTGATTTTATGTACTGGTATTTATGAATTTTTGTAGATATTGTGTAATAAATCAAATATTTTTTTCTCTTTGCAGAAAATTTGCTAGTTGTGTAATGGCCAAGAATTTACTGACATAGGGGAGAAATCTGTATATGTGCAGATGGCAGTGAATACGCATCTAGTTCAGTCTAATGTAAGCAGTGTCAGTTCACCTTATGAGGAGAGTAGCAGTGACACATCAGCTACCAGGGAGCTACTGTTCACATGTGCCAATTGTCGGCGTATTTGCAAAACACGGGATTTTCTAGTAAGGCACGTTTTCTCTCACAGCCGACTCATAAATATTCCAAAGTACATTTGCAATTACTGCGGTAAGGTTTTCTCGGCTCTGTCAAACTTCTATTCTCACAGAGCTGATCATAGCAGTGAAATTACTGTGAAACAGCAGCCACTATTTCAGTGTGAGTGCGCTTCTTGTGGCACAGATATTTTTATCTTGGAATTCTCTAACAAGACACGTATTTCAGCATGTCACAGATGTTTTGTGCCCTTTGTATTTCTGTGTGCATTGCTTTGAAGTATTTCAAGACTTCACGAAGCTCCATCTACATCAGGACACTTGCAGGTCTGCACAACTTCCTCTCAGGTAAGAGCGAGGCTCTCTATTTTATTTTGAGGTAACACATGCTTTTATGATGCGGGTTTTGGTTAGATCTGTGTTGCATATATTGGTATAGATTTAAATAAATGTTTGAAGGTAGATGTAATGGCTGGAAGCTATTTTGAATGTAATTAATTCAATATTAATCCATGAATTGGAAAGTGTTAATCTATTTTTATCAATATTATCATGTAGGGACTAAAACTAATAAAATACCTTCTTTTCTGCTGTTAAATTTGAGTGTAGTCTTGTTTGTCTACCATGGGTTGTCAGTCTTTAGTAATGATGAAATATGGGTTTTTGTTTTTGTTAAATGGGGTTTCTACACCACAAATTTTTTGCCAAAATAGGATCAATATTAACAAGAATGAAGCAAATCTATCATTGCATTGAGTAGTTTCAAGATACTATAGAATACCAGAAGTGAACATCATAGGCTATGACCTATCATTATTTCTTACTGATTTTTGGATATGTTGAATATTGAAATAATGGAGGTGTTCCAGATATATCAGTTGTGTAAAGCATTCCCAGTCCTTCCAAAGGTGGAGTGCATAAATTTGACATTTCGAATTCTCCTCAGATTTCATCTCCTGTCGAATTGTCAGGTTGCTAGGGTGGCCATTAATGGTTGTCTGTGACATTAGGGTCATGTGAACTCATTGGGATCACTGGTGGGACTAGTTGGACAGCAGGTAGTCAGGCATTTTTGGGATACAGGTCATGGAGGTTGGAGTGCCTTTCTCGAAAAATCTCAATGGCTCTGTTTCCTCTCTTTTAGCTGACTAATCATGCTGTGCTAGGTTGATATCCCATTGCTCTACTATATCTTTGTCGAGAAGTTTTTGTACACCCTCCTTAATCAAGCTGTCCCAGTAACAGTCCTGCTTGGACCAATATGTGCATTGCTTTTAAGTCAAACCCAAGTGTCTTCTTTATTCTGTCCAAAGCTATGGTTGACTTTGTCACTTGGCACATGCATACACAAAAACATACACATCTCACATGGTCCGTACCGCACCGCACTGCCCACACTCGCAGGGCTTGCAATAAATGTCAGGTGTATTCAGTGCCTTAAATTCTAAAAATTACTGAATAATTCTTCTACTTTTACTGCCTAAGCATTTATAGGTACACTAGCAGTTACCTGCGACTTCATCCGTGTGGAAGAGTGATGTAATATATGATTTTCTTGAGAGGTTTGAACGCTCTGTGGTTAGGGCTTCCAACTGGAGATGGAAAAGTTCCCAGCTTGAATCCCAGTCTCAGCGAGGATTTTCATAGGTTCTTAGCTCGACCTTCACCTCTTGCACAGGTTGTTGTGTGATGTGAAGTACGCCAGAATGCTCACGTGGTTCTTATTCCACGTCGAACTTTGGGTCCCCTATGTCCGGTAGGATTAATGCGATCTTGTAACTCGTCGATGCGTTGTAACATCTCTTGTGTTTTCCTCGTGGCACACGGTCGGGATGGATCACTACCTTGCAGGTTACTTTTGGCAGGGCCGGCTCTAGGATTTTGGAGCCCTGGGTGACCAGTTGGGGGCCCTTGGCGAATTCATCAGTTAGGGCCCTCCTCAGACCAAATGGGCGACCTTTTTTTAGATCTACAACTTGTCGTTTGAGGGGCCCCTACAGCAGGTTATCGGGCCCCCCATCAGCCAGGCGAGCCCGGATACATTTGACCCGCTAAACCCCCCCCCCTCCCCATCCCCAAACGCCAGCCCAAAGCCATTTTGAATTCCCTAACCAAGGCATTGTTGTCATGTAATACCCATTGTATTGTTTGTATGGTCTCAGTCCCTTCGATAATTCTATAACATCTTTCAGTTTCTGCTTCTTCATCGCCCATGAAATATATCTGTAAATACTGTGGTTTTGTATTCGACGAAGGAAGAATAGATCCAATTCTGTCATCTACTTGCCCCTGGATAGTAAATGTTGGTGAAAATCCTTGTTTTGCAACATTTCTATCAGATCCAAAAGATGTCATATAGAACCAGGAATTATTCTTTCTGATAAGATTCAAAAATTGCTGCTATGCATCTGTGTTGTTAGAAAACAGCTGTTTGAATGTTTCCATACCTGGCATGCTGATGTCGCCTAGATCGCTATTATTCCAAAGTTGCCAAATATGCGGCGTTCTGACGTCGTCGATTTTTCGTTTGCTCCGGTGTTTTCAGTAGCTCTTGATGGATGGCTTGTGCTTCTCACCGAGCTCGCGTTTGTTGGGGTGTTTCAGCAACTCGCTGCAATGCCAATACGGCATGTTGTTGTCTCCACCTTTTTGTTTGCTTCGGTTTTTCAGCAGCTCTTGAGATCGATTGCCGTTCGGCTTGCTCTTTGCACTGAAGCTCACGTTTTTCCTGGTGTCTCGGCAGATCGTCCCGACACCAAGTGTTCAGGTTTGCTGTCGTCGCCCAACTTGCAATTGCTCCGGCAATTCATCAGCCACAGAAGCTCCAAGACATGCCAACTGCTGAATCCTTTGCAGCTCTGCTTGACGCTTTGTCTCCTAGGTTTTGGCTATTTTCATAGACCCTTGCTTCCTAACATTTCTTTGAAACATTTGCCTTTCGTTTACTCAGCATCTCTTAAAATTACTAATTCCACGTCTTACAAATAAAAATGAATATAGATTTAATTAATGGAAACTCAAAACATTAGCAATAAATTGATGGAATCGGCTAAAGGTATATATATATAACAGTAACATTCAAAGAGCAAATAAATACCTAAGTGGCCCACGTATGTTCATTTCCCTTAAAAATTGTGAAACTTAAAAATTATGTTTTTATTTGCACTGAGTATTTGACAATTACTGATTTATTTCTTTATTTAAAAAAAAATAAAATTATTGTTCATTAAATATCTGATTTTTTTGGGAATATATTGATTCCATCTATTCATAATGATGTGTTAATGTTGGTTTCTCTATCTGTGAAACAGTTGAATACCTTTAGACCCAGTTTACTATAGTTCATTCGTTTTGTACCATTAATTCTGCACTAAAAATATGTTCCAATCTTAAAGTAGTAATGAATTGGTTTCTTGATAATTGGTTTTTCACTCTGCAAACAGAATGGAATGACTACCAGCGAATTACCATTCCACTTGTCTGCCACTCCACTATCTGAATAAAACATTTATAAATTTCAAAAATTTTCTTCGGACAACAGTGTTCTGCTATATCGTCCCAGCTTACTATAGATCTTTTGATACAATATCGGTACAAAGCGATACATGATGTCACTAAAATGGCGCTCATGAAAGAAGCTTAAATAACTAATAATGTTTCAGATCTCATTCTGGCACAGGCTGGATTTTAAAATTACCGCTAGAAAATCAAAGCTTCTATCACTCGCACATTAATACATTCACTATATTGTATGTTAGTAACGTCATGAATAGCGAAATAAACTTATTATTTCAGATAGCAATACTAAATGAACTCGAATAATGACGCTGGCAATGTGTCGCTCATAAAACACAGTAAATAAAATACTTAATACATCTGAAACTAAATTCAGCCACATGAACTATGTCGTCAGCTTCATGAAGTAACGTAACTAAAAAATATATACTAAAATGCTTGTAACTTACAGTGTACAATGGAAAGTCCATAATTCTCTACAATCGTTTATATTGCTGGTCAAGTTTACATCGCGATAAAGTGACTTTTATTGTTAGTGATTTAGTAAGGTGTGTAATTAAATTAATTGTGATGGTAAATTACGCTATACTAATTAGGAATATTGATATAGAAAATTCTGTTACTACTCGAAATGTAGTTCAAGTGCATTCTCGTATTTGTACAAAAATTTTGAACAAAAAATAAAAAGGGTTAGTTAAGTTTTAAATTTTAGCAAAATAATTTGAAATACAGACTGTATAGTAACAAAAAAGAAACAGGAAATAAATAAAACCGAGATAGAATGGAATCCTTTACATTTTTATAAATACAACATTTTAGGAATGACGATTTTGCACTTTTATTGAACCGACTTTCGTGCTGGTATACTCGTAGCATTTTACGTTGTTTTTTTTCCAAGCTTTGATTTTTCACATTTATTATGACACATATATTACGAACAAAATTATGGTGTAATATTTGATATGTCATACTATTTTATGTACACAAATGAAAACATCTCTTTGCTAACTTAACAACAGTACCTACCTTTTCTTTAATTTAAGGTTAAGTATAGGTTTATAATTCCAGCTTCCAAACTATTGTTTGTCAAGTGTGTTGGTTTGTATATACAATCTTATATTTGTAAGAAGGTTTTGCTTTTATTTCTGAAAAGTAGTGTTTGCGATTTACATAAAAAGCAATGAGTATATGTTGCACGGCTGTCTACGAAGTAGGAAACTTTGTTGTTTGCAAACAGATATTAATGAAAAGAACATCTGTTTTTGTGGGATAAAATCTATCCTATGTCACTTTTCACACAATTAACTGACTTCATGCCAAATTTCATTTAAATATGTTGAGTTATTAAGGTGTGATTGATTCCAGAAGTACATCCAAACACACATCCAAACTTTCTCATTTATAGATATGTAGATTAATGCAATCAGATACTCAAAACACAACATAAAAATAAACTGCTCATTGGAATACTAATGATCCAATTCTGTGAGTGTGTGGTGAACCCATTCAGTAAATTGATTGATAGTTTACCATTCAGAGATGAAAATACAAATTTTTAAAATATGCTCTATTTTATTGTGTAATTGACAATATATAGATTACTGAATTTGATGGCAAATATAACACACAGTAGATCTAGATTGATTGTATAATTATTTTTGTTATTTGAGCGGTAAATTCTTACTGATGTACAAATGGGACTGCCAATATATATTAATTAAAGATAGGTTGTTTAAATAGAATAATGATCACTATTATATATGAAACTGTTAAAGAATGTGAGATACGATAATACAAGAATGTGTGCTATAGCATATTTAGTCTATAATATGCAACAAATTTAAAACTTCTTTTGTGTGTCAGATATTAAAAATCAAATATTTTTTGTATACATTATTAAACCATCGCAAAATTATCTAAATTGTTTTATATAAGGAAAATCAAATGAAAATCTAGCAGCAAATACAAGGAAACTATAAAGTAATCAATAAGCTGACCCTTCTGTATTGTAGGGGAGCAGCCTGGTAGCTCAGTGGTTAAGATGCTTGCTTTCAAAAATTTCGCTGCTCTGGTTCCGGGTTCAAATCCCGGTGGGTGAAGGAATTTTTTAGAGTTCTGTCTGATGGTATGAGTTATGTCAGGTCTTTCTGAGGCTCAGACTTCACATGAAATTGTAGGCCCCAGTGGAAAGGAACTGGCCGTCCAACCCCTGACATGATGGCTTAGTATGACTCCTTTGGGTTGTGGACTAAGTTACATTATGTTACATTTGTAGCTGCAGGTACCAATTTCTTTGTTACATGTACTTGAATTTATTTTAAAAAGATTCATAACTTATTAATAGTATATCATAAAAATTAACTCATTAGTTCCAGGACTTATAAATTTATACTTGTAGAGGCAATATAATTGATTACTCTAGATTTTCTACCATTACTTTATTTGCAGGTGTCGCCATGCCATTCCCGTACATGATCAGCAGCAGGCTTACACTTCTGAAGTTTGTGGAAAGTTTATCACGGACTCAAGTCCTCTTATATTGCATGAAAGAATTAATACAAGTAAGCAATATTACACTTGTGAAGTTTGCGGGATAATGTTTGTACACTCTGGTGACCTTATGGCACATAAAAGTGTCCATAAAAGTCAGCAGTCTTATGAGTGTGAAGTTTGTGGAAAATCATTTAAACAGTCTAGTTACCTTAGAAAACATAAAAGTATTCATACAGGAGAGAAGCCTTATGCTTGTAAAGTATGTGGAAAATCATTTAAACAGTCTAGTAACCTTAGAATACATAAAAGAATTCATACAGGAGAGAAGCCTTATGATTGTAAAGTATGTGGAAAATCGTTTGTACAGTCCAGTAGCTTTATAAACATAAGAGACTTCATACAAATGAGCGGCCGTACGTTTGTGAAGTCTGTGGAAAATCCTTTAAAAGTTCTTCTGAGCTTACAAGTCATAACAAGACACACAAAAGAATTCATATGGGTGAGCGGCCTTTTTCTTGTGAAGTATGTGGAAAACTTTTTGCACGTCTAGTTACCTTATTAGACATAAAAGAATTCATACAGGTGAGCGTCCTTATGTTTGCGAAATTTGTGAAAAATCGCTTACAAACCTCAGTAGCCTTAAAATACATAAGAGAACTCATATAGGTGAGAGGTCTTATACCTGTGAAGTTTGTGGAAAATCGTTTATAGAATATGTTAACCTTACATCACACCAAAAAATCCATTTACCTGAGCGGACGTATGTGTGTGGAGTTTGTGGAAAATCATTTAAACAGTCAGGTTGCCTTACACAACATAAAAAAGTTCATACAGCTGAGTGGTCTTATGCTTGTGAAGATTGTGGGAAATTGTTTAAAACTTCTACTGGCTTTATAATACACAAACGAATTCACACAGGTGAGCGACCTTATGCTTGTCAAGTTTGTGGAAAATCATTTAAAGGGTCTAGTAGTTTAATAACACATAAGAGGGTTCATACAGGTGAACGGCCTTATTCTTGTGAAATTTGTGAAAAATCTTTTGCAACATCTAGCGGTCTTAAAAAACATAAAAGTATACACACAAGTCAACTGACCTTTTACTTGTGAAATTTGTGGAAAATCGTTTAGACACTCTTGTGACCTTATAACACATAAAAGAGTTCACACAGGTGCGCGCCCTTATGCTTGTAAAGTTTGTGGAAAATCATTTAAGTATCCTTCTAACTTAACGATACATAAAAGAGCACATACAGATTAGCAGCTTTGTGTTTGTGAAGAAATGGTTTAGTTGGTCTAGTAGAAGTGTAGGATGTAAAACAATATGTATCATTAAATATACATATGCTGTTATTATTTGTAAAAATAAGACTTAAAAACTGTAGTGTAATTGTAACGTAAAAGAATTTATGAATGTGAGTGGCCTTATGAGTTTGAAGTATGTGGATAATTGCTAATGTTCCCGAATAACACATTTGATTTATTTATTTTGAGGCAGAAAAACATAGTTACAAAATAACATATTTTCCGGGATTACAGTCTGTGCAGTAAATGCTTCTGTATTCGACAAGTTCTTTCATGGTACACTATCTTTCTTGTTTGCTGCTATTTCTCTTTGAACTGAAGGTGATGCTTTTCCTGCTGAGGTGGCAGAGCTATTTAACTGGAGTGTATTTTAAACAGCTTGTTATAATTCTGCAGGTGTTATTGATAGCTATGTCCACCTGTTTGGCACTGAGTTGAGGTATACCATACAAGACAGGCATACTCTGCAGCTGAATAACGCAGTGCTAAGGCTAGGAGATCAGATTCTTTCAGGTTGGCTATCCTAATGTGAACCAGATTGTTCCTAATGAAAACTTTCAGCTTGTAATTCATTGTAGCATTTCCTAATGTGAAGTATCTGTCAAGGGTTACTCCTAGATATGTTAGTGTTGCAAAATTCTAGTTCAACCTCAGACCATATTTCTTTTGGCTTCTCTATTCCTTAAGTGAATAGCTCATCCTCTTGTTCTAAAAGGATTTGCTTTAAGCTGGTTTGTGCTGTAGTACCCTGATGATCCTCTCTTCTGGCTCTGTGTGCCCAGAGCAAGATCATCAGCATAAGGGAACCCCCTGCTGTAGGGTGGTACAGGCTTATCATTGTTATAAGTGTTAAACAGAATTGGGGCTGGCACACTTCTTTAAGAGTAGACCATTCTTCTGTAACCCCCAATGGCTGTGCTGTCTTAGGAAGTCAACAAAGAATCTGTGTGTCTTTAGAAGAGTAGCAGTAAATTTACTGACTGAAATTCCTGGTCAGGTTAGAGAACTTGTCTAGTAGTAGTTGTTGGTTGATGAATGTGGTACACTGCTGACAAATCAACAAATACCACTCCTGTCATCTTAAAAGCTTTGCATCCATCTTCTATAAACTGTGTGAGATTGACAACACATAATGCATGAAGACTGGTAAAATGTCTTACTTATGTGAAGTATGTGATAATTAGGTCTCTTATTTCCATATAAGACATAAAATTATCCAATTTATTGAATAACCTTATATATATATATATATATATTGGATCTCGGAACTGGCTATGACGATTTGGATTAAATTTGATATTTAGATAACGTTTTGACTTTTAAGGATTACCTAAATAGTTGTCTTCACTACAAAACAGCGATTTTAAAAAATACGAACAAGTTTTTCTCTCGGTAATCTCGAAAATGGCACTAGTGCCATCTCGTAGACAATTCAGGTACCAGAAAGCCTACAAACAGCTTCTATTTGATTTCAAAGAATATGTAAACGAACAGTTCTTGTATACTGGCTGACCCGTGGAAATATTAGATTGCAGTTTTAATTTTAAAACATTAAAAATGAAGATGTGATACTTTACAGAAACTCCTTTGAAAATGATATTAGCGATACCAGTTATAAAGTAATCATCGTTTACTTTTTGACCGTAAAATGTGGTTGTTAGTTTGTCATTAAATACTACCACGTGAGGTATGAGCATAAGTTTATCAGAGTGAATGAATTAAACACTGACGATGTTCTATCATTTCCGTGACGTCACAATCTGATGATGAATTTTTTAGAATTCGACAAAACATATTGAAAATAAAGAATAAATGTTCTTGATATCTCGCTTAGTTTCGAGATATAGCTTGTCAAAAATCAGTTAAAAGGTCTAGTTCCTTGAGCTTTGTGTGACGTTTCTTCTGGTCCAGGCTGTATTTCAACCTAGCAACAACCATTAGGAACAAAATAAAACATTGGAAGTACATTTCCACCATATAGACAGTGGTTTTGGTGGATTTTTTTTCTGGTCCAGGCCGGATCTAATCCTAACCTCTTCACTTGAGATATCAGAAAAATGAACTCTATATTTTCAATTTGTCTCGACGAGTTTCATACGAATTCATCATGAAACTTGGCTATGGCGAAATTTATCTTCTGGTCCAGGTCTCATTTCAACCAACCAGATCAATTTTTAATTATTATATCTCGAGAACTAAGTTAGATATAAATTTTTTTTTTACTTTCAATTTTTCTCGTCGAGTTACATAAGAATCCATCATCAAGGGTTGTCGTTGAATCCCCTGAATTACCACAAATCTCGCACCATTAATAAATCCCTGACTGGCATTAAGATTTCTATTTAATATAATAATAGCATTTTTCTTTGAAAGCAATTTATGAGGCGGTCTTGCAAATGGCTCTAACAATTTGGATGAAATTTCAAGTTTTTAACACAATTAAAAAAAAGGAGCAATTTTTGTATTTGGTTTCTTGGAAACGGCTCTAAGCTCATTACATAGAAGGTTTAGGTACCAGTAAGCTTACTGATGTTAGTTAAGCTTCTCTTTGGTTAACTGTGCACCTCAAAACACCTAGGAAGCCTTCAAGCCTTTTACTTTAATTAAAATTTTTCTCGAAATCTTGGATATTGAACAGAAACCGAAAGATGCCGAGCGGAGATCGGTCACCCAGAGTACTATATATATATATAAAATAAATAAAATCAAATGCCACATATTAGAAAAAATTGTAAATATGTATCTGGTAACCTCCATAATATATACATTAGTAGCCCAGCACTTGTGAAATTTTTATAAAATTATTATAGTATTTCATTGTCTTATGAACAATAAAGAACGTATTTGAGTGTGCAGCAACTTCACTGTAAAATTTTTAGTAACATTTGGTGCATCAGAGAATCCATCAAGGCTATGGAACATTTGTTTGGAAGTTTTATAGAGAATAGTAATTTATGTGTTGAATGTTTTTATTTCATCAATATTCATGTATACAATAATTCAGTGGATTTAATCACATAACATTTTTTGTATTTGTGTTTAACAATTATTGGTTCACGTTTTCTCACAAAACTTCTTTCTGTAATATGTCTAATAAGACGTATATCAATATTTGAAGCATCCAAGTTTCTATGAAATTTTGCACAAACAAATAATATTTGGCTATGACCAGTATGTTCTACATTTGATTTTTGACACATATCCAAAGATTAGCAACTTCATTCTTCTTACTTGTTCAGATTTTAACTACACAAATATATTTTACCCCAGAATGCCTGTATCATTAGCATAACAACAAAATACATAACTGTTGATATGAGTGGCATGATTGCTAAGTGTTGGGCCTTTTGTTGCTGTATGGCTGGTGATATCTTTTAATTCCTAATAGATAGAGAAATTAATATTTCTGCTATTCCTTTTATAACTGATTTTGGAATTGTTTGTGGTTTTCATTTTGAAGTATGTTATATTTTCTGTAATTTTTAGTTAGTAACTTTATTAATTTTTGTTTTTCACTGTAGAATATTTGATAAAAATGCCATAGCTCTTAATATTTGGGAATCATCTGCCTGTTTTTGGTGGTGTTGAATAATATAAGAAATGTTGTCTGTGCCTATCAGAAATTATTTGTTGTAAAAATACTTTTGTAATCTTTGATCTTTATTTTAGGTGTATTTTAAATGCCATATTTCGAATAAATAATATATTTATATTAGCAAAGAAGAAGTTATTTTTTACGTGATATTCACATTTTTCAATCTGCGCATATGGTACAGATATCAGTTGAACCATTGTGTGTGATTCAGTATATCTTAAATGTCAACAGTGTTTTGACAGGAGAGACGTGCAATACAGCTGGGGTCCTGTGGTGTTAGGGCAGTTCATTTCAGTTCTTGGTGAAGCATTAGGCTGCGAGCACTTTAGCATAAAGTATTTATTGTGGTTGATCACTGAGCCTATTGTCTGAGCGGAAGCCATGCATTTAGGAGGTACAGGGGCTACCCACTTTAGCGATCCTCATTTTTGTTTCCCCAAAATGCTGTAATTGTTTCTTCTCAATACTATTGGTGAATTACTTATCGTTTCTTGCCCCAATTCCTTCCTGTTTGTAACCTCATTGTTGAGCCATATATTATTTAAAGAAAAGTCTACTAATAAATGGGGAAATTCGATACCTTCTGTAACTATACAATACTCGTGCAAGAACTTAGTTTACTAATATAACTTTCAGTATGTTCTCTAGCTGATATATGAATTTGGAATTTTTCCTTATCCGTTTTTGATGATCATTGAAAATTTATTACAAAACTTGGTTTTCATAGATCTCATATGAGCAACATGTACTTGACATATCCTTTACAGTTGTTAATAACATATCGCAAAACAACTCGGAATTCAGTTCTCTGTATAGATTTATAAATTTCTCCAGTTTCTCCCAGTTGCCAAATGGTTTAAACTTCCACCAAAGTGTGTTACTTAATTTCTTGAACATTCACAAAGACGGTTATCGTCTCAAGTAATGAAACCATCAATAAACATTTAATTTGACTTTTTTTTCATCGAAACACACGGAAAAACATACATAAACATTTAGAGCACATAATAGTAACAAATGGCATAGATTTCACCTTAGCACTGTTTCAAGTGGCCGGTTGCTATAATCGGCAGTTTATAGAATCAATACAATATTACAGAAGAGTATGAAAAATGCCGTGATTAGTTTCTGGAGTAATAATTATGAAAATATAGATCATACAAAATTACTCGAAATTTCTAGAAATCATAAGAACACCTTGTTTTTTTTCTTTTTTGCCCATGGCTTTACACCTCATCAACTTCGAGGTCATTAGAGGCAGGAAAGGAATGTGGCAAGTGGCAAGAAAAGGAAAGGAATTCGGTCATGGCCTTTTTGAAGGAGGCATCCAAGCATCAGTGTTGTTGCTAAGTTAACAATAGCCCTAAGCAAGAAAAAAAAAAATATTTGGTCCTCTTGCCATATGGGTGACCCTTTTTTTTAGCTCTACCAAGTCTTGTGATTGTGAGGTTTGGTAGCCCTCTGATAGCTGAGCTACTGACCAGCATTTGGCTGGAGTGATTCAGGGAAACCATGGGAAACCCGATTATGGATGCCCGGAAAGCTATTCATACTCATGTGAAGCCTGAACGTTAACTGTTCACCCACTGCACTTGGTAAAACACTCTTAAAGTAAAAGATATTGGTAAATATTTAACAATATAATAAACTATAATTTAAAGCAGGAAATCAGCCTTCTGAAGGTGCTAGTGGAAGCAGTAATATTGTATAGCAGTAACAGAACTTACAACAGCGTCACATAAAAAGCAGATGACACGTGATGAATAAATACACAGTGACAACAGCCTACTGCTTGCAATGTTTGCACACAAAATCTGTGTGGCAAATCATTGTAGTGAAAAAAGTCCACTCCAAGAAGAATAAAGTAAAACTGTGAAAGTCTCATCCTGGCAGGTAGTCACGGTCGTGGCCTAGCTGAAAGGATGAACAGTGAAATGTTATCTCTTTATACTGCTGCCAGTATAATGCAGAACCGAAATGTTAGTGAACTAATAAAGCATTTAGGCTAAAAGTGGTCTTTATTTAAGGATAATTATTATGTTGTAATAATGAGTGGAAGCAACGATACAGAGGAGGTAAGCCACAGAATGTGTTATGAGTTATAAATGCGTGCCTTGAAACATTCACTACCACCAATGTAATACTGATCACTCTTCCAAAAAAAGTATGAGCATAATCTAACCTCATGGTGTAAATGATAAGTTAGGGATATAAACAATAACTTAACCTTTCTTTGCAACAGCTTCAATAACATAGAAACAATTAATACATACTGTGCCAAAAGTGAAATGTTTACAAGGCGTTGCCAATATTTCAATGCTTGGGGTAAAAATGTGCTCCGTTGTCAAAGAAGTAGAACTTTGAAATATATTTAGAAGAGTGATAAATTGGTTTATAGTACAGCAGAGTGTAATAACAATGAAATACTGTTAAGACTAACAAAAATTCTAAGCAATATAGAGAATTGGTCTAATCAATGCCCTCCTATGTCTAGAAAAATTTCTTAAGAAAATTTCTAGTGTGCCAGCACCTTGTTGAAAGAAAATGAAGAAACAACACATAATAAAAGTAAACTAGATTTACCATGAAAATTAACATCCCCATTCAAACCTAACCTCATCCAATAAATGCTATTTTCTGGTGTTATAGGACGCACACTTGCATTTTGCAGCTGCATATTTGAATACATTATAAATATAAATGCAAACCATCTGATGATAAACATTTTGTTTGAAACCGGTAATGGTTAATAAAAATAATAACAAAAAACTGTGAGTGGTTGCTGCTTTTAATATCAATAAAATAATAATAATAATTCAGTTTTATGTATAACAGATCAATTGCTTAAGACTGGGCCAGAGGCAATGAGTCAAGATTCCCAATTATGTATTGGCTTAAAATTACTGCAGGTCTCATAATCGAAAAGTGAGAGTATGCATTATACTTAAGAACAATATTAAATACAAGTCTTTATTGCATAATAGTCAATTGATTTAAGAAAAAACATTTAATTGGCAGTAGTTAAACTTCCTAAATTTAAGAAGATAATAGTTTTTGTGTACAGATCTCCTAACACAAATTTTGTATTATTAATGAAAAAATTAGAATCACTCTTCAGCAAAATTGGTAAACAAAATTTTGAGTTAGTAGTATTTGGAGATTTCACTGTGGAATATCTGACAAGAAACAAAACATGGCTCCCCAATTCTTATGGTATACATCATTCAATAAATAACTTAACATAGGTAATTGCCACCAGAGCCTGTGCTCCTATTGCAATTAAATTAAATTAAATTAATAGGATTCAGTAATACAATCCATGACCAAGTTTTCCTAAATAAAGACAAACAAAGTCTCTCAATTCAAGCATATAGTTTCAAGTTTCAATGATCATTTGGCACAACTGTTGCCCATAGATGTAATGGAAAATATCATGTACAGTGCCACAAAGACAGTAAGATCCAGATGGTTTGGTGAAGAAAGCATTGCAAATAATAGTTGCTTATTAAGTAAGGAAACATGGTTAGGTATTTTTAAATTTGACGAACTTAAATGAGAAATTCATTATGTTTATTAAAAAATTAATTTTGATATATTTTCTCTAAAAGTAAAAATATTAAAAAATGGAGCATCTCATATTATCTGATAACAGAAAAATAAAAAAATCATGTTAAAAAATTCTTCTCTACAAAGTTTATAAACAGAACCATAATGCTTCTCAGTTTGAGGACTACTACACAAAGTATAAAGCAAGCCAAAAAACTTTATTTTGTTTATAATTTCTCTAACAGAAGCAAAGCGACATTTGATGCAGTAAGAAAGAAAACGGTTTAAAACTAAAAAAAAACTCATTAGAACTTCTTCTTCAAAAATTAATTACTATATAATTTCTAACCCAGATAGAGTAATAGGCTTCTTCAATAAATGTTTTACAGGTATTCCTGAAGAGCTATTAACAAAAGTATTTTCTAATAATAGAGGAGAAATAGTAAGACCTTTCTGTTGATAGTGTCTGTGAGGAAACATTTGCCTATGAAAAAACATGTGTAGTAGTTCATTACTATATGGTAGTTTCCCAGAAATACTAATGCTAGCAGAAGTTATTCCAATACATAAGAAGGGAGAAACAGATAAACATTGTCGGCCTATTACTATCCCATGTGGGGTCTCAAAAATACTAGAGAAGATTGTGTATAAAAAGTTAATAAGGTTCATTGACAAAAATAAGAAATTATCTGATTCACAATATGGATTTAGAACAGGGAAATCAACCCCGAACAGCTATTATGCTGCATTAACAGTATTTTTTTTAATAATTGCTAAAAAAGAGAAAGAAATGCATATTTCTAAATTTGTCTAAAGTTATTGATATGGAAGATCATAAAATCCTCCTATCTAAGCTTTATAGTTATGATAATAAGGGTGTAGCATACAAATGGTTCAAGTTTGTTCTGGCCTCACATTTTGGAGGACATGGGTTTGAATCACCGCCCGGGCATCCAGATTTGGTGTTTCCATGGTTTCCCCAAACAACTCCAGGTGAATGCCGGGATACTTCCTTCAAAAAGGCCATAGCCGAATTCCTTCCCATTCCTTGTCCCCAGTCCCATCCCGCCTCTAATGACCAAAGCCACAAGAAAAAAAGGTTCAAGTTATACTGTGATTAAAGGAAACAGGTTGCGGGCCATCCACAAATTATGTCACAGAATTTCATGATTTTTGGACCCCTCCCTCCCGCCATGTCACAGGTTGTCACTCCCCCCACCCCCTGGTGTGACATCACATATCTTTCAATTTTAAATTTATAAATTAAAACAGAACTTCGAAAATGATTTATGTATTTCTAGTTAAAAAATCGTATCAACAATAAATCAAACATTTAAGAAACTATAAAAAAAAACATAAAAAGCGATTAATGATAAAAAATTGAGTCATCATGTGTGCATGGATTTTGAACCCATTCCTTGATACTGTTCATTATTGGCATAATAGTCACTTCATTCGATAGTGTTGGGAACATTCGATGTGTCATCATCATTTTCATCTTCCGCCACGAGCCAAAAAGTGATACAAATTATGCATATGATGTCACAAATTTTATGACACGTCCCCCCCCCCTCTTGTCACACGACGTCACACTTTGTAGAACCCCCTCCCTCCCCTCAAGCTGTGACGTAATTTATGGATGGCCCCTTGTCACCTTAAAATGTAAGGACACAAAAGTGAAATAATCAGAGAGCATGCATCAGACATTAGAAGTATTAAACACTGGTATCCACAGGGTTCAGTTCTTAGATCCTTCCTGTTTCTTTTGTATATCAATGACATAATGAAAATGTTGAGTCATGTGATAATATTCTCTTTGCGGATGACACAACACTTTTAATGAATATTGAAACTGAAGAAGTTCTTCAGCGGAGTATTAATAAAACCACTAAACAGCTATCTGTATGGTCCAAAAACAGCCATTTAATAATAAATTGTAATAAGACCATTGCAGTAAATTGCCATATTGCTCAAAACAGGAACCCTGCCAACCCAAATATTATTTTAAACAATCAGACTTTATCAAACAGGTTTGACTCAAAATTTTTGGGTGTATGGATTAAATCTGATCTTAAATGAAATAGACATATTCAGTATTTGAACTGTAGATTAAACCAAACCTGTTATGCACTACGTATTTTAAAATTAACCACTAGCAAACAAACTTTGAAAAATTCATACTTTGCCAATTTTCATTTACAAATAGAGTATGGAATTATATTCTGGGGTTTATCATCAAATGCACTAAGTACTTTCAAAATTCAAACGAAGATCAGTAAGAATAATGACAAATCACAAATCATGGAAATCTTGTAGACCCTTATTTAAATATATTAATATTCTCCCAAGAGCAAGTATTTACATCTTTGAAACCATTCTTTTTTACTAGAAATAATGTCATAGGTAAAGATGCAGCTTTAAAAAGAAATAATGAGGTACATGATCATTACACAAGGAAACAATCAGATTTGCAAATTATGAATACAAAAAGAAAAATGAATCAAAGTGGAACATTTCACATAGGGATTAAGCTTTTCAATAAATTGCCACATAATATAAAAGCAACATCACAAAATAAATTTTGAGAAATTTTTTATGTCCTATCACTACTTTTACTCTGCAGAAGAATATTTTAAATATACTATCTGAAGTAATTTAATGTAAATATCTTAATTTATAATTGACATTTCTGATGTCATTATGTATAATGTAGATGTATATGATTTATAGGACAAACAATATACTACTACTCGCACAGCTGTTGCCGGATTGTAAGGTATGCTAAGGCTGCTAGATGCACGCTACTGCAGTGACAAAACAAAACTACGGCTTGTGGAATCCTTTAATACCCAAATCAGTTTAGAGATACCAATGTAATTATACATAAACACTTATAATTAATCATACAGAAATAATTTAATATTAATAATAATGATTATCGGGATGTCATATTGTTACAACTTTTGCTTAGATCTAGTCACAACACAGAAGAACAACAGCTTGGTGGTATTGGATGAGCAGTTGCAATATGCATTTTCTAGCTCAATCGGTCATAGAACAGTTACAGCGAGAAACAATTCAAAGTATTTTTTGTAATAGATATATACAAAATGAAATTTGGCCTTCATGTGCTGCCTGTCTATGACAACTACCTTATTGTGTTTTATATTTTGATCTTCTCTCGAATGAATTAATAAAATCTGTTAAAGTTTGCAGTCACCTACAAAGAATACATTCGGGTAATTTTGATATGTAAATTAAAAAAAAAAATAATAGGAATGGAACAAACAAGAAACTAGGTCTAAATTTGTTTTTGGCCACTAAGCTGGTTTTGCCAACCACTATAGTGGTCCATACACAGTCCAACTTTTAGGACCTACGAAGATCAGATTTTCGATAAAGAACTCTTGATGAGCCAGGAAGGGGTTACGGGACTATGTGCAGGACGTATTTTTTTCATTTCATTTATTCACCATATGATACATTTTCATGAATATTGGTTTCGTCATTTTAAATTTTTATACATAATGTGAACAATTTGGATATTCAACTATAAATGTAAGGCATATAGAAATATACATAAGATTTGTACAATTTATCTGTAACTATTAATTTAATAGACACAGGTGTTTTACATAATTTGACTACTTTAAATAGTCTTCTACGGAGTAATAAGCCTTTTTACTAGATACATTTTTAGCGTTTTCTTAAAAAGATCTGTTTTTTTTTTTCTCCCTTAATTTCTACTGGCAGTTTGTTATACAATTTCACTCCCTTGTGGAAAAATCTATTTTGAATTTTACTTTTTAATTTCCTCTCTATGTGTAGATCATTTTTTGACCTTGTGGAATATGTATGGATGGAACTGTTTGTGATGAAGTCTTGTAAGTTATTTTTTATATACTGAAGATATAACAGGATGGAACAGTCAGGATGCCTAATTTTCTAAATATATCCTTACAATGGGTTCTCCTTGAAGTTTTTGCTATTATCCTGACAGACCATTTTTGTAATTTGAAAATAGTATTTACATTTTGTTTGCTTGAAGCCCAGAAAATGATTTCATATGATATTATGGAATGAATGTTTGCAAAGTATATTATTTTGAGGCAATCATCATTGCATACAGGAGCTAGAATTCTAAGTGCAAAACATGGATGTTATTGAACTCCCAGGGAACAAACACCAGTCCTTGCTGTCCAACAAGCTTTGGCATTGGATCATGAAAGGAGGAAACATCCTGCGAGTGTGCGATAAGGACACATGGTGTGCAGCGAGAAAGTACGAGTGGAAAGGACTGCTTGGAACATTTTGTGAATGGGTGAGCGCATCCTACAGTAGTTCTACAGGAGGATCCTACTAGTTGGTCCGTAATAGACCGCTTTACTTTACATGCAAGTTCAAACCACTAAGTTCATCGCTTAGGTAATAACAACGTTCAGTTCATTGTTATTTTTATTGTAAGATCGTCAGAAAAAAATACAACCATGTTGTTGTTAGCTAAGCGACGATAGGCATAATCTCGGATATAGAATATATATATATATATATATATATATATATTGCAACGTAAACAAAACTTCCGCTATACATTCGCAATAAAAACTGCTGATGCGGATGCGAAAGCACATGTGGGATTTCATGTGAAAGTTCCGCACTTGCGAATGCGGATGTCCGTTACATTCCTACATTCACAGTAATAATACTCTGAAAAAATCTCGCTCATCAATTATACATGAAAAATTCAGATGTATAAAAAAAATCCAGATTGATTGGAGTTTTGTCAGAGTTATCATTTTCGTGGTACAATGTCACTAGTCTATATAGGATTTTAAAGAAAGTAAAATATTTTAGCAGGTGACAGTGTGCACCAAAATAAGAAAAAATATCCAATAAATATTGGGTCGAAAACGAATATTTTCTGAGTTAATAACAGGTCCGCAGTGTGACTCCCGTCCACCTCAATACACGCCTCAGCCCTGCGGCGTGGGGAACCAGGCTCTCTGTCAAACTGACCTGAATGTTCCTGTATGTGATGACACGCGATGAAGTCGCTATAGCTAACGATTCAGGAAATAACTCCTTCTTTTAGGTGAAGGCCAAGACTAGAGAAACCCTATCTATCAATTGTGTCCACGAAACAGAATTCACGTTTTTCCCAAGTAGCTCCTCCAATACAATACATTCATTTTCCATTGATCCCAATATAAGAGACTGGCTCTGTGGGATGTGGAAAGTTGTAAATTTACAGATAAAAAGTTGCATAACAAAATAATAAATACACCACTAGATGTACAGTTATAGCATACATCGTACATTAAACAATTCCATAACAAAACAATACATACACCAGAAGATGTACAGTCATAGCATACATGGTACTGTAAATAGTTGCATAACAAAATAAATAAATACACCAGGACAGGGGGATCCAGGGGGGGGGGGGCAGGGCCGGTGCTACGATTCTCGGGCCCCAGGTAAGCGATCTTAGGTCCCCTCCCCTCCCACCCCGAAAATATTTTTACCTTACACTTTTTTTTTGATAACTCAGAAAATTTTAATGCAAAATATTTAAAATTAATTGGGACAGATTTTAAAATTTTTGTTTGATTTCTATTTATTTAGGCACCCAGGCCGGCGGGTCCCCCTTTGGTGGCTCGTGCCCCGGGTACTTTTGCCCTGCTTAACCCCCCCTAACGCCGGCCCTGGGGGGGGGGCTAGGGGGCTCAAGCTCCCCCAAAGTAATTTTGAAGACTTTTTCTTTAAGTTCTACAGATTCGAGGCCCGAGTGGACTATAGATACTACCTTTTGGACAACTTCCCCCCCCCCCCTCAAAGCCAAAAAGTCCACTGAAGGCAAGCTCCTCCAACCAAAATCCACTGAAGCCCCTCCCAAAGCAAAATCTTGAATCCGCCCCTGCTGACCAGGAGATGAACAGTCATAGCATAGCATATGTAAACTACATTTACACAAGCTACTAGGCAGTTATTTTTTAGATACCTTAGAAATAAATTCTTGGACAGAGTAGAAGGAGTTGTCCGTTTCCATGATTACCGCCTCCATGAGTTGCACCCTGTCGGTGTGCTGCTGTCTCATTCATCACCTTGCTCGTGTTATTCTCAGCAACCCACATCTCTGTCAATACTATTTCCCGCTCATCTCTTCCCCTATCATTATTCTATCATCATTATCGAAATCCATACAAAATGGACACCATATCCCCTATCACATATAATACGACGTTTGATGATGAAAATAGCGGGAAATTTTGTTTTTCCTAAGTGGATATTTAATCAGGATGAGTTTTGTCCCCTCAGATAAAATACACAGCACTTTTTCCAATCCCTGAAGCACTTCTGGAATTCACTTTTATCTCACCGAATGGTACAATGGTGGCAAAACGTGTTTTTTTTAAAAGTTCTCTTCACCTCTAAGGAATAGAAAGAAGTTACTGGGAACATTTTTGGTTGATACGGTGGCTGAGACAAAACAGTAGGTTCTTTAACCAAAAAATTATGACTAACCAATGAGGTGTGAGCAAAGGCATTATTGCGATTGCAATCTCTCTGGTATTAATACATTATTGGAGTTTTCTGCGGATTCCTTCATGAAAACGACGCATAACTTACAGGTAGTATTCGTTATCTATTTAGCAGGAACCCGTGATACACAAAGCCACTGAATGTAAGGTAAAACAACGCGGGGAACCTTCACATTAGATCGAACTTGTATTTTTTCTGTCTTGGCTCTATAGGTAGCTTCCATTGGGACGATTCGGTCTCGCTTTTGACGTCATATTCATGTTTCGAAGCATGTTATGACCATTTTAAGAAGTTCCGGATCGTTGTTGATTTCATTCGGCAATTCCTAAGTTATGTCTTCAATACGTTGTTTTTGTTTGAAATTCAGCAATTTCAAAACAAACTTAGCTGCCATAAGTTCCTTGCCAAAAACATCGGAAATTATTACTCGATATGAGCCATCACCAGAAACCTCTTACAAAGTGATGTGAATCATTTTTTCACTTCTTTGACTTTATAGACGATTGCTGTGGCGTCCAGGATGTCGTAATCTTCAACCCTTTTCGAAAAATGTGTACCATTCGTAAACTCTTGTTTTACACATAGTACATTAACGAGGCACTATGGTCAATATTTCGAATGCGGTAGTGCACGTTAACCCATTTTTCAAGAAGAAAAAATTGTATACAATTTTTTTTTTTTTTTTTTTTTTTTTTTTTTTTTTTTTTTTTTTTTTTTAAGCAAGTGATAGTCTTGGAGCACACTAAACAGGTTTAGCCTCTTTGGCTGTTGAAAATAAACTAAGCATTCATAACGGCTGCCGATGTAACATACTTGATGAACATGTAAACCAACAAAATAAAAATATTTGGAACTCCTGTACATAGAGGCTGCTAAATTAAAAAAAATTCCAGTTATCTTTTGAAGAGACACCATAATGTTGCACTGAATAATCTTGTTCCCTGCTAGCAAGCATCTAATTGATCAAATAGAAGTGTGTTCAATTTCTGTTATGAGTGAATATCTATCATCCGAAATGGCATGCTGCACCTTATTCAATCATGCACTAGCCTCTTCCGCACGTGACTCTGGTAGCAGGTAAATTTTATTTCTCCACAATTTGGCTTTCTTGTCGTGTGTACGTTGTATTTCCCACGATCTGATGGCATGTCCCAACCATCCTTCTCACTTTGCCGACTAAACCCACAATCTTTCCTTTTCTCATTGTTTACTTTAGTTGAAGATTTATTTTAATTTAATTGCGATGGTGCGTACTCTCTGGTGGCAGCTTCTCTACACACGCATTTTTCCCTCTTCTTGTAGCTGTCTACTATTACTATTTCAAGTTTAAATTGTTTTAGCATTTTTGTTAAATTATTTTTCTTCGTAATTTGTTCCAGTCCATGGTATAAGAGTAGTATGAAGAGATTAATTATCAACATGACCAGGAATAAACTCTTCTTACCAGGCGTTAAGCAGTAAGAAGGTTTTTATTTGAGGGTAAGAGATTGAGGGGCGTCCATAAACTACGTGCCTCGGTCTAGGGAGGGAGGGAGGGGTTGGCTGGAAAGCTACGCTGGGCTCTGTGGGGGGGCAGGGGTGTTTGATTTCATTTCATTTGATTTTTTATTGATTCATTTAGTCAATTTATAGTACAGATGCACATTTGACATTGGATAAGTCATTTTGATGATTAGATGTTACATATTATTATGAGATAATGGGACTTATATACATGATTTATAATACAATGACAAAACAAGTGTACATGAAGAGAATTTATCAATACAATAGTTGAAGAAAACAAAATTTGAAGGAATCCTAAAACCCTTTTTTTTTTTTTTTTTTTTTTTTTTTTTTTTTTGAGTCCATATATTTACTAATAGAAAAGCTGTGCCTCACTAGAAATGCCTTTAGTTACATTTTAAATGAGCTACAGGAAGCATTATTTTACTTCTTCTGGTATTTTATTATAGAGTGTTATTCCCGAATTTAAAATACTTTTTTGATATGTAGTAGTCCTGTAAAACGTTTTGTGGATGTCTGAATGTCCTATAGTGAGGTAATTATGTACCATATCATTTTTTATTAGTTTATTGTTTCTTAGGAGGTACTCTCTTGTGAAAAGAACTGTTTCATAGATGTACAGACATGGATCAATTAGAATTGCGAGGTTAATTAAATGTGTTCTACAGGATTCTTGTCTTTTTAGGCGACATATGGTTCTCACTGCTCTTTTTCGCATCCTAAATATATCAGTGCTTTGTGATGAGCTACCCCAGAAAATAATTCCATATCTGACCAGTGAGTGGAAATGGGCGTAGTATACTTGCATTACTGTACTAATACTAGTGGTATCCCTAAGAATTCTTAGTCTGTAGCACACTGTAGACAGTCTTTTAGTTAATTTTCTTATGTGAGCATCCCATTTCATGTTCTGTTGTACCCATAATCTCAAGAATTTGGTTTCATTTACATTTTTTAGATCTTTTTCACTTATGTTTACTTGAATATTGTTTTTGTTAGCAGAATGAGGTAGACAAAAATTCAAACACACTGTTTTTTCCTCATTCAAGATTAAATTATTTGCGTCAAACCAGTTTTTCAACTCACTCATGGTTTTATTTGCTGTTAATTCTAAATTTTTAATTTTTTTGGGGAGGTAAATAAAACACTTGTGTCATCTGCAAACTGAACTGCATCTTTTGGATCGATATTCCCAGTTAGGTCATCTATATAAATTAGAAACAAAATAGGTCCTAACACCGAACCTTGGGGTACATCATACTTAACAAACTGTTCATCTGAGGTAAATTTTTCCCTTGTTCAATTTTTCTGGTATGTTGTTTCATAGTCAACAGACACTCTTTGTTTACGGTTTTCAAGGTACGACTATATCCAGTTTGTTGCAGTCCCTCTTATCCCCATTTTTTTCCAGTTTTGGTAATAGCATACCGTGATATTACATCAAATGCCTATGATAGGTCTAGGAAAATACCTGCAGCCATATCATTTCCATCCAAAGCTTTTAAAACAGAATTTAAGAATTCAAAGATTGCTGTATGAGAAGGTTTATTTTTCCTGAATCCTATGCTGCTGGGTAGAAAGTGGTGCATATTTGTTGATAATCTTAAGGAGTCTGTCAAGGAAGAGTTTTTCTAATATTTTTGAAAAAACACTTAATTGGGATACAGGTCTATAATTTGCCAACTGATCAGGAGGTCCTTTTTTAACAGTGGAGTCACTGTTGCAGTATTGAGTACTTCTGGAAAAGTTTTAGTTTGTACAGATATGTTGAAGATTTTTGCCGGAGGGGCAGCTACATAATTAGCACAGGTTTTCAATATGAAATCTGGGACCTCATCTAGTCCACATGAATAACTATTTTTAATGTCATTATGATTTTTTAAAAAATTTCGTCAGGGTTGTTTCAGTTAGGTACATTGTGGCACTAGATATTGTGGAAAGACTTGGAACATCTTTACTTTGCTTACTGCAGTTCGTTTTAATTAATTTTTCAGCCAAAGAAGTAAAATAGTTAGTGAATTCTTCAGCTAACTTTGGGGTCACTAATTACTGAATTATCAGTACATAATTTGATGTTCTTTCGTTCAGTTTGCATCTAATAATATGCCACATTGCTGTGGTTTTGTTGGAAGATTTTTTTATAATTATCATTTGCCATAATTTTTGCTTGTCGAATTACTCTTTTATAAATTTTCTTATAGTTTGAAAAATTTTGATTCACTTGGTTTTTGTTTACAGTAATTCTGTAAGAAACGGTTTCTTTCTCCCGATATTTTTATGCCGGTGGTAACCTAGTTTTTACTAGTTCTTTCTGCCACAATTTCCTCTTTTTGGGAAAAGCCAGGTTGAAGTAGTGTAGAAAAGTACTGTGAAATACATTAAAGATGTCATTTGCATCTATTTATCCTAGACATCTTTCAGTATTCATGTGATAGAAGTAAGTTAAACACGCGTATGTTATCCTCACAAAAATTTCTCCGATAAACAATATTTTTACAATTTGTGTTTTTACTTTTTTTTATCTTCAGTGATATGAGTTGCTTCATGGTCACTGTAGCCCATACTTATTACTTCCCCTTTTGAGAAGAGACTTGTCTCTGTTACAAACACCTGGTCAAGAAGAGTATTCTGTAGTTTGATATCCTGGTTGGGGAGTCTATTTTTGGTATTAAGTTGAAGGATTTGACCATATTCAATAAATCTGATTTTCCCTACTGTCTTGGAGGAAGTTAATATTGAAATCACCACAAAGCACTAATGTTTTATTGGGTGCAGTCACATTATTTAATAATGACTCCAATTGTGTAAGGAAAGTTGGCAATTTTCCATCTGGTGGTCTATAGATATTTATAACTACTATGTTGGTTTGAAGCAAAAGAGTTGCACAAGCTTCAAAATTCTTCTCTACAGAGAGTTTAATGCATTTTAAGATATTTTGATATTTAATGTGTTGCTTGACAAAAATAGCAGTACTTCCATGTTTAGAAGTTTTTCTACAGAAACAGCTGGCTAGTTTGTATCCTGGTAATGAAACCAAATTATTTCATCACCACTTAACCAGTGTTCCGTGATACATATTACATCAAGATTTAGCCTATACTGGAGTAGTTCTTCCAATTATGTTAACTTATTGGTAAGTGATTGAACATTATGATGCAGGATAAACAGTTAAAAATTGCTTGGTTTTTCATAAAAAAAAACTTTGGGGTCCCTTGTTGATTTCTAATGGCATTTCTAATGATTCACTTACTGTACCAAAAAAAAATATCTTCTATGTTGATTGCTTCAGTCACTGATTTTCCTTCTTCTGGATGGTCACATACTTTATTCACATGTTTTGAAGAGGTTGTGTTTCAGCATTCATTTGCCCCCATGATTTTGATTTGGAGGATACAATGAAGTTGTTACTGTCCTTTGGTTTTCCATAAACCCAACTGTCTAGTAAAGTTTGTTTCATTTCTTCTTGCAAGTTTCCTTCTTGTATACATTCTGATTTTGTTTAATTAACTCCACAATTCTGTTGCATACATGTTCTTTTCCAAATTTGTTCATGTGCAGCCCATGACTTGTAAATTGTCTTCTGTTCAATCTTTCAATCTCAAAATTAATAGTGACTCGATCACAGTAGAGATTTTTTCTTGAGTTGATGGACTTCCAGAAGTATTTATTAGCTGATTTAATTTTCAAGTTTACATTTGGGACATCATATCTGAGTGGAATTGGATGTAAAATTACATTCGTTAGTTTGCTTCATGCATTAACAAAGGATGTAACAGAATTTTGTGCACTGCAAAGACCTTTATAGCTATCTTCTATGTTATTTGTCCCAGCCATTACTACTACATTGTCTTTGTAACAGCAGACTTGGCTCATTTATGTCAATGTTTTTAGTCACTTCTTCGATAGGAGCTTTTGGCTTGATTATTGCTTCTATACTGTAAGAAGAGCCCAATTTCTCTCTTAAAATTTTCGAGTAATATCTGCCTTGACTGTCACACAAAAGTAGAATCTTTCAATTATTGTCCTGTTTACATTTCGAAACACTGTTCAGTGTGTTGCTTTTCTGCATGTTTGATGCACATCTTGTAGTTTTGATCTGAATGTTGTCTAACTGCACATCACTTTACAAGTTTAACACGTCAAACTTATTGAAAAGCTTCACTTCGAGATCCATTGTCTTCTTTGATGTATGTTCTGTGTGTGTGTGTGTGTGTGTGAGAGAGAGAGAGAGAATGTACTGTCTATCTGCGTACAGACTATTTTTGACTTATCCCATTCATTTGTACTTTGTACTATGTATGATGCTAAGGGACCAATAAATACAAATACAAAAAACGCTACGCCGGCCATTAACATGTGTCCATTTTTCACAGTATGCTTCCGCAACTACAGGATGAGTTAAATATTTCACTTTATCCTTAATATCATTTACTTCTTCCTTAAGAAGTTAATGATTTCATCTTGACTTGAAATAATCTCTTTAAGGTGCTGAATTGTGTGTTCCTTTTCATATGGTTTCGTATATTTTGTATATTTGTATATTTATTTATTGTATAAACTACAGAGAACATCTGTAGCATTACAAAGACAGTAAAAATTAATACATCAATGCATTATAAATATTCCAAATTTATATCATGTTAGCTGCTACCTCATAAAAATCTTCAATTTTATATAAACAGTTATTAACAAGTAATTTTTTTTATTACATTCCTGAATTTATTTGGAAGTAATCTTATTTTCATTGGTATGGCATTAAAAAGCTTGATGGATACATAGTAGAAATTTTTTGAGTGCAACTATACCCACACCTGAAGAAACCTATGTTATCTCTATTTCTAGTACTGTAAATATGACTCACACCTAACAGTTCATATTTGTCATAGTTCTCCTTAATATACATTAAGCACTGAAAGGTAAATATAGCTGGTAGAGTCATTACACCAAAATGAAGAAAAATATTTTACAGTGACTGTGAGAAGGAAGGTTAAATACAATTCTCACTGCTTTTTTCTGAAGTCTGAATAACCTTAGAGCTGCACTGCCGGTCAGTCGCCACAATACATTATATCTGAGTGAATAGCATGCATCCTTTCAACTCCTTGTTATTATTTCGACTAAATGCATCAAAAGTTATAATGTAATATTCACGGGTGTATCGCCGAATTGTGTTGTAAAAACATCATACATCGACGGCTGCTCCGCCGTCTTCACACGTGAGAAATTTCGTGTATTTACAACGCAATCCGGCGATACACCCGTGAGGACGTAATTGCAATCATATGCCGAGAAAGTCTCCTTTCTTACATAACTACAAGATCAATCCAGATCAGGAGACATAATAATGAATCCCACCAAAACAATTCTTGTAAAAATAGGTGAAGTCTCGTGGTTATGCAGTGACAAAAAGTTATGAGATCTTGTTCTGAGCCAAGTCTATTGTACCCTACATTAACTTTGTTAAATAAAATGCTTTCTCTCGGTGTTGCAGATCGTTAATTAAAAAAAAAACTCTGATGACTTGGCCATTATGCATACCATGTTTTAAAATTGATATGAATTATTGTAAGGTACATAATATGACTTTTACACTGAATATTTTGCATTTTTGATTATTTATTTAAAAACTGGTTTAGATTTTATTCAAATGTAAAGCTCGAAATATTCTTAAGACAGGCTAAAAATTTTAATATCATTTTCCCAATTAAAATAATGTTAACTTGTATCATTTAATTTTAAAATTGATTTATTAATTTAATTAACTGATGTTTACTTTTTAATTTGTTAACACTTTAAGTACCTATGTTTTAGAAATATTAGTTGAAAAACTGTTGGCGCCAATCCCGCGGGATTGAAAACACTGCGGGATTGTAATTCTTAGTGGCCACCAATTGTGTTCCTTAAATTATTTTCGCAGTCCTATAAATTTATTGCTCATCATTCCTTGTTCCGGTCATAGTGTTTTTTAAGACGAGTGTTTAACTTCTCCTTTGTTGCTGCTGATTTCTCGTCTATTTGTTCGAAGTGTGCACAACTGCATTTCTACTTTCTCCCTCTCTTATGTTGTATTCTTTCCAGCCGCTTCAGCCTTCTCACCTCATTATTATCATCTGTTCTTTTCTTTATGTTTTGTTCTTTTAACTAACGTTTGTCCCTGCTTTCCTGCTATCTCCTTGAACTGATACTATTCGGGTAAGTGACAGTGCAAAACTACCGACAGACGGTAAACCGCCGTATAATATTCCTACAATTTGATTTCAAATTGGTGTTTGCTTTCAGGAGCATTCATAGCAGACACAAGGCACTAAATAGATAATAGAACAGTAAAACAAAAGCCACCTAGTATTGAATTGGTGAAATTTTGTTGTTGTTTCTGAATATTCAAAATTATGCAGAGCGACTAGATATTTATCAGGGAGACCACAGACGTCAACTCGAGGGACGATGTTGGTCGGACGCCGCTGCACTGCGCAGCCTATGAGGGTGACTCCGCCGTGGTGAGAGCGCTGCTGGAGGCCGGGGCGGACAGGACGGCGAGGAACAACGAGGGACGGACGGCGCACGACCTGAGCAGCGGAGAGCTGAGGGAGCTGCTCAAGCAGAAACAGTACATCATCTAACAGACACTGCGAATTAAAAGAGTTTCCAAATATGCGGTATTGCGTTTACTGCCGATACATTATTGTAGACCATCCACTGATCCAACACCAGACAAATGAAAAATCTGTACACACTACGCAATAAATATGTTCATTTTGTTACATCAGAAAATTAAAAAAATATACATCAAAATTAAAAATCCATGGTTTAATTCCATCCCATTCCCATCACCTCTACGTAATCCACATTCAAATCTCTACAAAAAAAAAAAAAAAAAAAAAAATCGGTATACAGGGTTGTACAAAATTAATTCAACCAAATATATGCCAAGCTGTAGTATTTTTCCTCATCTATGCCGTCATTCTGATACTGTAGTTATTCTGTTTATAAAAGCTTATTACTAATTTCTACTTAACTTATTTCACTGAACTTCAAAACCAATATGCCACAGTCACAGACTGAGAGTTTGTTTTTCCGGGTACTACCAGTGTAGTTACCAAGCACTGTGGTTAGGTATAAATTTACATTACCCGAAACCGGGAAAATCAGGAGTGAAGTTAAAACTTTGCAAACAATCTATCAAGTCGGTAACCCTTCCTCTCATAGCCATCTGGTGTATAATAGCAATACACATTTACATTCTCTTAATTTAATAAGGTTTCAATGGAGCAACTTCTCGAAATTGTATATTTTATTCTGACCTACATGTATTCCAGCAAAAAAGCGAAAACGTACCAGATATCCCTCTTGTCATTGCATATGAACTAGTAATGCTTTATATCAGACAAAATGAAAGTTTCAAAAAAAAAAAAAATTCTAGCCAAACCAAGAAAGCAAAAAATTAAATAATACCCGTTTCACAAGTGAGCATGCTTGAATTTTCCCCTCTCGTCTGAGTGTCTATAAATGTATTTTTCCGGCAGCCGGTATTTTCACAATGACTGATGGAGGACAATATATTAAACAGTACAACTTGTAACAGCCCTAATACCTGTATTTTGAATAGTATTGGACTGTGTGAAATATTTGTAGTGAGCCAAAGTTTGCTTGAAAGTGATTTGATATGTTTATTTTGTAAATTCTTGTAAATAAGTGTATATAGACTTTGTTTTAGGTAAGAAAATTATTTAAAGACGATTTAATATGTTTAATAACCGAATGGTGCAAGAGTATTTCTTAAAAGTTTGTATTTCCATGTATTACTGTAATTTACGATGTCTACAGGACGATTTTCTACCGTTTGAAAGGATTTCTGTAAATAATTTGTATTCAAGTATCTCTAATTACCATTTTCTAATCATTTTGTAATGTTATTAATTAATTTTGTATCAATTCCGATTGTTTTTAATATGTTTGATTGTTTGAGTGATTGTTAATGATCGAGAAATATCGGGCGGATGCCTTTGAAGAATTCTCGTAATTTCGATAGACTCTATATAAACAGATCGCCTGGACAGAGAGTTTAGTTTTGCATTAAGTATAAATTCAGTGTTACAGAGACATTCATGCAAGTATTCAGTAAGTCAGTATTGCATCTTTGGATTGTAACAACTATGCTTGTGAATGTCGCAGACTTGTTTTGATTTGTTCAACATAAACGAACATCTCAACATAACATTTGTTTGGTGGACTTTTTAAAGTAATTAATGCAGTAATTAACCCACCAAAGAACCTTAACATGGCGACCGTTGACATGACGAGAAGTTCTTAAACATCTGTGGGATGTTTATCTTCTAAAAAGAATCTGCAGAAAATTGCGAGGAAATTTCGACCGGCTAGACACGTAGAGGTTGTACAGACGACACGGATTTGACGGCAAGCTGACCTACTTCGGCCTAAGGCGGAGATTTTTCCATCGGGAATCGGATGTAATCTTCCGACGACGAGTGGATTTCCTTCGGCCTCAAAATCGTCTTCCTACAGTGAATTGTGAAAAGTGTGGTTAAGTGTTTGAAGTCAGTGTGGTGTTTAATAGTTAAATAAGTGCTTCTAAGGGAAATTTAATGTGATACAAAAGTGAGGAATAACTGTAAGTACGGCACTGAATATTCAAGTGATTTATTTTGCATGTTAATGTGTGGCAGATTGGAAAGATTTTAATTTTCCTTGATTTTGTTTTTTATATTGATTTGGCTAATTACTAAAAATGGCTGATAGTCAGAACCTACAAGCAATTCTAGAGTCTTTTGTAGCCAGATTCGATAGCAAATTTTCTGAAATTAATTCTCAGTTTGCAGAAATCAATGGTAAATTCGATAACAAATTTTCTGAAATTAAGTCTCAGTTTTCCGAAATTGATAGTAAGTTTGACAGTAAGTTTTCTGAGTTTAAAAATGAATTTGATTTTGAGAGCAAATTCTCTGAATTGACTAAATGTTTTGATGTTAAAATCACAGAGCAATTTCAGGGTTTTAGCTCTCAATTCAAGGAAGATATTAACAATTTAGATTCTAAATTGGGGAAGGTAGTAACAGAATGTCAGGAGAAATTTGAGAAAGTTACAAAATTTTGTGAACAGAATAAGGCTGAATGTGAAAATTTAATTTATAAAGAGGTGAAGGAAGTCAGTGAAAATTGTGATAAAATGAGGGAGGAATATGTTGCTTTATTCCAAGCTAATGATGTTAAAGCTAATGAGTTAAGACAGGAAGTGTTTGGTATAGGGAAAAATGTTAACGCATTGGTAAATCAACAGGAACAGTTAGCGCGTGGATTAGAAAGTAATGTAAATCAGTTAGAAAAAAGGTTACTGGGTTACAGATTCAGTTAAGTCAGTTCCCTTAACAGGTAATCCAAATTTCAGTGTCGATGTAAAAGAAGAATTTGAATTCTATGATGATAGTGGGAGGCTTCACCCTATTGAATTTATAGATAATTTTGAAAGATCAGACTATTTTAATTTGTTACCCGATAGTAAGAAAATTGCACTTGTGGGTAAACATCTAAAGTCTTATGCTAGGGCATGGGGTGATAGACAAGCTAGGGAAGTGACTGACTACAAGCTGTTTAAAGAAAACTTTTTGAAACATTTTTGGTCGACAAGCAGGCAGATTCAAGAAAAGAGAGAGTTGATGACTGGTAGGCCCTATAAACCTGGTAGGGAAACTCAACATGATTTTTTTCATAAATGTTGGATCCGTTGTAAGTATTTAGACCATCCTTATGGAGAGGAGGAATTTATTGATTTGATAGGAGCTAGGCTACCTCAGCAAACAAGAAATTTAATTGCCACTTTGGATGTAGTAAATGTGGATAGAGTTTCGGAATTGTTGAGACGCTTGGATGCCCAGGAGTCATTCAATGAACAACATTACCACCATCAACACCATAGGAGGGGCAGCAGGAGTCCCCCTAGAAGGGGTAATGGGTCAAGGGATGGTAGATCAGGGGAGGGATCGTGATAATTACACAAGAGGAATGATAATGGGGAAGTGAGAGAACAGAACCCTCAATCTGAAAGGGAAAGGCAGCATGGGGGGCAGGCAAACTAAAGACCACCCCTGTGATGGGCCCCGCAGTGGTGGACAAGAATTGTGGGTCCAGGTACCAACTGCTATAGCGTTAATACCATTTTATGAATAATCCCGAAAG
>JARYHS010006964.1:4345202-4419482 GCA_031002005.1 Vandiemenella viatica
ATTGTATCCCCTCCTGATGCCAGTTGACCCACAACTATTGTAACTAAACTATCTGGGCCAGACACATTGGATACGTACAAAGAAAATTTTCAAAATCGTGAGTTTTTTAACATCATGCAGACAGTTCACAGTGCCATATGTGGACTAGCACTATCCTGTTGAAAACTGCACAATGATATTGTCGAAAAGGTTACAAGAATATCCATGAAGTACCCGTTTGTGCCGTCAGTCACTACACACCATGACGCCAAGAGTAACACAGCTGTGCTTCTTCCAAAATAGAAGGATGGGACCTCTCGCCAGGTATCTTAGGTAGCACAGAACCGTGATTCATCAGTGATGGCATTCGAATCTGTTCATTCATACCGCTCATGGCACAACTCCAAACGCTGTCGTTTGTGTTGACAGCACCCGACACATAAGATGACGACTTCCAAATCCAGCTGCTGCTAGTCTCTGATTAATGTTGCGTGATCACACAGAATTTCGCCGTGATTCAAATAATTGTTCCTGGTGGTAAGTGCAAATGTTAAGAGATAACAATGTGCTTAGTGCACAATCCAGCAATCCTACCTTGAAAACGAGTATGCTGGTCCTCACATTCCTATTCAGTTCAACACTGAGCAACTGCCAGATCCGAATGTCCAACAAATCTGCGTATTGCACGATTCGAACGAGCCAGCCTCATGAAAATCGACGATGTGGCCCCTTTCAAATACTGTCAGGTGCTAATAATGCGAGCTCACACATGTACGAGGCATATCCGTATCCTTTACAGTGATCACTCAACATCCGACACTGTTGACGCCGCTTATACATCCCATCAGGCTTTACAACAACACTAAACACGAATAACACTAATACACTCTGATAGGTTTTCTGCCTGTAAAAGAATTGAAACACTAATCGTGTACATTCCACCGATTATGCGTATCTGAATGAAGTATACTACTTTCACTAACCAGTCTGCTTCACTAAATGTCTTAGGTCATTGGTGCCCATCTTTCGCCTCAGTCTTCTCAAAGCGTCTCCTTGACAGATTGACTAGGCAGAACAAATTCCATGTGGACAATTTTAAGAATACATAATAATGTAGTTTTTTCTCGGCGTTCAGAATATAAAAATTATTCTCGGGTGAGTAGCCGAGTAAAAGGGGAGTTTAACTAAGCTAGTCATCCGAGAACAATTCTTATATTTCAGGAATGACAAACATGTCGTCTTTTCTAACCAGTCGCACTTTGTTCGGCATCTGAGAATTTGGATGTGAATTTCGTGCTATCTCAAACAGTTGGTTGTAATCCACTGCAGAAAACGACCCGATGGTCTCCCTGCTCGCTGTCCAAACTACGAGGAACAACTTTCGCCGCATTTGTTTTCATATTTCGTTCATCCTCTGGAATGCCTCGACTTAACCCGAATGAGAGTCAATCCCAATTGAACTGTGACTGTTTTGAATCTCGTGATTTACAACAAACGCTTCTCAATATCAGTTTTTCCTCTCAGTATTACAGCTCTCTTTAAAAGGCTTAAAAAAGAGACAGAAAATTACATCATAATCAAAGTCCCACAAGGAGCGAAATTTGAAAACAATTGTAGAATTAGTCGTCTTTAGAATTACTATCTGGCACATTAAGCAGAACCTTTGGAAGAACAGGGAGGAGATATTAAATGAATGTCAGTTTAGGGTTTAAAAATGCAGAATTCAAAAGAAGCGATGTTGGCAATAAAATTATTCTTGTAACAGCCTACCCATTTATCGTGTTTGAATGCTTGAAAAACTCAGCTAGTGATTTTAGATTGAGCAAGGTGTTCATAATTTTTATAAAGACAAATCTAACAGAAGGGGATATCACTAACATTTTTATCTGTTGCAAAATCACTGACTATTATAGACTTGGAAATTTTTAGAGACGACAATCACTTAAAAAAGGTATAGGTCAACGATTAATATTCAGATCATATATATCATCTGAAGTGCAGGATTTTTTGCTTTGCTTCCTAATTGAATTGGAATATAAAAGTCGAAATAATCAATGTTCGGTATCCTTATTTCAATTCGAGTATTGTGTCCTACGCCACTGTGTGATCTGTCTGGTATAATTGCAGCTATTTCGTTTCTAGTTTATCATTTACATAATACACCGGCTGCACAAAGAGGATACCGATATACCTCATCGTGTTCTACCGCTCAAGCTGGATTTATTTTGTTTTACGCTAAAGAAACAGACATTGGTAATTCAACACGATCTGCTATAAACACGTGCACTAAATATTTGTATAAAATGATAGTTTTTCTTTTATTTACATAGTATTTTATAATTTTGAACATTCGGTCTAGCATTAAATTCGTGTTTATAATTTACGCATTCGAGGCCATTCTGCCATCAGTTTTGAAGCAAATGACATAACATCAAAAAATATTTACAGTATTCCTAATAGCAGTGGCGTACCTAGGATGGGGCAGGAAGGACACGTTCCCTGGGCCCCGTTAAAAGAGGAAGCAAAACAGGCAAACAACATAGTTCATAGTGGATGGTGAGGTTTCGTGAACGAGCGAGAGGAATAAGTAAACAGCGAATGGATTAAGTTGTCAGTGATCCCAACACACCAGTTAGCTAATGCTAGAGGCCTCGCGTCTTGTGGGGGCCCCGCTCCTTCTACATGGGGAGCCTCCCCCGTCAGGACAGATGGGCGAACTTTTTTTTTACCCGAACGGCGAAAATCAAGGGCTCGTTCTTCACATTTGCTACGGGCACTGCCCTCTCTTAATCCGACCGTGCAATACGTTCGGGAGGTATATTGCGCGCTCTGTCAAGATGTCCTCGAATCGGCCAGTAGTAGCGGCCTATGCCCCGCGCCTGCGCTAGAAAGTATTGTTATAAGACAAGCAATACTTTCTCCGCTGGTTCATTGGTGTGGCACAATTGTGTATTTTATTTGCATTGCATGCGTCGCGAGCGATCGTCAAACTTGTCGTTATAATAATTTAGATTATTGTCGACGAAAGCGCTTTGAATATAAATATCTGAGATTTTTATGGTAAGTACCAACATACATAATTTACTGAAATTCTATTATCTGAGTTAGGTAACATGATTGACAATTCGTAAGTGAAATGATCTCGAATCGATCTGTGTTTATTTACAGTGAAATTCATTTGAATACCATAATAATAACATAGTACATAACATTAGAAAAGCTAAACATAATTAGTAGATACAGTGAAACACATATGCCTTTTCGACCGTTGCAGGAAAAATATACTTAAGTTCTGGAACCATTTAAAAAAATGTTGTAATTAGAACCGTATTTAGTGGATTGCAAGTAAATGTGCATTGTTTTTATTCATCAAGATTCCCAATAAAGAATGGAAACACAAATAATGCATGGGGATAGCGGCAGAACATGAATTCTTCAGTTTTTTATAACGTCGAGCGGCTTCTATTTAGAAATATGTACATATATACGCCAATGATCCTAGCACTAAATACGTTTTAAACGATACATTTGCTAGATGTAATTCAAATATATGATATATAAGGCTTTTATTATTTTGGCTTGTAATGGCTTGGTATAGTCGATATCAAAATTTCTGCTTACGTAAAATGTTTCAAAATAATATACTGTCCGTCTGGCATCTTTACAGAAATTTCGTTATTAATTTTATTTTTATTGACAACGTATTAAATAAAAATATTTTTACACACTGCCATCGATAAACTTACGTATATAGTAATTATTTTAAATGGAAACACTAATACTATGCTTCTCTTACTGTATTACCGCTGTTAACTATTAGTAGTTGAAACTACGAGACTAGCAGCGGGACGGAGTAACAGCTGCCTCGCTGAGGCAGAAGACAATTGTAACATTGAACAAATTTATTACTTTCCTTTATATAACATTATTTTAATGAATCGATATATATCATTCCTGATCTCCACAATTACGTGTTTAGTTACCTCCACACACAACGTTTCCAATATCACAGTGTCAGAGGGGGGTATATGTAGATGACTTGTGTGTATCTATAGGACGAAACACTTGTTACAGGAAAACTAAAAAAAAATATACTGAGAAAATTTTGTTGGAGTTTTTACTGTTTTAAATCTTACAATCAAACATGAACCATTTGGTATGCCTTAAATTGAGTCTGGATACTTGCTGCTTACCAGAGAACTGGAAAAGTGTAATAGTAGTGCCGGTACATAAAGGAGGGGTGAGAAACAGAGTCGAAAATTTTAAGGCTGGAGGTTTTCTCGGAGTTGAATATGAATTAAAACTTGTTATGCCATGGGATTTACAATTTGAGTCATCAACATGCAGTTTGTTCCTCCTTCAGAATAACAATCAGCCTTTAACTTTTTATCTGTGTACCTAATAAGCTGGCTCTTCTTTTTATTTATCTTCATCTCCTGTTGACTCACCCAGCTTGATATCTCGTCGAGATCTCCCTGCAGCTGTTCATAGTCTTATTACCGTTTTTATGCTGTTATATAGTATTATATGTTCTTCAAAAAAATATAACTTGTGGTAGTAAACCGTCAATAGAATCATTCATAGGAATAACGAATAGCAATGGTCATCAGATGGTTTTCCACAGCAGCTGTCATCACATGGTTTTCCACAGCATGCTCACGACTTGTTGAATGTCTGCCCATTACAGCTTTGTTCAATGCTACGCTTAGCTTTTCCTTATAATAAATTCTGTAAGACGAGATTGCTTTTTGCTGCCTACAGTCGAAATGATGCGTCCTAGTCGAATGCTGGGACGGTCGCAAACTCGCCGTCATAAACGACACACTACACAAACAAAATAAACTCACAACACAGAAGTTATATGTTTCGCGAACAGATGGCCGCACTTGACTGCCTTATTTGATAAGGTTCACCAGTACGTTATGAAGCGGGCGTGGTGATTAAAAGGTGTGGCATCCTTAATAGCTCACGCTATTTCCATAACTCAGTTCGTAATCGAAACTGTTTGGAGAAATAAAAACAGATATTTGGCAGAATTTGCCAGTTTAATTTGTGGTACGAATACAATAATCAACCTTAAGGCAGGGCTACACTGCGTCACGTCACGTGATGTTTCGTGATATCGCGTGACAGACGTGAGTTGTTTACTGTCTTCAGCTGCACACTGCAGTGACGTCACGTTTTTATTCTCGGCTTGCCCACGTATTCCGTAGTCACGTGATGTCTCGGTTTCTTTCTCCTTCACATGTTTCCTCACTTGTTTTAAACGATTGTTTAGATGAGAAGTTAGTGAATATGATTTTTTAATTAATTCGACTTAATTGCTGATGGAGCGCGCACTCTGGTGGAAATATTGCTGTTCTCTCATTTTCCTCTTTCTTCTACTCACCTACTATTGCCCACTGCGAATATGAGTTTCAAACTCTTTCAGCGTTTTTGGTAAATTATTCATCAATTTCCTTGGTAATTTATTCCAGTCCCTGACCTCTTTAACCACAAAAAAAAAAAAAGAAATCCACACTCTTATGTCTGAAATCGAGCGCCAGCTTCTGGTTAGGCATGAATTTTTAAACAACCACAGAATACTTGACTATCTCGAGTCAATTCATACGATAAGCTGCATGGGTGGGAACAGGGAAATAATGAAATAAGTCAGGTGATTACAGTTTCTTTTGTTTTCTCTGTTCAGGTTGCACAGTTCGTTTCTCAGTTGGTATTCAGCAGTTGATGTTTCTAACACAAATAACGCCATTTCTTGGTCTTTGAAGGTAACAAAGTGGAAATCATAAAATTAACATTTTAATCCTATATCTCTCACATTTAAAACAAAACATGGAGTGATAGCCTTTATTTAGTAACAATTCTTGGAGTTGAGTGTGAAGTCTCTTTCTGACGCTTCTAATGAGCAGCTGTAAAAAAAATCTAATCGTTCGTAGCTCATTCGGAAATACATATTAAAACGTCTCGAATATTTTCGTAATTGTTCCGCTAGCCAATGAAATTGAACCAATTGTTCTGTTTCTATACTGATGTCATCTATCCAAAAATGAGAGGTTTTTATTTTATTTATTTATTTAATTTCTTCTGGCCTTACGCCTGGTCGACGTCGAGGTCATTAGCGTCGGGACAGGTTTTTTTTAGACAAGGAACGGGTAGGAATTGGGCCATGGCCTTTAGAAGGAAGCATCGCGGCATTCGCCTGGAGTGATTTGAGGGAAACATGGAAAACCCAAATCTTGATGCCCGGACGGGGATCCAAACCCGCGTCCTCCCGAATGCGAGGCCAGAACGCTATCCGTTACACCACCACGCTCGGTTTAAAGAATATTACTGCTGAATACAGTGAACACAAGGTGGAACACGGGAACACAAAGAAAACCATCATGACAACACGAAAGTTACAGCTCAAACGGAAATACTGTTAAAACCCAAGGTGAAAAGTTCTTCCTGCATCATTTTCTTAACTTACCAGTTCTCGATTTTACAAACTACGCACTGGCTGACTGCACCCAGCAACGCCTCTGGCGGCAACTAGCGGAAACACTGCACTTTCAAACAGCGTTAGTCTCGCAATGGGAATAACGCGAACGAGAAACAAAAACACGTTTAATTCACCGTTTATTTAGTGCGTTTATTCATTACAACGATATTTACAATCGATTTAATAACTGTGAAGACTAATACAACAACATTGCTGACAATTATGTAAATGAGCAGTTATAATGAACAAGAATTGAATTAAATTATTTTCACGCGTCTGTGTCAAGCAACAATTAGAAGAATAGTCACAATATTAGACCATTCCAGAGATTAAATTGCAACCTCAGCGAAATCTACTACATTCAAATAACCAAAATGCTGACCGCCATCTTCCTTGTTCCGCTCCATAGTTTATATATATCGCCTCTGAGCTTCACTCTCGTATGGTGTATAGTATGAAACTCTCTCATCAATACTGCGTCCATTAATTAATCCTAATTGAAATAGGGTGGGAGGGGAGGGTCCAACAAAATCTCACGAAACGAAATGACAAGGGGGAGGGGGGTCAACGGAAATAAAGAAAGGTCTACCGACCTTAGGGGGCATCCATAAATTACGCGAGGTGTTTTTCCGTATTTCCGGACCCCCCCCCTCTGGTGAGTCTTCGTGAGATCGCTTTCGCAACTTTTTGAGACCTCTTTTTCTTTTGGTCTCACCTTACAAAGCCGGTTACACTCCTAAAATCAACTTTCGCGTCATTTGTAGACCTTTTCTTTAGCTCTACAGTAGAACAGAAATTTCAAAAACCACACGTGAGATTTCCGTTGACTCCCCCCCCCCCTTTCCTCCTTGGTGAGATTTCGCTACTAGCGGTGTATACCCGCCTTTGGAAGCATGAGACCTCAAAAACGGGTTCAAAAAGTTGTGAGGTCGATTAATAATGGGGGCGGGAGGTTTTCCGCGTCAAAATCACACCTCATTTGAGAGGGGAGGGTGCCACCAGATCCCACGGAGTCTCACCAGAGGTGGGGAGAGGTCCGGAATAACACCTCACGTGATTAAAGGACGCCCCCTAGCCCGACGTGGCTTTCCTCTCCACCCCCCCCCCTTTTCCTTCCTCGCGTGTTGCACGTATCTTTTTTTTTCTATTGAATCTAAAAAACATTTGTAGTGTGTTCTCTCGTCAGACTATCGTAAATTACACACGGAGATAATTTAATGACGGAAGTAAGTATCCACATGCTGTTGTGTGTTTTGTAACTATTTTTAACTGTGACAAATAATATGAATGGAAAGCTACTTGGCGTGGCTCGGAAATCAACCCCCCCCCCTTTCCCCACGTAGCCCAGCGTAACCTTCCAGCCAACCCCTCCCCCACTAGAGTGAGCCACGTAGTTTATGCACGCTCCCTAATCGATTGAAAACTGAAGTCAAAAATTGCATCTCTAAGCAGCAGAGGCGGCCTTAGGGGGTGGCGAGCTGGGCAATCGCCCGGGGCCTCGCGCGGCAACCCGAGGAGGAGAAAGAAAAAAAAAACATTTAAAACTTTTGCCTAAAAAATTTTATCATTTAGATTAATTCAGTGCCACATTCGTATAAAAAGTAAGAATTTCCGAACTTCCTCCACACGCTTCTTGACATTAACCAGCCTGGCACCGGACCACACCACAAAACCAAATTAATAACGGTGGGATATCGGCCGATTGTCGGACCACACGCGGTGTCGTTTGAACTAACTTCAATCGAGTGAGCGCCAACAATAAGGAACGTGTCATTGCGGTGGCGGTGCTGATCAGTATCGGTTTAGTGTGGCCCGACCTGTATGCGTTACCAAATCGTTTGTGCGGCACATATGTTTCAGTGAATCTTACGTTATTAACAGCACATATAGGAAAGAGTGAATTGGTAAAAAAAAAAAAAAAAAAAAAACTGCCTAACACTGTTTGTAAATTATTTCTGAAATAGTTTTATGTGTTAAACAAAATTTGTGAAATGAGTTCGCGTGATCGTGATGCCGGAAGAAAATTTGAGTCGGGTAGCACAAAAACGAAACGAGCTATCAAAAGAAAACAGGTAGAAGAAAATCTGCGTGGGCCTTTATATAAATACATAAAAAGTGAAGGTCAAGAAACCTCTAAAAATTCTCCATTGATGGAAAGTGACGTATTATTGCACTCTAACCCTAATCCAGCTGAAATTATTCCATCAACATCGTCATGGATGCCACTGCCACCTCGTAATAATAGCGAGGAAAATGAGTCAACATCATTGTCTCCTACATCGCCGCCATAGTCAGCACTATCCAGCCAAGAATGCGTATCTGAGCCTAAGTCTACGACCATAACTGCCGGAATTGAAAATCTGAATCCTCAAAACGACCCAGGTTTGTGGCCCTTAACAATTACTGATGTAGACCGAACTGAGATTGTATTAAAAGGTCCAATCCTGGTTAAACTTGATTTTTCCCCGTAGATCATAATGAAAGGCGATTCAGCGAATATCATTACAGTAAAATATTAGCTAATGGTGAAAAGATTGACAGGCGCTGGATGATTTATTCACAGACAAAGGATGCCGTTTACTGCTCTCCATGTCGAATGTTCGGAACAGAAAATACAAGAGTTAGATCCAGTAAAGGAGTGTGTGATTGGAAACACTTGTGTGATTACGTAAAGTCTCGTGAATCTAGCCGACAGCACAAAGACTGTATGATGAAATGGTTAAATTTAGAGAACGGATTAAAAAGCTGTGCCACTATTGACTCTTTAGCCCAGACTCAGATTCAACAAGAAAGGCAGCATTGGAGAGATATTTTAAAAAGACTGCTTGCAATTTATCTGACTCAGATACAAGTGAAACAAGCGGCAACTTTGTAGACTTAGTAAAGTTAATAGCTAGATTTGATCCAATGTTGCGACTTCACCTGAAGCAAGTAGCAGACAAGACTATTAATGACCACTATCTTGGCAAAAATATTCAAAATGAGCTTATACAATTAATGGAAAGTCACGTGAAGACTAAAATTGTTGACAAAATAATAAAGAATAAATATTTCTCGATTATTCTTGACTGTACCCGTGACGTTTCTCGAGCTGAGCAAATGTCAATTATTATAAGATTTTTTAATACAAATACAGCTGACATTGAAGAACATTTTATTGGCTTCTTAGCCGTTGAAAAAACCACAGCTGAGAGTTTGACTATTCATATAATCACAGAGCTAGAACAGCTGGGTATATCATTGCAAAACTGCCGAGGTCAAGAATATGATAACGGAGCCAATATGCGTGGAGAAAAAAGTGTTGTTCAGAAACGTATACTTGAAATTAATCCACTTGCTTATTTTTTACCTTGTGGGAGTCACAGCTGGAATCTCATCCTAGGAGATGTAGAATCGTCTTGTGTTGAAGCAAAATCCTCTTTTGGTTTGCTACAAAGGCTATACACACTGTTCGCCGGCTCAAGTCAGAGTTGGACTATTTTAATAGCACATGTAAAATCCTTGTCGCTAAAACCACTTTCTGAAACTAGATGGGAATGCAGGGTAGAATCGGTGAAGGCCGTTAAATACCAGCTAAGCGATATATGTGATGTTTTGAAGGATTTAGCAGAAAATGTAACAGATTGTCAGTTGGTTAGTGAATGTCATTCTATAGAAAATGAAATAACTAACTACGAATTTGTAGTTTCTCTCGTCATATGGCATGATATTCTTACAAAGATTAATGTTATAAGTAAAAAGTGGCAGAGCGAAAAATGCACCTCGGAGCGGCCATACAACATCTAGACATTGGCTTGATGATTATCGGGAAAATGGTTTCCAGTCATCCTTGGTAACAGCAAGAGAAATGGCAGAGGAAAATGATATTGACAGAAAGTACAAAGTCTTGAGAAGCAGACGTAAACGAACGAATTTTGATTACGAAGGGCAAGATGAAGTTTTTGAATTGTCTGCGGAAAATATTTTCAAAATAAACTATTTTTATCTCATTGTTGACAACGTGCGCGCAAGCTGCCAACCAAGATTACAGGTGCTTAAACATCATGAGAGCATATTTGGTTTCATGTACAACATAAAAAAATAGAGGAAATTAGTGATTGTGAACTTCTGAAACAATGCAGTGACTTGCAACTTTCTCTTACAGTAGGAGAAGCATCTGACATTGATGGACATGAATTGTATGAAGAACTGAATATGCTTGTCCGCGTGTATGAAGGAAGCTACGACATTCTCTCGGTGCAGAAATACATAATAGAAAAAAATTTAACTGAAATGTACCCCAATATCGAAGTAGTCCTAAGAATTATTACCACCACACCTGTGACAGTTGCTTCTGCAGAAAGGAGTTTTTCGAGGTTAAAAATCATCAAAACATATTTGAGGAATTCGATGACACAAGATCGGCTTTAAGCCCTTGCTATTCTTTCAATTGAAAATGACGTACCTCATTCATTAGATTATTGTGCTTTGATTAAAGATTTTAGTCTCAGGAAAAGCCGCAAGCATCAATTTTAAAATCGTGCTTCTCTCTTTTAAGGTAGGCCTATTCATATACCTCAATCTATCACGATTAATAATTTGTCTTCTTATGTTTGTCAACTTTTATAAATATTTTAATATAAAACATTAAAATTCGAAATTTATTTATTTATAATTTTTGCATTTCTCATCAATAAGAAATCTACTTTTGATTCACATACTTTGCACACAGTACAAGGGCCTCGCAAAGATATGCCGCCCGGGGCCTCGCAATGGTTAAGGCCGCCGCTGCTAAGCAGATTGGTACGTGCTGTGATTAAAGGTCATATTACCGAAAGAATTTCGTCAGAATTATACTAGTAAGAGAATAAGTGATATTATAACAAAACTTTTTATTTTCAATATATTTCAATGTAAGAAATTAAATCATTGCAATTTTGTTCGATCACCGCAATAGATGTCTTAACTACATCAAACAGTTTGTCAGTTTCTAGTATATTTTAAAAATGGAAGGAAATGTTAGTCAATCGCGTGTTGTGAGACACTTAACATTTTCTGTTCTGAACAGATTTACCGTCTGTCTCGTATGCAGGAACAGCGTGTGTGTTACTTTGTTGAATGCGGCTTCAGTTGATTTACAGTTCAATGTAGTTCGAATCCAACAGGGAGAGTGTTACTAGTCAGCTGGTGGAGGGGGGGGGGGTGTAGTGTGCTGGATGTAACAGCCATAGTCTATGCAGTGGAGAGTACATACTCAGCATTCTATTTAGTTTTGGAAGTTTTACAAATAATGGAAAAGGCACTGGGATACGAGCGAAATGTTGTATTTTGAAATTAATTTGTAACTTGACGTCACTGTAGTTATTAACAACTGACAGACGCAAACAGCGCAGTCCAGAGGGGGCGCACAGTGGATAACGGAACAGCCGCAGTGCCGCCAACTGTTCTTAACAAAATCACAGCTATTAACTTTAAATGGCAAACGCAGCGTATTTTTATCGTTCCATATAGTTTAAGATCTGGCTTCGTAATTTATACTTTTGTTGTTTTTATTGTAACATGTAGTATGAAATCAGGCCGCGTAATTAAAACGTTCATTTGTTACTTCACCAAAATGCGATTTTAGTGAATGACTGGTTGTACCAAATTAAGCTGCAGGTTCCATCATGGAGAACTATTTTTCTTTAAATATACACTAAGTTGTTTGGAAATTAAATTAATCATTATTGAATTTGTAATTAAACTGAAGCTTGAATTATAATATCCTTAACGATATCACAATAAAAATAAATTACTAAAAATTGTTCGCATTAACTCAACCCCGTGTCCGTGCTGTATGAAGCTATCAGCTAGTGTAAGCTGTAAGACAGGAATATTTCGGCGACCAGCAAACATCTGGTATATCGGGGATACAGCATACACTGACTCAATCAGCTGCCAATATCTCACTGCCCGTTCTTTGGTTTGCGTGATATCTTGTTAAAAGTAATTCTTCCCTAACAGTAATAAATTCCCCCACTAAGTATGGCTGTGACTGTTTACAATCATAGACCAGTCTGTTGAGTCTGGACACTGAGTGGCAGGAAGCAGGTTCGATTCCCGGAGCGGCCATCTATCCCTTCTTCAGTTTTCCATGGTTTTTTGAAATCACTCTAGGCCAGGGGTCCCCAAAGTGGTCGGTATCGACCCCTGGGGGTCGATAAGAGTTCTCCGGGGGTCGATTAATACCCGGGGGTCGAAAGGGGGTCGATTGATAAAAAAGAGGATCAGTTAAATGGTCTAGGAAAAAATGGGAATATTCCAACAAAAATCCAAAATAACTGACTAGCCCCGTTATAACTTGAGTTTTAAGGAAGCCTGCGTCGCTTTAGGTATGTGTTAAGGAGAAAACATACTGGAGCGGAGAGCATAGCAACGACGAGAGCGAAGTACAAAGCAGCGAAAACAAACAAACCAATTGGATTGTTGCGGTGACTCTTACTGGGGCGCAAAGCGGTGAGGTAATAATGGAGCAAAGCTTATCGTTCAAACTGTTTGATTTCGCCGCTTTATTCTTCACTCGCATTGCTGGTTTGTTAGCGGTTGTTCCTGTGAGAAACAAATGTAGACCAATTTACGAATTGTGTCTCTTCTAAGGTCCGTCTTTGGGGTAAGAAAGAAGTTCAACATCATAATTATTTTATTTTAGCTAAGCTACGTGATGAACTCAACAAGTATTAAATCTTTATTTTTTATTTACTTTGGGTATTTAAGCATTTTATATTCGGGAGGACGCTGGTTCGAATCACCGTCCAGGCATCCGGATTTGGGTTTTGCATGGTTTCCCCAAATCACTCAAGGCTAATGCCGGGATGCTTCCTCCAAAAAGCCATGGTCGAATTCCTTCCAGTTCCTTCTCCGCAGTTCCATCCCGCCTCTAGTCACCGCGCTGTCGACGAGACGTAAAGCCACAAGGGGGGGGGGGGAGAGAGAGAGAGAGAGAGAGAGAGAGAACGCTGCTGGTTCATTATACACAAGTTGCACTGTTAAATTCTAGTATGGTTTCCACTCTATGTATTGTATATCTAAATGTAGATTTTGTCCTTTACATAGAAGATATCGTAATATACCGAAAACCATTAAATTTAGATACTTCTTTTTTATCTTTTTCCTATCTAATTCTATTGAATAGGTTACTTTTAGATGTAATTATTATTCCTTCAAGTCTAGATATCTATTGTTAGCAAAAAGTAGCAACAATGCACTCTGAGCAAGAACAGGCAGTTCTTTATAGCTCGTGCGGTAATAAGTTGCGTCTCTTACTGCTGCTGTTTTGTTGTGCTGCGAACGTATCGTGTTGTTCATATTATAAATCTGAGTTTAATACCTACGATGTCGTCTACCAGTGCTAAGAAGAAATGCAGACAATATTCACACGAGTATTTGAAATATGGTTTTGTGCCATCTTCTGCTAATGAAACTATTCCTATGTGCTTGTTATGTGAAAAACTTTCAGCAATGATGCTAAGAAGCCGGCGAAAATAAAAGACCACTTGGAAAGGATCCATTCTGATAAGAAAAACAGAGATTTTGAGCATTTCAAAATGCTAAAAGAGAAATTGAGAGTTCGGCCAAATTTAAGTACATATTTGAAGTCATCTGCTAGCGCTGATAGTGAAGGAGGACTGAAGACAACCAACAGCATCTCTCTTAACATAGCAAAGAAAGGCAAACCGTACACAATTGGTGAAGAGATTATAGTACCAGCTATAAAAGATGTAATTGAAAATATTATGAAGAAAGACTCTCAACTATTTTTGAAGTGCATACCATTGAGTGCAAATACTATGCAGCGACGTATAGAGGAAATGGCCGATGATGTGGAAAGAACTTTGACCTCTGAGCTCCAGCATTTTAAGTTTGCTATTCAACTTGACGAATCAACTTTCGGAAGTTCAAATCTTCTCATGGTTTATGTTAGGTTCCATAGTCCTTCCCTGAATGATACTGTTGATGAATTTCTGTTTGCTAAATATCTTCAAACTGTTTCAAAAGGTGAAACAATTTTTTTTATGTTTGCAAGATTATTTGAACAAGCACAACATTCCTTTCGGGAATATTACTGCAGTAGCTACTGACGGTGCACCTGCTATGGTAGGCCTTTATAGAGGATTTTTCGTCTTTCTGAAGGAAAAGGTTCCTAATGTACGTACTGTTCACTGTGTCCTACACAGGCAGCATCTTGTAGCCAAAAAATTGAGTGGCGACCTGCATGATACTCTAAAAGTGTGCATTACGTCAATTAATAAAATTAAAGCTCATCCTCTCAATTCCCGATTGTTTGCGAAGTTATGTGAAGAAAATGATGAACCTTTCAATCAATTACTTTTGCACACTGAGGTAAGGTGGTTGACAAGAGGTGATAGTTTGCAGAGGTTTGTTGACTTGTACAACTCGTCTGCAGAGTTTCTTAAGAATGTGGATCCATTACTATGTGACGAGTTAAAACAGTGCAAGAACCATCTTGTTCTATTTGGCAGATCTTTATTCGAAATTTAACGAAGTACAGAAGCGTTTGCAAGGAAAAAATGTTACAATTGTTCAAGCTCGAACAATTATAATGGCCTTTCAACTAAAAATAAACCTGTTAAAATCTTCACTGGCACGTAAAAATTTTAAATATTTTTCAAACTTTCGACTACTAAAAGAAAATGAAGAGATACCCGACCGTGATTTGGAGATATATATTAAACATCTCGATAAATTAAGAGAAGATTTCAAAGCACGTTCCTGAATGGTTTGCTTCTCCATTTGATGTTAACATAATGAAGGTAATGAACGTGGGTTAGAAGACGAACTGATTGAAATATGCGTAGATCTGGAAGCTAAAGCATTGTTTAAAAATAAAAACCTCAGCGAATTTTGGAGCAATAACAATATTGCTACAAAATACCCCAAGCTCAGCAGAAGACGAATCTTTCTTACTTGCATTCCCAATTACGTTGAAGCTGGCTTTAGCCACGCGAACGCTATTTTAACAAAACAGAGAAACAGACTGAACTTGGAAAACCGTGGTGATTTGCGACTAAAACTTACCAATTTTCAACCGAACATCAGTAATCTTGATGCTACCCTTCAGACCCATCCATCTCACTAATATCAGCTACTTTAATAAAAAGGTATGTTAACATGTTTTTAATGTATTCAACAGTAGTCGTAAAATGGCAGATGGTTTTTCATCGAATATAATTTATTTAAATTTTCAATGATTATTTTGTGTTTTACATTTTATGACACTTACGGTTATAGGCTAGTTTCCATCTATCTATAATTTTTTTATTATTTTTACGATTATAATAACAGTGTAAAATATCCCTTTTTTCTGTTAGTGTTGTTGGGTGGATTTTTTAAGGTGTGGGAACTATAAATACTTTCTTTGGGTTGTTATCCAAGTCTCCTTATCGCTTAGCATCAAAAATGCTAAAAATGATTTAAAATTTTCATCAGTGGCGGATCCAGGAATTTTTCAAGCCGGGGCAAAAACTGTAGGAATGCCGCCCCTTGCAACATTATTTGCAGCTCCCATTTTTGCCGTCTGGCCCCAAGTGTCGCCACCTCGATTGTCGGCCAAACACACTGTTGTCGCCGCCCGGCGCCCAGTGTACTAGTAGAGCTAAAAAAAGAAAAAAAATTCCGTGACTTAAATCGCCGCCCTTTAAACATGATTTTGCCGCCTCCTTGAAGTTGGCACCCCGGTGTACACCCCCCCCCCCCAGATCCAGCACTGGTTTTTATTAAACGTTTAATCTGGGGGTCGATGAGAAGACAAATGTTCTGTGAGGGGGTCGACGTGATAAAAAGTTTGGGGACCCCCGCTCTAGGCGAATGACGGGATGGTTCCTCCAAAAGGCTATTGCCGAATTCTTTATCTTCATATACGATTACCAATCAATTTAGTGACACAAATTCCACTGGGTTTTTCACTACTCCTCCCCTCCTTTTGACACTACCTGGGCTATCCCCGTTATGGTAGCACACATTTTCAGATTTTAAATTTAGAACTTCACTAAAACAGCAACGTGATAACATGCTCAGAACTACACTGCCGTCACTTCAAGTCACGTCACACGTGAACGCATTTTCTTGTTTGCAGTTTTGTGTGTAATTCCAAACCGAGCGTCGTGGGTGAGTGGTTAACGCTCTGGCCTCGCATTCGGGAGGACGGCGGTTCGAATCCCCGTCCGGGCATCCAGATTTGGGTTTTCCATGGTTTCCCAAATCACTCCAGGCGAATTTATGGATAATTCCTTCTAAAGGCCAGTTCCTACCAGTTCCTTGAATAAAGCCCTTTCCCGTCACTATTGACCTCCACGCTCAATAAGAAAAAAAAAATCTATTTCATTTTTGGATACATGACATCAATATAAAAACAGAACAACTGGTTGAATTTCATCGGTTAGTGCAACAATTACGAAAACAATTGAGACGTTTTAATATGTATTTCCGATTGAGCAAAGAACGATTTTTTTTTTTTTTTTTTTTTTTTTTTTTTTTTTTTTTTTTTTTTTTTTTTTTTTTTTTTTACAACGACAGAGAAAGACTGCTTACTCCCAAGAATTGTTACTTAATAAAGTTATCACTCAATGTTTTGTTTTAAATATGAGAGATAAAGGATTAAGATGTTTATTTTATGTTTTTGACTTACCACTTCGTTACCTTTAAAGACCCGGAAATGAAATTTGTGTTACAAACATGAACTGGTGAATACCAACTGAGAAGCGAACTGTGCAATCTGAACAGCGAAAACAAAAGAAAATGTAATCACGTGATAGATTTAATTCTTTCCCTGTTCCCTCCCATGCAGCTTATCGTATATAGACCACGATAGTCAGGTGTTCTGTGGTTGTAGAAATATTCGTGCCTCACCACAATCTGGCACTAGATTTGAGACATAAAAGTGCGGGATTCTTTTATATTACTATTATTCTGTGGTTAAAGAGGTCAGGGATTTGAATAAATTAACAAGGAAATTGATGAATAATTTACCTAATACCCAGAAAGAATTTGAAACTAATATTCGCAGTGGGCAAAAGTAAGCGAGTACAAGAAAGGTAAAAATGAGTGAACAGCAGAATTACCACCAGAGAGCACGTTCCATCAGCAATTAAGTCGAATTAATTTTTTAAAAAATAATCATAATCACTAACTTCTCATGTAAACAAGTCGGCCAATGTTTAAAATAAGTGAGTAAACATGTGAAGGAGAAAGAAACTCAGATATCACGTGACTACAGAATACGTGGGCAAGCAGAGAATAAAAGTGTGCACGTGACTCGTAAGACAGGAAACAACTCACGTCTGTCACGTGATATCACGAAACATCACGTGACGTGACGCAGTGTAGCCCTGTCTTCAAGTTGATCACTGTGATCGTACCACAAATTAATTTGGCAAATTCTGCCAAATATCTACTTTATTTCTCCAATCAGTTTCGATTAAAACAAACTTCAATTTACAAGTACACAACACAAAAACTTTTGAAAAATGTCCTTCCTATTCTGGAGCCCAATTGTACAATAAGCTTCCTACAGATCTAAGGTTAATCAGCAAAAAGAGAGTACAGTTCCAGTGTAGGCTTAAAGAGTACCTATGTAAAAAAGCTTTCTACTCCATCAATGAGTATTTAAATGAATAAACAAGGGAAACAACAGCCGGAGTAAAGAAATTTTGAAGAAAGCCGTATAATCTTATCACATATTTTCAATGAAAATATAATATTGTTAAAAAAGTAATGTAAATATATGAATACTCACATAAATTAAAAATGTGTTATTAGAGATGTTTATATTTAAGGCATTAAATTTATAATCTGTGACTTATCCTGAATTTCATTGTACAATTTATTGTATTTAAATGAAAAAAAATGGGACCAAATAAATGAATGAATGAATTACGAACTGGGTTATGGAAATAGCGAGAACTATTAAGGATGCGACGCTTTTTAATCACAACGCCCACTTCGTAACGTACTGGTGAACCTTATCAAATAAGGCAGTCGAGTGTTGCCATCTGTCCACGAAACATATAACTTGTGTGTGGTGAGTTTATTTTGTTTGTGTAGTGTGTCGTTTATGAGGGCGAGTTTGCGTCCGTCCCAGCATTCTATTATGACACATCATTTCGACTGTAGGCAGCAAAAAACAATCTCGTCTTACAGAATTTATTATAAGGAAAAGCTAAGCGTAGCATTGAACAAAGCCGTAATGGGGAGACATTCAACAAGTCGTGCGCATGCTATGGAAAACCATGTGATGACCATTGCTATTCGTTATTCTTATAAATGATTCTATTGACGGTTTACTATCAGAAGTTATATTTTTTGCAGATGACATAGTATTATATTCTTCTTCTGGTCCCTATCCGTTCCCGATGTCGGCAACCATCTTGGCTGTCTCGTCTCTGCTGGCTGAAGCTCGGATTTACTCCGTAGTTGTTTTGGAAGTCCAGGTTCTCAGATTTTTTATCCAGGAAGTTCTTCTTCTACCAGCACTTCTCTTTCCTGGTATTTTCCCCTGGAGAATAGACTGCAGGAGTTCATAATGGCTATTATTCCTCATGATGAGGCCAAGGTCCTGTAGCTTCAGTGTTTTGATGGTAGTCAGTATTTCCATATCTTTTTTCATTTTGCGGAGCACTTCAGCATTTGTGGTGTGGTCTGTCCATGGTATTCTCAACATTCTTCGATATAGCCACATTTCCAAAGCTTCTAGCCTTTTACTGATAGTTTCTATTAATGTCCACGTTTCAACGCCATACAGGAGGACAGAGAACACATTGCAGGGCAGGAGTCTCATCTTCGTGGTAATCGATTAATTACGACTTTTAAAAAGGTTATTCATTGTATTGAAAGTAGCCCTGGCTGTACCAATACATGACTTTATTACATCAGATGGATCCCATTGACTGTTTACTGTGGTGCCAAGATACGTATGCCTTGATACACATTCAATGATCTTCTGGTTAATCATAATATGACATTGAGAGTTTTGTTTTTGCCAATGACCATTAATTTGGTCTTATTTATATTAATATCAAGTCCGTATTCGTGGCTGCATTGTGATACTCTATCTAAGATATTTTAAGCTTTCCTGACTGTCTGCAAAAATGACTGTGTCATCTATGTAGCGAATGTTGTTTATTCATTTTCCATTCAACAGCACTCCCATCTCCACATCACTCAACGCCTCCCTAAAGATATACTCTGAGTAGATATTAAATAATAAGGGGGACAGGATACAACCTTGTCTCACACCACGAAAATTTTTACTTCATCCGTATTTTCTCCCTTCAGTTTCACAAGAGCAGACTGGTTCCAGTACAGGTTAACAATAATTCTGAGGTCTTTATCATCCAAGCCAATACTTTTTAAAATTTCTATCATTTTCTGATGTTTTACCCTGTCAAAGGCCTTCTGATAATCTATAAAACATGCATAGACATCACAATTTATATCTCTGCACCGCTGAAATAGTACTTGGATGCTAAACAGAGCTTCTCGTGTTCCAACTGCATTACTGAATCCAAACTGTGTAGGTGATACATATTCTTCACAGATCTCATATATCCTTCGATGAATGACCTTCAGAAAAAGTTTTAATGTGTGGCTCATAAGGCTGATCGTTCTGTAGTCACCACATGACTTAGCTCCGGGTTTTTTTGGTAATGTAATAAACTCCAATCTGAGCCCATATTGAGGAATTCTGCCAGAGTTGTAGACCTCATTGAACACTGAGGTCAACCACTTTGTACAACCTTCATCAAGTAGTTTAAAAAATCATCTTTCATTCCTTTTATTGCAGCTTGTACTTCAGTCAGTAAAATGCTTGGACCTGTTTCACATTCAAACTGTGGAGGTTCTGGACGGCTGAGAACAGCTGTTCTGTGTGTCTCTTCCACGCATCTCTGATATCTTGAGTATTACATAACAGCATAAAAACGGTAATAAGACTGAACAGCTGCAGGGAGATCTCGACGAGATATCAAGCTTGGTGAGTCAACATGAGATGAAGATATTTCAAAGAAGAGCCAGCTTATTAGGTAAACAGATAAAAAGTTAAAGGTTGATTACGATTATCAAGCGAGGAAGAAACTGCATATTGAAGACTCAAAATGAAAATTCCTTGGCACAACAAGATTTCATTCATATTCAACTCCGAGCAAACCTCCAGCCTTACAATTTTCAACTCTGTTTCACTCATCATCCTTTATTTACCGGCACTATTATCTCGCTTTTCCAGTCCTCTGGTATGCAGCAAGTATCCAGACTCAGTTTAAATAATATTTCAAGACTAGACGACCCGTGCGAAAATTTCGATAATAAAATACAATGAATAGTGAGGTTGAATGCTTGAAATATAATGAAAGGTAGAACCGCACTTTGTAGCAAATATTGTAATAGGCACGCATCAAAACATATTACGGAACAGTTAGGAAAATTTAAAATACCCTATATGTACGACAAACTGTCACTGACCCTAACAGAATACAACCAACCTGAACAATATGCACACAGCATATTAACTTCTCTGTGATATTTGCTGCATTGTGAATAAAATGTTTACATTGCAATTGTATAACAAAACTAAAGTGTTTCTATAACAGAAAAAAATATCCGAAAACATACTTATTCAATAAAAAAGTTTATTAACATTTCTGTGATATCTGCTGCTGCAATCTATGGACTTGGCTCTGAACTTTCTCATACGCGCTACCACTTTAAGCACCAAATTCCAAAAATTATTTCTTAAATTTATTATTTTACCTAACTGGAGACCTTAATCTATAAAACGATACGATATTTATCGATTTCGGCTAGGTGTCAAAGAAGATAAATGGACTGTATTAAAAAACACGCTGTAGAAATAATATTGATACTTTTGCCCTTTAAGGGTCGAATTCCAAAAAATTTCTTTTATAAAATATGGTGTGACCAAAGCAGCCACCTTGGTCTTTAAACTTATACCGCATTTATTAATTTCGGTTAGGTTTCAAGGAAAATAAAAAGCTCATGACAGAAAAGTGCGTTGTAGAAATATTAATACTTTTGCCCTCTAAGGTTAGAATTTTGAAAAATTTCTATCTTAAAATGTGGTGTAACAGAACCTAAGACCTTATGAAGACCTCAATGTTTAAAATGATACCTCGTTTATCAATTTTGTTTACTTATCAAGGGAGATAAATGACTCGAGACACAAAAAACTCAATTTAGAAATAGTGATATTTATGCCCTTTAAGAGTTCAATTCAGAAAAAATCATTTCTTAAAATGTGATGTTACCACAACGGAAACATTAATTTGATGATAAAGAAAACAGCAACCAGTCACATTTTCAAATATGTTTATTACACCATTACCGGTTTCGAGCAAAGTTGCCCCTTAATTTTTAGGATGATACCACATTTATCTATTCGGTTAGTTATTAAGTAAGATAAATGGCTCGTGACACAAAAATGCGTTGTACAACCATTTATACTTTTCCCCGTTAAGGGTTGAATTAAAAAAAAAATTCTTTCTTAAAATATGATGTCACTAAAGCAGAGACATTACTCCTCATAATCTTACTTGATTTATCGATTTTGGTTAGATATCTAGCGAGATTAATGGCTTAAGACACAAAAAACGCATTTTATAAAAATTGACATTCTTGCCCTTTAAGGGTCGAATTACGAAAAATTCCTTTCTTAAAATATAATTTTACCATGGCGGAGACCTTAGTCTTTAATATGATATCTCATTTATCTATATAAGTTTGATATCAAGGGAGAAAAATAGCTAGTGACACAAAAATGAGTTGTAGAACCATTCATACTTTTTCCCTTTAAGGGTTGAATTCCAAAAACTTCATTCCTAAAATATGATGTCACCAAATCTGAGACATTATTCCTCATAATCTTACTTGATTTATCGATTTTGGATGGCTCGAGACACAAAAAAAGCATTTTAGAAAAATTCGCATTTTTGTCCTTCATGGGTCGAATAAAGAAAAATTCCTTTCTTCTAATATAATGTTACCACGGCGGAGACCTCGGTCTTTAATATGATATCTCATTTATCTATATCAGTTAGATATTAATGGAGATAAATCGCTCGTGACACAAAAATGCGTTATTGAAACATTTATACTTTTTCCCTTTAAGGGCTGAATTCGAAATACATTCTTTCTTAAAATATGATGTCACAGAGCTGATATATTACTCCTTATAATTCTACTTCATTTATCGATTTTGGTTAGATATCCAAGGAGATAAATGGCTCGAGATACAAAAAACGCATTTTAGAAAAATTGACATTTTTGTCCTTTAAGGGTCGAAAAACGAAAAATTCCTTTCTTGAAATATAATGTTACCACGGTGGAGACCTCAGTCCATAATATGATATCCCATTTATCTATATCGGTTAGATATTAAGGGAGATAAATCGCTAGTGACAGAAAAACGCATTGCAAAAATATTAATACTTTTGACCTTTAAGGGTCGAATTTCGAAAAATATCTGTCTTAATATATGATGTCACTAAAGCGGAGATCTTTATTTTTAAAATGGTATTTCATTAAACGATTTCAGACAGTTATACACGGAAATAAATTACTCTTAACACAGAAAACAGCATTTTAAAAATATTGACATTTTTGCCCTTTAGGGTCGAATTCCGAAAACGTCATTTCTTAAAATATGATGTGACCAAAATGGAGACCATAAGCTTTAAAATGACACCTCATTCATTGATTTTGGTTACGTATGAAGGAAGATACATGCTTGTGACAAAAAAATACCTTGCAGAAATAATATATATGATAAGGTACAATGTCAGATTCTGATATCTTTAAGACCTCTGTAGTAATGTTATCTACACCAGCATCTTTATGTTTTTCAGCTTTCTAAGTTCCTTCATGATATCCTCAAGACGAATTTCCAATTTTTTGATCTGCTCATTTCTAATTGTGTTGTTAGGTTCGTTATCCGATTTAGACGCTCCCATTTTTGATTCATTGTCGCTAAAGTCTCACTAAATCAATTACTTATAATCTTTGGCTTTTAAAATCCTTAGTAACTTCTTCTCCATCCTTACCAATAAACGCCTTCCTTTTCCATTTCATCCGAAGAAACTCGCATATATCCTACCAACTGAGATTCGCATGAATATCATTGCCTACAGCCATGCAGCCTACTTGAATAGAGCTTACATTGCACACAGATACCTATGCTGTGGTTACATGCCAATCTCTCCATTAATTTACTTTCAACTGATGTTAAACTTAATGGGCCGTAATTCTCGATTCTATTTGTTACCGCTCCATTATGGACCGGTACTACTATCGCACTATTCCAGTCATCTGGTAAGCAGCAAGTATCAGGACTCAATTTACTATCGCACTATTCCAGTCACCTGATAAGCAGCAAGTATCAGGACTCAATTTAATTAACGTTTCAAGATAAGCTACAGTGTCACATCCTATTAGCTTTTAAAGAACTGAGGAAGGTGGTGAAGGAGGCACAGCATACCAGGGTGGAGCTCATGCAGGTCCTAAGTCGCCATGACCGGCCACAACTTGAACTATGCTGAGAGGCTGGTTAATGTGGAAACGGAAGTGCTACTTGGGAAAGGCATTAGTTCTGTGTTGGGGGTTGTGCCTTGAACACCATTGGTAGGAGGGTTTCACTAGGCATAGCCTACAACTAAATAGAAGAGGGGTATGGAGTACTTTCTGAGTTTGTAACGGGGCTGATAAATACAAAAACGCAATAACTTTATAAGATTTAATTACCATTTAAGAAAATTAATTTAAAGATTAAAATTCCATATATAACATTTAATATATATGTGCTTTGGATTTTCGGTTACAACTCGTTGGTTATTATCAACGGACAGACAGATGAACTCGAATCTTCTCAAAGAAAACGTCGCTTCGGGAAATGAGATTACTAATTCACTAACCTGCAATTTTTGGAAATGAAGTTTAAGCTAGGGCTAATGTAGACTGTATGACGGGATGTTGGTTTAGAATAGTTATCGTTCTTATTAAAATGAATTTATGAAAACTGAGCCTTCTTTCGTTGAAAATAGATATATATGAATTATTTCTGGTACTAAAAGGAACTATTAAAGAAGAAGTTAACAGCGAAGCGCGTTTCATGGCGACCTTGACACCTGAATTGGTAATTTTGTTAACTGTTACGAACTTCCAGAAAGCAAGATAAATAAAACGCAACACACGACGATTTACAGTCGACTTGTATATCGATACGCACCGCAACAGACTTCGAGTGCATATCAACTGGACAGCTGTTTTGGTTTAACAACATTGGTGGCCGGCAAAGTCGTGTTTTGCTTTGCTGTGAAACATATCACGGAAAAAAAAAGGAAACATAAAGGAAAGTACATTTTAAATTATTTTTATTTGTTTAAATACAGTGAAGAATTTCATTTCGATAGTTAAATTTTCACGGATTTAAATAATTTCCGTTCTTTGCCTATTGTGAATTTTATGGACTTCAATTAACTGTGTTTGAGATACGAAGTTTGATTTTATGCTGGTTAAAAAATATTTACATTGATCTTACCATGGATAAAGACAATGAAAATACTTTTCATGTAATCTGTCAACATGATGTTGCAGAAAATCCTAATTTACCGGATATGGCCCCACCATCTGTATATACCATACTTGACTCTTATCCATCTGTAATTTTAGACAAAACACCTGTATCTCAACCAGAGAATGAAAATAGGGTCCATTTTTCACAATTTGAGGATGATTATTCTCCTGCTGTAGGTACCCATCAGGAACCAGAAAATAAACAAACTCCATCAACTCCTTCTCAATTTACCCAGCTAGAACATAACAGTTCCCTACAAAGACTGACTGACTTAATTTTAGCAATGCAGTCTCGTGTCGATGATCATTTCAGAGAGACCAAGACTAAGCTTGATACCAGTGTAAATGACCTTAGAAGGGATTTTATGGACCATTCACGACAAATTGATTCAAAAATAGGGGAAATCCATGACAAGATAGGAAATTATTACACACATTTTAGTGAACGTGTCACTACAGTTGAAACAACCTTGGAAAAACATATTACTGAATACCATGAAAACCAAGAAAATGTTGAACATAAGATTCAGACTGTTAGTTATGATATAAATCAACTTGGGGATACCTTTAAGAATGAATTTATTCAGCAAGGAAACAGAGTCAACAAAGTAGAACCAGAACAGCTTAAGGTTAAAGAGTGCATAGAATTATTACATGATACCTCCAACAAGTCACAAACAGATATAGGTTTGTTACATGAACAAAGTACAAATGCAATTCATTGTGAATCATTAGGTAATACAGTCGAAAGTAATGATAGTAGGCCTAATACTGTAAGGGAAAAGTATGAGATGAGTGATGTTACAATTAATGATGAGGTAAATCATGTAAAGGATAGACAAATTGTTAAAGAAGGGTTTCACTTGAAAGATGAGTTTAAGCATGAAAGTAACCAAATGGAAGAGACTTTAATGAAGGTAGATGGATTAGGTAGTTCGATGATTTTGAAGGATGTAAACTGTGACATTTTTTCCAGTGTTGGGGAGAATTATGTTTGTGATTATGAATCAAAGCAGTTACAGAATAATGGTGTTGAACATTTTCAGAGTTCTTTACATATTTTTGAAGTTGGTTTGCCATGTTACTGTTCTGGCAAAGTAAGATTCACTGTAAACAGGAAGTTGTTTTGTATGAATAACTGGGAAAAAGTGAACTGGAAATATAGAAAAAAGGGTTTTCCTTTTTGTAGAGGGGTAAGCTATGCTTACTGCCTCATCCTGTGTACAAATTCAATCAGGGTATTGAACCTACAACTCAGAAAATGATGAATTAGTTTAAGGTGAATGAAAAGATTTAACACTAGTGCAGGGCACAAATGTGTACATATAAACTCTGTCATATTGGAATTTATTATTATTGCTAAGTTATAGTTGGCATATTATTGTTATTCAGTGCCACAAAAACACTTGTAAATAGTACTGATTGTTGTGGCTGCACACAATTCTTCAACTGTAATGATAGTAAAAGTTTATAATCACTAAGTGGAAGCTGTCATTTACCAATATTGACGATCTTGGTCAGATGTACAGTCGTCAGCTGTTACCACAGCATACCATTACATAAAAGTTTATTGTCTTGTCTATTGGTACTTTTCTTTTAGGAAATATATAGTTTGTAAGTTATACCGGAGCATTAGAATATAATGTAATGTACTGAAGAAATAAAAATGAAGCTGTTATAGTGATGCTAGATAAGCAAGAAACAATGGTGTCCCAGTCGTATTAGCGAGGGTTGATTGTACTGGTCCAGGGTACCAAACATGTGATTTAAATAATGTTGCCAGTTATCCAACAGTAAAACTGTTCAAAAGGATCGGTCTTACGAAGAATATAATGTACCAAGGGCAGGTAATAGAATTTTTTTAACTATTTGAATGGTATGCTTAGTAAACAGGCGGAGGCTATGACAGCTAAAGAGGATATTAATGTAGAAAATATTGATTATAGTGAATAAGGAAACGAAGAAAATAAACTTTTACTAGGCAATGAAAGTGAATGTTTTGAAGAAAAGATGAATTAATGTGCAATAAAATGAAATAACTTTGTGAGCTCAAAGAGGCAAACTGATAATTCTTTCAATGTGAAAAACAAGAATTCCAAAGAAAGTAGTGCTGAACAAGAAAATGACCTGTGTAAATTAGTTTGATATTTATACAATTTTCTGGTCCAGGTACCTCATTTCATATGGACAAATACCTTTAATCAGAAACTGATTTGTTGTTACTGCTATATGTTTGATGTTTTGAAAATGAAAAAAAAAGTTTATATTTTTGTTCTTCTACAAGATTAAATGCTGGCAGACTATGTATCTTGTTCCAGGAGTACCGTGCAGAAAAGAAGAAGAAGAAAAAAAAAAAACTTGATGGCAACAGAGTTAGTACCCTGTAAGAAAAAAAAGTGGACATTTATGCTTGCTACAGATGGAAAAACCAGCAGAGCAGCAAGAGAAAACAAAAGCAGTGAGGGAGCCCGTTTCCAGTGATGATGGGGTCAGGACTGTGCCTTTTTTAGGATAGGGGCTGCTGGGAAAGGGACAGAAATAGATTATCAAAGTGATACTGATTGAAGATTCGCGATGAGGAAAGTCACAGATATTAAAGAAATAGATGAAATGGCTGAAACAATAACTGACTGCGGTAAAAGTGGGAAAGAGGAGATAAATTCTGAAAACATAAAACCAGTAGTAAGAGTGTTAATGGTAAACTATAGAAGTATAATGAACAAAGTAATCGAATTTGCAAACTTAATAGAGATGCACGAACCACAAGTTATAATTGGGGTAGAGAGTTGGTTATAAGAAGAAGTATTAGACAGTGAGGATTTTCCTGATGTTTACAGAGTGTACCGCAGAGATAGAAGAGCAATTGGTGGAGGAGTCTTCATACTAGTTAGCAAAAACTACCACAGTTCACTGGCGTTCATAGATCAAGACCATGAGTTACTTGGGGTAGATTTCTGGGGTAATAAAAAAGAAAAAAATCAGAGTATTGGCTGTTTACCGCAGTGGAAGAATGACAGAAGAGGATGAGGCTCTTGGGGAGAAATTAATTCGTACTCAGATTTCAGAGGTGAGAATAGAATGATCATCATCGGCGGGGATTTAAATTTACCAGGTGTAAACTGGGAAGGGAATAAGATAAATAACACAAGGGAACAAAGATTTGCAAATATCTTAATAAGGGAAGGAGGATTTACACAAGTGGTTGAGCAAAACACTAGGGGACAAAATATTTTGGATATATTTCTAATTAAACCCGATGAAAACCTTTTGAGGTATCAAGTAACTGAAGGAATAATGTGATCATGAAGGAGTTCTGATGAATATTAGAGGATTCAGTAAACCAGCAGCCAAAATTGAAGGGGGAAATGGGTACAATTATAAAAAGGCACAGGTTTCAAATTTGAAGAGATATGTCAGAGAACAATTCAGCAAATGGAAACAAGGCTCAGGTACAGTAGAGTCAAGGTGGGAAGAGTTCAAGGAGATAATAAGAAAGGGGGAAGAAAAATTTATTCCAAAGCAGAAAATAAAGAGAAGTAGAGAACCTATGTACTATAATAGGGAAGTGAGGAGATTAAAGAGGTTGGTAAGAAAAGAACATAACAGAGTTAAGAGACAGCAGGGTTGTAAGGAATATTTAAAACAACTAAACAAGGACTTAATAACAGCAAAGAAAGTGGCTAAAGATGGGTTTATGAGGAGTATTGACAGTGCAGGAGACCCACTGACTGATGCATCTAGAAATTTCTATGGCTATATCAGGAAACTGGAAACTGAGGGAAAGGGAGGGGATAGACACGCTTATAGATAAGGATGGAGAAGTATTTACTGAGGATTTGAAAAAGGCAGAGATTTTAAGTAACTGATTTAGTGAGAGCATTAGGGACAATCAGAAACGGGAAGGTCTAATTCGGAAAACGAGCTTAATAATACGATTAGAAATGAAGATACTAAAATATTGGAAATTCATCCTGAAGAAATCATGAAGGATATAAGCAAGCTGAAAAAACATATGGGGGCTGGTGCAGATAATATTACTACAGATAACTTAATGATAGCCAGATGTGACATTGTACCTTATTTTGAAATATTATTTAAATTGAGTCTGGATACTTGCTGCTTCCCACAGGACTGGAAAAGTGAGGAACATATGTGGTTTTCAAGTAGGCAACTTGGGTTCAGGCAAGGATATTCATTCAAATCTCAGTTGGTTGGATATATGCAAGATATTTCAGATAAAATGGACAAGGGAGGCCAAGTTGATAGTATAGCACTAGATCTTTCAAAGGTGTTTGACAGAGTAGGCCACAAAATGGTAGTATATCAGGTAAAAACTATTGGAGTGGATGAGAAAGTGATTTGCTGGGTAGAAGAATTTTTAAAAGGTAGAAAACAGAAAGTTAAGGCAAGAAATGCGGTATCAAAGGAAGTGGAAGTAAAGATGGGAGTGCCGCAGGGTAGCGTATTGGGACCATTGCTATTCATTATTCTAATCAATAATTGTGTTGATTGTTTACTATCTCAAATTAGACTGTTTGCAGATGACATAATGCCGTATGAAAGGATCAAAACGATAGAGGACTGTAAACAGTTACAGGGTGATCTAGACAGGATATCTAGTTGGGTTGGTAAACATGGGATGAAGATAAATGCAAAAAGAGTCAGCCAATTAGATACACAAATAAAAAACAAAAGGTTAATTATGAATATAAGGTGGGGAAAGAATTGCTTGCTGAAGACTTGAAATGAAAATATCTTGGCATTACATTTGATAACAAGCTTACCTGGGCAGGACAAATTGGAGAGGTGGTAGGAAAAGGTTACATAATTCTGCACTTGTTGGAGAGAGTGATGAGGGGATGTACGAGAAAAGTCAAGGAATTGGGTTACAAAACTTTGGTCAGACCATTGCCGGAATATGGTAGTGTAGTATGGGACTCACATTTTGAGTTGGAGAAGGTGCAAAGAAGGGCTGCTAGATTTGTTTCTGGAAATTATCGCAGACTGCAATTAGTGACAGATATGATAAAAGAGCTGGAATAGGATTCATTGCAAGACAGGAGGAGGATGAGGAGGGTCATGGGAGTGTACAGGACGTATACTGGCAATGATTCATGGAAAGATATTGCAGTAGGTATGAAAAGTAGTTCATGGAAGGGAAAAGATGACCATGACCACAAGCTGGCACTCGATTTCAGGCACAAGGGTGTAGGAAGATTCTCTTTTTTAGGTAAGGGTGTCAGGGATTGGAATGAGTTACCAAGGGGAATGATGAACAACTTACCGAAAACGTTAAAAGAGTTTAAAGTTAAAATTTGCAGAGGGCAAATGTAGGTGGGTGCAGGATAGGGTAAGTTGGGTGTGTAGGGAAATTGCCACCGGAGCGTGTGCTCCATTGCAATTAAATTAAATTAAATCTTTCTTCTGACAATAAACCTTTAACACAATCATTCATAAGAATAACGAACAGCAATGTTCCCAATATCCTGTGAAACTCCCATGTTCACTCCTACTTCTTTTGATACTGCATTTCCTACCCGAACTTTTTTCTTTCTACCTGTTAGGGACTCTTCTTCCCAAATAATCACCTTTTTTATAAACTGCAAGAGTTTTTATCTTATTTAGCACCATTTTATTGTTCACTTCGTTAAAGGCCTTTGAAAGATCTAGGGCTACGTTATCAACCAGACGTCCCCTATCCATTTTATCAAAAATATTTCATATAGCCTAATAACTGAGATTCACATGAATATCTTTGTCTGAAGCCATGTTGCCAAGTTGAAAACCACTTAACTTCCTCAGAGACACGTCTGATATGGTTGCATATTAGTCTCTCCATTAATTTACCTATCACTGATGTCAAGCTGAAAATTATTTTACAAAAGAGGATTAAAAACACCACTTCTCCAACCGCTTGAAACTATATTTATTGTATACAGACTTCTGCAAGCGACTACATTTATAATTTAAACACATATAACAAAGTAGGAAACATTCATTTTTCTAACTGCAACAATTGACTCAATTTTCTAAGGATATGTTGAAATTTAATTGGCATTATAATTTAATCTTACGACCTATTTTACTGGTACTTAATTATATATGAGTGCAGAGTATTACACCAATTAGTACAAAAATCATTACTGATAAGCTGTAATGGAGCCACGAATTTTCAAAGCTAGAGGAAAAACGTGATATTGCCATCCCTTCCCTTGTCTGCCACTCAGTAGAGGTAAAAAAGGAAAATGACAATAGCATATAAATATTCCGCCCCTTCAAACATGATTTTGCCTCCTAATTGCTATTACTCTGGTTTGAATCCTACAACTTAGATCCTGTTCTGCTGATGAGCAAACCTCGGCACAAATTTCTTAGTGGGAACATAGTCAGGAACAGGAGACTGTAATGTACAAACATTTTTACCTAATTACATCTGTCAAATTTATATTTTGGATTAATTTATGCCTTTAATTGGCCCATAGATTGCGGCGTAGAAAAAATTTATCTTGGCTATATACTATGCAACAGCTATCAATATGAATATTTACCTTCAGTGACACATAATAAGATATCGCCGCTTATTAAGTGGATATAGTAGTATCTTTGGACAGGTGTATGTGCTGTGCATCTAGTTTAGAATCAAGGTGACACATAGGAATGTGGCACTAGTCCTTTGATATTCCCACATCAATGGCATGTACTATAAGTGAAAATCATCCTACTCCTATACACCTTTAGCAGACTTACTATTTTCCATAATATGCCTCTTAGGGAGCGTTCATTAATTAAGTGAGGTGTTTTTACGGAATTTCTGACACCTCCCCCTTTCTGGTAAGACAACGTAAAATCTAGTCGGAAACCCCCTCTCAAATGATGTGAGGTTTTTACGGAGATCCCCTTCGCTGCTAATCGACATCATAACTTTTTGAGACCTTCTTTAGGTCTCATGCTCCCAAGGGCAGTTACAGCCCCCCCCCCCTCACGGGTTGGTTTTTGGACCACATACCCCCCTAAAGCCGAATATTGAGTCATTTGTGGACCTTTCTCTTATCTAGCCTTCAAGAATTTCAAAACCTCACGTGAGATTTCCGTTGACCCCCTCTCCCTTTGTGAGGTTTCGTGAGATTTCGCCGGACCCCATCCTCCCATTTCACCTCACGTAATTAATAGACGCCCCCTATGTAGTATCAATAAATATATGATGGTTGCTTTTAAGTTTCGAGGGACATGCCTCAGCAGGCGAAAAATAATATACAGTCAAAGATTATTCTATATGTAAGTACAGGTTACATGACATTATGTCTACGAGCTGTTAGAGTACTCTGAAATAAATAAAATGTCTACAACCTACACTGTGCTGATATAAATATTATAAAATCATAAAGATCTGAATTGAGGTAATTATACTTTTATTTAGGTTACACTGACTACATAATACAATCTCAATGGAAGCTCATATATTTAATGGTTTTTAAAAACAATAATCATCAAAAAATGTACTAGAACAACCTGATCTGTATAGACAACATGAGAAAGTTAAAAATTCGGCATTCAAATACGGCAAGAAGGAAACATGGACTTAAGATTTCTTGTGGCCTCACATAAAATATTAAAACCTAAGTATGGTGGAAAGAATCACACAAATTCAAATTAAATACCTTAATAAGTGGTGATACAAATAGTTCCGACTAGATACTGATTATAGTCCTAATATTTTAATCAATTCCAAGAATTGCTCTGATACACAAAACAAATAAGACATACTGAAAAATATTTGCGAAAAGATTAATTTTATGCATTTAAAACAGTTACTAGTATAGAAAAATTACCGATACCCTTTGATATAAAAGAATAATTGTATAAATAACAAATAATTTAATCAATTTTCCCGAATATGAGCAAACAACGTACATATTTTTTTTATTTTTTATTGAGTCTATAGACTCTATAAACAAATCTGAAGAAAATTACTTTAGAGCAGCTTCTGTGCACAAATAAATTATACCAAATAGCTTCAACTAAATACACAGCATTAATATTGTTGCAAAAAATTCACAACCAAACAGCAGCTGAATACAACATCTTCCCTTCTAAGATACAAGACCGACAAGCAGTCAAATTATTTATTACAAACACGAGAATCAAAATAAGGCTTCAGCAAATTAACTGGTCCATTACTTTTAACAGGTATGATAAACTATTATCCACCAACCTCTGCCAAAAACATTTATTCACCATCTTTAAGTCTCCTACATGCCTACCAATAACTTCAATCTAGTTTTTACACAATCCTTAGGAGGCAATGGCTGTTTATGTTAACAAATAATTATATAGAAATTAATTCTACCAGACTGAAAAACTGATTTCACTTAACTTTCAAACAAACTGAAATTCACTATATAGATTTATCTTTAGATGGTGTTTGAATTAAAGATTGCTGTTTAAGGATTTTAATGCTATCAGATACTATAAAATAACAAATAAGTGGTTGCTATTCTACATGAATTATTCAATGGGCATTAAGGTTATTGGAAGTACTAAGTTAAATTCTCATAAAATTTACAAGTGAACGAAAATTCACTTCAATGTATACTTCTATGGCGTCTAAGGCCACTAGAGTGAATAAATGATTTTCCACAAATTTCACAAGCAAACGGCCGTTCACCTGAATGACCTCTTCTATGAACTATGAGGTTAGAAGAAATATAAAACGATTTTCCACAAACTTCACAAGCATATGGCCGTTCACCTGAATGAATTCTTTTATGTACTGCAAGGTTGCACGACCGAGCAAATGATTTGCCGCAAACTTCACAACCATATGGCCGCTCACCCGAATGAATTCTTCTGTGCCGTATAAGGGAACTAGACCTAGCAAACGGACTTCCACAGAGCTCACAAGCAAACGGTCGCTTACATGAGTGGATTCTCCTGTGCTTTATAAGAGAACCTGACCAATGGAATGATTTCCCACAATCTTCACACATCAACTGCTGTTCACCTGAATGTATTCTTCTATGGCTTACAAGGTCTCCACATTGAGCAAACGATTTGCCACAAGTTTCACATAGAAACGGTTGTTCACCTGAGTGAATTAGTCTGTGCTTTATGAGGTCATTAGACTGGGCAAATGATTTTCCACAAAGTTCACAATCAAACGAGAATTTATCAGAACAAATCATTTTATGGCCCCTAAGAAAACTCGAGTTGGTAATGCAGGGAGGATGTTCCTCACGCATATAGTGGCTTCTCGTCACATCTGTAAATCTAGAAGAAGCAAAAATTAGTTATGCTGCATATTAACCAAAAACCTGTAATGTAATATTATGAGATAAAATTTTAAGACTAGGATTTTTTAATCTATAATTGAATATTCTTAGTATTTTCATTTAAATATCAGTAGACGTAATTATCAGTGACAGAATATACCATAAAATAAATACACTGTTCCATTTGAGATAGTATAATTGTTTTGCTTAGTTACAGAATTTTGTAGGAGAACAAATAAATAATACTTAAGCTTAAACGACTGCTTGAAGAGATTTCAACATAATAGTTAGCAAACATTTGAATAAACTAATGACTAGTCATAAAACACCATTATAAACGATACTGCAGTATGCAAACAATGTCTGACTTTATCATCGATTTATGAGTTGTTCGCACAAAACAGAAAACAGTTACTTCTAGGTTTACTTAAATAAATGCTGTTAATCAAACTAATATCAGTATGTAAGTAGAGTAGGTATTTAATAATTTAAGATAGTTGGTAGGATAATAACATTCATTTTCTTTTCCACACCATTATACATATATATATAGATAGCTTTAAAAAGATCAGTACTTAAGCAACATTTTTATAATACCAAGAAGACAGTTTTATAAATGATCAGTCAAGATAAATTACTAAGATAATGACTCTACAAGAGAACAGTGAAGAAGTATTTTTTATCAGCTGTGGAATGATAGGTGCAGGGAAATACTACAGTAGCCACTTCCAATAAAATTTAAATCTCTCCTTCATGTAGTAAACCCTACATATGCAGACAATGTTCTAATGACTACATGATTCTAGGTATAAGAAGTGAACGACTGCTTACCGATGGCATCCTCTTATGTGATCAAACAACTAAACTTAGTTGTAGTTTGAATTACTGAGATTAAGTGGAAGGACTCATAGGATTTTTCGTTTATAGAATCTCAAAAGCTCTAAGTATATGATGGCGTGTATCATGATATTAAATTAGGCTAGATATATCAATGTAAGAAATTAGTTGCAAAGCTACTAAGATCTGTGAATAATAGAATATAATAAAAAATAATGAATATCTATCAAATTACAGCTAGGAGACTTCTGAATTTAAATGCAATAGGGAATATTCCATGATGACAATTTCCAAAACTTTATTGTTTTGTATTGAGCCCTTTTTTTTTTTATTATGTTCTTCTGCCTCATAATACTTTGGAGTCTAAATACGCCAACCCTTCTACCTTTCCCCTTTACAAATATTAATTTAAAATTACATTAGCATTTTTGTAAACTATTCATATCTGTTGGGGTAATTTATTCCAATCTTAGACTCCCATTCCAATAACAGAAAATTGACTGATTCGCTTATTACAGAAAAACAGTGCAAGCTTGTGCTCATTTTCATCTCTTCCCTTCCATCCATAATCTCTTTGACAAATATGTTTCCAAGTTTTGTCACAAACATATACTCCCAGCATTTGCCTCACCTTTCTCATATCTTCAAATAGTCACCAGTCAGGTCCTTTATTGTACCAGCTGCTAACTGCATACTGCAGTAATGTTCACAAACAAATCTAGCTGCTCTCCATTGCACTCTTCATCATTCTGTATATGATACTCAAATCATAGGTCCCAAAATACACCAGCATTTTCAAGCAATTGTTGGACCAAAGTTTTGTTCCGCAATTCCATCACTTCCCTGGTACATTAACTAAACACTCTTTCCAGTATCTGAAGTGTTTTGAAACCTTATGCCAATGTGTCCAACACATCTAAATTTCCCATCAGATACAATGCCAATATATTTGTACTTCAAGTTTTCAACAAGCAATTCTGTCCCACCCTACAATCATAAAAATGTTTAGTTATTTTATCCACGTTTCTAATAGTCTGAAACTTTTTGGTATTTATTTTCATTCCATATTAACACACCCAATCAGATTTTCTATCCAGGTTATCCTGCAGCAATTTACTGTCTTTTCTATTTTACTTCTATTATATTAGCTACAAAAATATAATTTACATCTTTAAGCTATCAATACAATACCATGTATGAATCCCTCTACCTCTTCTGATACTGTGTTTTTTAACCAAATTCCCTGCCTACTACATTTAATAATTACTCTACCCAGCAAACCACTTTTTCATCCACTCCAATAGTTTTCATCTTATTTAATACCATTTTATGGTTCAAACCATCCAATGACTTAGAAATATCGAGTGCATCACTGCTAACTTGGCCTCTTTAGTCCAATTCATCCAAAATATCTTACATATTGCGCACAAACTGATATTCACATGAATATCCTTGTCTAAAGCCATATAGCAGATTTTCAAATCAGTTTCTTTCATCACTGGCTGATTTAATATACTTGAATATTATTCTCTTTATCAATTTTTCTATCACTGATATCAATATAATTGGCATGTAATTTCCAATCCAATCAACAACCCTCTTTTTTGAGCTGATAACACCATTATAAGCAGCAGAACTACATACCCAATCTGAACAATACTTTATGGTAAGGTACAATATCATATCATGCTAGCTTTAAAACAATTGTAGTAATATTATCTACACAGGCTCCTTTGCACTTTTTAACTTTCTTATTTCCTTCAATATTCCCCGAGGACCTATTTCGAATTTTATAGTTAATTTCTACTTGCATCGAGACACAACTCTGACTTACTGGATCCCATTACAGGACGATAGTCTCTAGTGGTCTCGTTAAACCAGTCATTGAATTTGCAGTAGCTCAGTAACTTTTCTCCGTACTTATTTCCAGTTGAGTGACATCCTCCTCTAAGCATTTCAACATGGCTGCAGAAAATTCTAGAAGCATCATTCAGTGGTCCCCTTTCCTCAAGAAAATTCTTCATAAACCTATCTTTAGCATTCCTATTTGATACTATTAATTCCTTGTGTAGTTGTTCCATATATTCACTGCTGCCTTGCTGTCTCTTAACTCTGTTTTATTCTCTTCCCACCAACCTCTTCAACCTCATCACCTTCCGACTATTTGTATATAATTTACTCATGATTTAACCAATTCATCATAATAAAATCAAGGTTAACAGCATCATATTCATAAAAATGCCATATTTGGAATAAATAAATATTTTTTATATTTAATACAAAATAAAATTAACAACATTGCAAAAATATATCTCACCTTAACTGTGAAGTTGAAGTCTGAATTTGCAAATCCTTCCCTTCATGCTTAAAGAGTGTGCTTGAGTCTCTAAATACCTCGGAGCAACATGAACAAATATGTAATGGACAGGTGACAGTGCGTATACATGTTTCACTAAGGAATGCCGAGATGAAAACCTCTGTGTGCATAATGCACATGTAAACATATATACTGATCCAGTGATATGGTGTTAGATGTTTCCAGAATCAGGGTCCCATTCCTCAGCTTTTTCACACTCCTCAAGGTTCCCACTATTCCCTCCAATCCTTTATTTATATAAAACGGAAAGACCTTCTCACAGGATCCCTCCGTTCTTGACATGATTACAAAGGCGTTGTCTATAAGACAAACCTTTCCGTTACTACTGTCTAGTTCCGGAGGAGGGCTGTCAACTCTCGCCCGCTTGTTGGAACTGGGTGTATTTTTTTTAACCTGTGGCACACCCGGACCGCAGGGGTTTTGTTTTTGTTTGTGAGAAGGAATTTTGGTCCCACGAGCAAAAACATGATATAAAGAAATGCTGATACAACAGGGGTGCGCAGGTGCCCCTGAGAATGCATGTTAGCGTGTGATCTACCTCTCACACATGCACCTCCTCGGCATGTGGCTGACCTTGAGGTTGAGGGTTTTTTTATAGAGGTTTTTACCGTCCTCGCAATCCGGGCGATGAAGCCAAGATCCCCGTTCTCCTAGGCACACAACGTTCCACCGCCACGCCCTACGGTGGTCGTTGAAGCATGGTAGGAGTTTACGGTGTGGGAAACTTGCGGCGCTCATAAGTTTCCAGCTCGGGCACCGCGGGTTCGCCAAACCCGTACCTGGCACTTGCATACCAGGCCCCTGCAGGGATTTATAAATGTTTTATTCAGATAGTGGAATGGCAGACAAGCGGATTGGTAATTCACTGGTAGTCCATCAATTTTGTTTACAGAGTGAGAAACCAATTATCAAGAAACAATTACTAATTTAACATTGGAACATATTTTAGCGCAGAATTAATGGTTAAAAACGAACGAACTATAGTAAACTGGTCTAAAGGTATTCAACTGTTTCCACAGATAGAGAAACCAACATTAACACATCATTATGAATAGAAGAATCAATAATTACTACTATAATACAAACATTTCTATTTTAAAGCAGAATGAATTGATGGAATCAATATATCCTCAAAACAAAATCAATATTTAATGAACAAAATAAATTTTCTTTTTTTAATAAATAAATAAATAAATCAGTAATTGTCAGATACCCAGTGGAAGTAAAAATTTTAATTTTTAGTTTTGCAATTTTTTAAGGGAAATGAACGTATGTGGGCCACTTAGGTATTTATTTGCTCTTTGAATGTTAGTGTTTTATATATATATATTTAGTCGATTCCATCAATTTATTGCTGATGTTTGGAGTTTCCATTAGTAAAATCTACATTCATTTTTATTTGCGAGACATGAAATTAGTAATTTTAAGAGATGCTGAGTAAACAAAAGGCAAATGTTTCAAAGAAATGTTAGGAAGCAAGGGCTATGAAAATAGCCAAAACCCAGGAGACAAATCCTCAAGCAGAGCTGCAAAGGATTGAGCAGTTGGCATGTCTTGGGGCTTCTGCGGCTGATGAATTGCCGGAACAATCGTAAGTTGGGCGACGACAGCAAACTGAACACTTGGTGTCGGGACGATCTGCCGAGACACCAGGAAAAATGTGAGCTCAGTGCAAAGAGCAAGCTGAACGGCAACCGATCTCAAGAGCTGCTGAAAAATCGATGATGACAGAACGCCGCATATTTGGCATCACCACGAGTTGCTGCAACTTTGGAACAATAGCGATCTAGGCGGCATCAGCATGCCAGGTATGGAACCATTACAACAGCCGTTTTCTAACAACACAGATGCATAGCGGCAATTTTTGAATCTTATCAGAAAGAATAATTCCTGCTTCCATATGACGTTTTTTGGAACTGATGGAATTGTTACAAAACAAGGATTTTCAATGACATTTACTATCCAGGGGCAAGTATATGACCGAATTGGATCTATGCTTCCTTTGTCGAATAAGAAACCATAGTTTTTATAGATATATTTCATAGGCGATGAAGAAGCTGAAACTGAAAGATGTTATAGAATTGTTGAAGGGACTGAGACCATACAAAAAATACAACGGGTATTACACGACAACATTGCCTTGGTTAGGGAATTCAAAATGGCTTAGGGGAGGGGGGGTGAGAGTGGGTCAAATGTATCCGGGCTCACCCGCCTGATGGGGGGCCCGATCACCTGGTATGGGCCCTTCATACGAAAAGTTGTAGAGCTAAAAAAAAGGGTCGCCCATTTGGTCTGAGGGAGGGCCTTAACTGATGAATTCGCCAAGGGACCCCAACTGGTCACCCAGGGCTCCAAAATCCTAGAGCCGGCACTGCCCGAAGTAACCTGCAAGGTAGTGATCCACCCCGACCGTGTGCCACGAGGACAACACGAGAGATGTTACAACGCATCGACAAGTTACAAGATCACAGTACTCTTACCAGGCATAGGGGACCTAAAGTTCAACGTGGAATCAGAACCAATTGAGCATTCTGGCGCACTTCACATCACACAACAACCTGTGCCAGAGGTGAAGGTCAAGATAAGAACCTATGAAAATCCTTGCTGAGACTGGGATTCAAGCTGGGAACTTTTCCATCTCTAGTTGGACGCCCTAACCACAGAGCGTCCAAACCTCTCAAGGAAATCATATATTACATCACTCTTCCACACGGACGAAGTCGCAGGTAACTGCTAGTGCTTAGGCAGTAAAAGTAGAAGAATAATTCAGTAATTTTTAGAATTTAAGGTGCTGAACACACCTGACATTTATTGCAGGTCCTGTGAGTGTGGGCAGCAGTACACACAGTGTGGTATGGACCATGTGAGATGTGTATGTGTTTGTGTATGCATGTGCCAAGTGACAAAGTCAACCATAGCTTTGGACAGAATAAAGAAGACACTTGGGTTTGACTTAAAAGCAATACTCATATTGGTCCAAGCAAACTGATACTGGGACAGCTTGATTAAGGAGGGTATACAAAAACTTCTCGACGAAGATATAGTAAAGCAATGGCGTATCAACTTAGCACAGCATGATTAGTCAGCTAAAAGAGAGGAAACAGAGCCATTAAGATTTTTCGAGAAGGCACTCCAACCTCCATGACCTGTATCCCAAAAATACCTGACTTCCTGCTGTCCAATTAGTCCCACCAGTGATCCCAATGAGTACACATGACCCTAATGTCACAGACAACCATGAATGGCCACCCTAGCAACCTGACAATTCGACAGGAGATTAAATCTGAGCAGAATTAGAAATGTCAAATTTATGCACTCCACCTTTGGAAGGACTGGGAATGCTTTACACAACTGATATATCTGGAACGCCTCCATTATTTCAATATTCATCATATCTAAAAATCAGAAAGAAATAATGATAGGTCATAGCCTATGATGTTCACTTCTGATATTCTATAGTATCTTGAAACTACTCAATACAATGATAGATTTACTTCATTCTTGTTAATATTCATCCTAGTTTGGCAAAAAATTTGTGATGTAGAAACCCCATTTAACAAAAACCAATATTTCATCATTACTAACGACTGACAACCCATGGTTGACAAACAAAGACTACACTCAAATTTAACAGCAGAAAAGAGGGTATTTTATTAGTTTTAGTCCCTATATGATAATATTCATAAAAACAGATTCACACTTTCCAATTCATGGATTAATATTGAATTAATTACACTCATAATAGGTTCCAGCCATTACAGTATACCTTCAAACATTTATTTAAATCTATACCGATATTATGCAACACAGATCTAAACCAAAACCCGCATCATGAAAGCATGTGTTACCTCAAAATAAAACAGAGAGCCTCACTCGTACCTGGTTTGTCGTAAAGTGAGAGGAAGTTGTGCAGACCTGCAAGTGTCCTGATGTAGATGGAGCTTCGTGAAGTCTTGAAATACTTCAAAGCAATCCACACAGAAATACAAAGGGCACGAAACACCTGTGACATACTGAAATACGTGTCTTGTTAGAGAATTCCAAGATAAAAATATCTGTGCACAAGAAGCGCACTCACGCTGAAATAGTGGCTGCTGTTTCACAGTAATTTCACTGCTATGATCAGCTCTGTGTGAATAGAATGTTGACAGAGCAGAGAAAACCTTACCGCAGTAATTGCAAATGTACTTTGGAATATTCATGAGTCCGCTGTGAGAGAAAACGTGCCTTACTAGAAAATCCCGTGTTTTGCAAATACGCCGACAATTGGCACATGTGAACAGTAGCTCCCTGGTAGCCGATGTGTCACTGCTACTCTCCTCATAAGGTGAACTGACATTGCTTACATTAGACTGAACTAGATGCGTATTCACTGCCATCTGCACAGATACAGATTCCTCCCCTATGGCAGTAAATTCTTGGCCGCTACACAACTAGCAAATTTTCTGCAAAGAGAAAAAAATATTTGATTTATTCCACAATATCTACAAAAATTCGTAAATATAAGTACATAAAATCAGTAAAAACTTTTAAGCTCATTTTACAATTTATATACATAATTACTACATAGCAACACATGCACTACAAATATCAATTATAGTGTAAGAACGAAGACTTTCCCGGTGTATGTGCTTATATGATAAACTGTACACATTATGCTAAGAAAAATGTGTTATATAAAGCACTTTACTATGGAATTATATCAGTATACAATTTGAAAACACTAATAGAATTGATTTTTAAAAAAATGCTATGAATTCTTCAAATAAGTTTTAAAAAATCACTAATTAATGATACAGTGATCTCTAGTAGCACTAATAGTAATTTATCTCTAGATAGTAACAATAGTTATATGTGCAGCAAACATTTTATTGAGTTAAATTACAAACAGATGATATATTCTATTTATCCCCATATAAATATTTGAAATACACTTCCACACCAATGATAAAAATATAGTCAATTATATAATCAATATTATATTTTACATTTTTAATGCCTATATAATTTTTTGAGGAGGAATTGTTACTAATATTTAGTTTTACTACATACAAAGTCCATCTGATGTAAGAAGCACAATGATCAATCATAAACTTGAAGTAAGGTTTAATGCTATACAGTAAAAAATATTAGCACTAGTTTCCAGTTTCATTTCCCAGTAAACAGTAATTACATAATTGGAATATATGGGAGAACTAGTGATCTCTTGTTGATATCATATGCTTTTTCTAGATGAAAATAATTTACTTACAACAAATCAACATGGATTTCAGGAAGAAAAGATCATGTGAAACACAGCTGGCCCTATCTAGACATGACGAAATCAAAGTTATTGATGCAGGTTCACAAGTAGATCTATTTTTTTTTTTTTTAGATTTCAGATAGCCTTTGACTCTGTGCCACACAACCGCCTTTTAGCGAAACTTCGAGCGTATGGTATATCGGATCAGCTTTGTGAATGGATAAAGGATGTTCTAACTGGTCGGTCGCAGTATGTCGTCGTTGAAGGAGAAAGTTCTTCTAATCTAGATGTTACATCGCGTGTACTTCAAGGAAGAAAGACCAAGAAAACCCTCCAGTATAACAGGACCACTTGTATTCTTAATTTTTATAAACGATCTCGGAGACAAAGTAAAAAGCATTTTTAGATTGTTTGCTGATGATGCGGTTATTTATATGGCTGATTGCTTAGAAATTCAGCGTGATCTGTATGTTATTTTGGCATAGTGCGCTGAGCGGCAACTTACGAGGGCTGTCTGAGAAGTTCTCGGCCTCGACGATAGACGGCAGCACTACCCATGGGATTTTTTCTGTGCAAGTTGGTGCAAGTGCCAGACACACCTGCTAGAAATTGCAAGTCTTTCTACATTGTAGTTTGGTCTGTACAGTTGTTTGATGCAGGCGCAGTGCGGAGTTGTACCAGAGATGGAAAAAATCGAGTATCGTGCAGTTATAAAATTCTTTTTAAAAGAATATTTAATGCCATCCGAGATGCACAGAAGATTTTTGAAAGTGTATGGGGACTCTTCTCCTTCATATTCGACAGTTAAGCAATGGGCTGCTGAGTTCAAACGTGGCCGTAGCAGTTTCGAAGATGATGAACGCGAAGCACATCTGAAAATTGTAACGACACCAGAAATCATGCAGAAAGTGGTTTTGGATGATCGACGAATAAATGTGCGTGAGATTGCTGAGACTGTAGGGATATCAAAAGAACATGTGGGATACATTTAGCATGAAGTATTGCATATGAAGAAGCTTTTTGCAAGATGTGTGCCGCATTTGCTCACTGTTGATCAAAAGCGCATCTGCATGTGAATTTCTGAACAGTGTTTAGAGCATTTCAACAAAAATAAAACTGCTTTTGTGCATTGATTCATAACTATGGATGAGACATGGGTTCACCACTACACGGCAGAATCAAAACTGCAGTCAGTGCAGTGGACAGAAGCTGGTTGTTCAGGTCCGAAGAAGGCCAAGTCGCTTCCATCGGCAGGGAAGGTGACGGCATCAGTTTTTTGGGATGCTAAACGTGTTTTGTTCATTGATTACCTTGAAAAGGGTAAAACAATGACTGTATAATACTATTCCGATCTTTTAGACACCTGGATGGAAAAATTGGTGGGAAAAGGTTCAGTTTGAAGAAGAAGAAATTCATCTTTCATCATTACAATGCACCTGCCCACAAGAGTCTTTTGGCAATGGGAAAATTAAGAGATATGCACTACGACGTGTTGGAGCATCCACCTTATTCCCCTGATTTGGCTCCCTCCGACTTCTATCTATTCCCAAATTTCAAAAAATTTCTTGCTGGTCAGCGTTTTTTCTTCAAATGAGGAGGTGATTGCAGCTGTAGATGGATATTTTGCAGGCCTTCCAGAAAGCCACTTCAGGGATGGTATAATGAACTTGGAACATCGTTGGACTTAGTGTTCAGAGAGACTATATTGAGAAATAAAAATGATTTGGTAAATATCAAATTGGTTTTATATTTTAGGCTTAGAATTTTTCAGACTGCCCTCATACAGTAAATTGTAAGAAGTGCAAGACAATGAGCAAAACTACCAAAAAAAATTCCAATTGTTCAGAAATACGAGTTAACAATTCAGTTATTGATATGGTCGATTGTATGAAATATTTGGGAGTAACAGTTCAAAGGAATATGAAATGAGACATACACATTAATTCGTTAGTAGGTAGAGCTAATTCTAGGCTGCGATTCATAGGTCAAATCTTGCATTCGTGACCGCTTGCTTCAGTCCTCATGAAAGCTTTACAGAACGGATTAAGTCTCTGGTAGATAGACGATACATGTTTCATTTAAACTTATTGGTAAACATGTGTACTCCCACTTTCACTTATGAGTGTAGTTAAATACTTCGTCCACCAACCTATCTGAGCCGGAATAACAGGAAAGATAAGATTAGAGAAATAGGTCGCACTGATTCTTATATGAATTCATTTTTCCCACGTACAATAAGGGATTGGAATGCTCAACAAAGAGATTAGCTTTGGTGCTGAGCATCCTCTGCCACCCACAATTTTGTGAATTGCAGAGTATATATGTAGATGTAGATTAAGGGTAAATAAGAATTTTTCCTGATAATGTGCAAATACATGAAGCAAAATCGCTACATATATTATCTCAAACTAACCAATTTGGATGTGTAGGTAGTAACATGTACAACAATGAAAACACCAGTAGAGATAGGCAGAATAAACAGGAGCAATATGTGATTTGATAGCTGTCTCTATGATGGGTCTCACAGTGGTGATGGTAGGTCAGCTTGAAGCATTTGGAACCATACTGTTCTTGTCACAGTCACAGGCAAAGTCAGGGATGGTACATTTAAGGATGTGGTGGAGGTCAAAGGATGTGTAATTAAGAGAAGCAAGTCATATATAAAATTTTTAAAATAGCCTAGATGAATGGTTAGGACTTTAAAACAACTGAAACCTTCAAAAGAATTAACGGCTTACTCAGAAGATATTGCACTGGTATTCGATAGACCTATTTATAATCGTCAGCAGCATCAGTGCAAGGGGAGTCTATCATTACTGTGGGTCCACAATCTGATGATGAATTCATATATATATATATATATATATTTCACTTAGTTCTTGAGATATATTGTTTCAAAATTGAGGCGGTTAGGTCGAAATGCGGCCTGGACCTAAAGTAAAGAGAACTAACTGAGATATCAAAAAAATGTGTTTTTTACTTTCAATTAGTTTCTTTAAGTTACATAAGCATTCATCATCAGATTATGGCACCATGGTAATGATAGAACTGACCAGTGCAATTATCTTGCTACCATATATCAAAAGTCACAAGTATGTGTCACTAACAAGGTGCTCAACAAGTAACTAAAAGAAATAATTTGTTACTTATACTATAAAAAGAATATTCTGCAACAGGTTGCATTTCAACCTAATCACAATTTGACTTAATGTTGCAGCAAAAAAGTTAAACAACGCAAATACAACTAAACACTTGAAACAATTGCGGATTACATTACGATTCCTAGATCGTATATTACAAAATATTACAATTAATTTCATCATACACTTTCAATATAAATTAGGTACAACTGGACTAAAGCACATAGAATAATGTATTCACTTCATTGTGATGTAAACTTGATCCACATGTGAAAAATAGTAAGATAAAGTGGTTTTCTGCATGAACAAGTATTTGATAACACCGTTATCCTATTGAGAGCTGTGAATAAACTTTTTTAACAGGCACTGTAAATCTGATGACATCTATAATGTCTTGCAGACATCGCATTACAAACACTTACTAACAATAACTACTTACCTATGGAAGGTTATTCCAGGTAGTTTTTTACTTGTTCTGTTTGTGCAACCATAGGCAACACAATTTGGCATTATAAAGGTACCTTGAAAATATCCGAACATGAAATGTTCACAGCAGGAAAGTAATGAAAACAGACCAATGTTTTGAACTGATGAAGATTGCGGCTGCGCATGCACAGTCGGCTCTGGAGTTTACAGGCTGCTTTGCAGTTTAAGTGACACCTTGTCTCTTCTCTTTTCCTACTGCCATGCCTGATGGGGTTGCAATGATCAAAGATCTCCCAGTGCCAGAGAAAAACCCAACTAAAGATTTTTTGAGGCTATGTGGGTGTCACTGGAAGTTTATATGTGACCCAATCTTAAGAGCAATTATTAGAATTAGAAAACAAGCAATCCTTATGGATGCCGATTTATGAATATAAAGAAGACTTAAAAGAAATTGTTGAAATAGAATTTATTATCACACCCTAATACAGATTTAGACATCATTGGCAACTGGCATTTCTACTGCAGACTCAAAAATGAAACAATAAGATTATATGAAAGTGGGACCATTGAACTATTGTATTTGTCAGTAAAACATTGGGATCAGACGAACTAGATTATAGCATGATGGAAAAGAGGCTTTTGTCATTATATAGAACTACTAGAAGTGTAGGTATATATATCTAAGAGCACTATTTTATGTACCATAAAGCTCTGACTACACAAGTGTGCCTGCCTGTATGATTTGCTTGTCCTTTGTTTTGTAAAATATATTTATCAGCCAAAAAAAAAGTAAGTAAATAACACAATGGTGCATGACTCCAAGTTAAGAAGAAAAAGCTGCAGCTTAGATCCTTACAGAAAAGAAGAGTTAGCTGTAATAGGAAAACATAATATGATGACATGATACAGTGGCTCTGACATATATGGAGATGACAACACAATTAAAATGATAGATCATTATCAGTAAAACCCAAACTGCAAAGGGAAAGTAGGGAAAATATTAGTTTGCTAAAAATATCAGATAGAACTTCGAGTAGTATATATATCTAAGAGCACTATTTTTATGATAGCAAAAAAAAAAAAAAATAATAATTGGAAACTACAGATAGCCAAAAAGTTTACAAAATTAATTTCTGGCCAATTAAGTTATGGCTACTATAATTATACTAAATTCCAGTATACCCTAAGGAGGAATTTATATTTTAATTACATGACAAATCAGAGAATACCAAACTTTTGTCAGCCAGTGAGATGTGCCAGAAGTTTAAGGAGTACACCTTTCTCAGACCGAGTTAATGTTAGGGAATTAGATTCTGCCCATATATGCAGACACCTCATAGCATTAGGAGTGGTACAGTAAGCGTCATTACAGACAAATATTTCAAATACTTCAGACCAATTTCTTTGAAGCAACCCACGAATAAGTCAACAGCCATATCTATATTAGGTGAAGGAGAAAAAAATTTCCGATAATGCTCCTCCCTGAATAAAATGATGGAAAAGGAATACATTGAATCCATTCAACATCTTTTTTATGTTTATATGTTTCAGTAATGCGAATTTCATTAGTGGCAGTAAAGGATTCGAAAACTATGAACTGGAAGGAATTCAGCCATGTCCGTTTTAGGAAACATTCCTAAAATCAGGATGACAGAAGACATAATCAACACTACTCCACATGACTCTACTTCCTTATCTTCTCATGGCCTTGTGTTACAGAAATTATCACCATTTTGTAAGATAATTTATGGAATTTGCAGGTGAGAGAAACATCAGTAATAGACAGAATGTCTTTGAAGCTGTTTAGTATGGCAAGAAAAAAGGGGTTAGATATTTTACCATAATTAAAAAGTATCTTTTGCTATATTACTTTGTAGCCAAATTTTTGGTTTCACACTCATAAATAGCTATTTTATTTAATTTTAGAGCATTTTTTCAGAAAAAATCACTATTGAAATTTTAATTTCAGTCTGGTGGAAAGCCCAATTCATAATGCCTCTTTTTCCATGCAAGTTGAAGGCAGGAGGTCTTAGAGCATATATACGTGATATTGCACAAAACAGAATTGTTGAGATCGATCATTTGTCAAATATACTAGCTAAACTATTTTTAACAGAAATTTTCATTCACTGACATATCATTTTTATATGTCTTTCATTCAAACTCATCACACTTAAAAGAACTTCCACAGAAAAACACAATGTTAGTAATATTTTTGTTTCTGTCCAGATTTACCTTGTTTTTTGTGGAGAAATTTGGTATTTAAGATTTTTAAAGACAAAAGTAAATAACATAGATACTACTAATTACTTTATAGTTGAATTGGATGAATGAAGTAATATTCCAGTAATCGAGATGTTTCACATAATTATTCAATTTTTTTTTTTTTTTAAATTTTGGATCAAAGATTGGGAGATTTTCAACTGGTTTATCTGACAATATATTTAAGAGAGGTTGAACCTAATGATCGTCCCTATTTAAAAATCTTCATATCGGGCAGTATTTCATGCTTTGTGAGCTGAACTTTTGATCATTGATTATTGTGTGTAGTAACTGACTCATATTGAACTTGCAAGTATATAAAAATTGGATATCGTGATTCCATACAACAACATTAAATAATATCGTTGTAATACTGCTGTAGTCAGTCACAAGACATATTATTATCAAGCAGTAATTCCATTGTAATATGGCCTGGACCAATATTTTCAACCAGAAATTAGGTTGTAACCTGGACCAGCATGAAACCGTTAAGTGTACTTCGGAAAAAAAATCTAGCCGAGTCTTGCGATTGACCACTGCAGTATTATGATGCCAACAACAGGCGGAATCGCGATCTCCAGTAATCCCTAAAAATTAGTGGGCTCTGAATGTTTGTTAGAAAATTATTGTAATACAGCTCTTTTGGTATATAAGAATACAGCCTTTTTACCTAGAACAAGTTAGTAAATTGTTTCAATGGTTACTGATTCAGTGACTAATTTAAGTGCTGTCTCAACCAAAGTCAACTAGTTGTAGTAGAATCTCAAAGTAGACCCTTTGCGCTATGGCACATGTATTGTCTCTGATTCTAGTACTATTTTTAGCAAGTGACTGCCAGTTATTAATTTAAATTGTTTTTTTGTTGATAGTGTAACTGTGACAAAGGTTTTTGATTGGGGATATGTATTACGTGTGCTCACAAAAGTCTGTCAGCCGGAGGCAGTATTCCAACTAACACTACCTTCAGTAAAATAGATGTAACAATTTTATTATTAAAACTGTGTATTACAAAAACAGTGGGCAAGGAGTATTTAAAAGTATAAATATTTGTGTGTGTGTGTGTGTGTGTAAATGGCAGCAAGATTAAAATGTGGTGAAAATTTTATTCAAACATGTACAGCAAACATGTATCACTACAAACTGCACATAAAACTATGTGCAATCTTCCATCTGTTCCTACTCTGAGCTAATCACTTCCTCCCAACACAGCATTAAAACCTATGTCGTCAAATATTCGTTTAATCCTCTCTAATAGTACATTGCTTTAACTGTTCCATCTGTTCCAGAACTAAATAATTACACATATATTGAAACAATCTGTCTCCAATTTCAGTGATACTCCTCTTTAAACTTCCTTCCTCCTTTATTTTCAAGTCCATTTTGCGTTATACTTTCAGGAAATTTATTTTTGGTCAGTGCTGAGTTAAAATGTGCAATTTTAAGTTGCTGGGAACAAAGTGAGGCCTGGTGTAGCTGTTTCCTTTTATCCTGGCTACAAGCTGCTATTCATGGCAAACCACTAACATACAAACCGTGTGAACACGTATCGATTGCAAAAACGTAATCGAAAGTGAACAATGATGTGAAGATTTATTCATAGAAAAGCAATATATGTTTCAAATATATTATATCATGGCCTTTCTAGATAAAACTAGTAGTACTGGTATTGTGGAGAAAAAGTAACCCAGAGATGTTGGAAAGAAGTAAAGGGCCAACTTAGCACTGCGAGAACAGGACTGCATAATTTCAAATTACTATGAGTGTTGCGACACTTGAATAAGGAGGTTAAATTTTTGCTCCCTGAGCAAAATGGCTATGTGTCATAGTCATCTGCATGATATAGCGTGAAAAATATTTCTGGAATAACCAGTTAATCAGCAGAGTTGGTACAAAGTTGTTTTGTTTATACACAAGCTACAACCGGAGTTTAGGTTTGAAAGTGACAGACATTCAAACTGTGGGACCTATTTTCATGAAAATTATAGCCCAATGGTACATATTACATGTGATACATTTTGTGCATACTAATTTTTTTGGAATCAATAACAAGTCGAAAGAGGTGTCATATGTACATCTCATTTGCAGAATTTAAGTCTCTGTTAAAATAAATGGTTTAGTGGATGGTTTACAACCACAATGCAATAACCACATAACATAACAACAGACATACAATTAAGAGATGAGAGGTGTTATTTAGATAGGCACACGTAATGTTACAGTGTTACATCAGAAATTCATGCCAAATCTAATTTCCTGTTTGTGGGTATTAGTACATATTTCCAAGAGGCACCACTACAAGGGCTCTATGAGAATACAACTGACAGGAAAGATCAAGGAATTGAGTAACACAATACACTGGCAGATAATCATCGAATGATCATGACAATGACTTAACTGAGTCATTGGAAACATAACGTTATTCAGCACAGGATTTATACCGGAAAACGAAAACAGTTTCACGTAAATAACGACACAGCAGGTCACAGCCGATGATATTCTCAGAACCAGTTCAAATGCTTGCAGTGATTAATCAGATAAAACTGAATGTGATGCCTCACAGCTGAGTGACAGAAACGGAAACACTGCGTTCTGTTAATGTTGGAAAGAAATTATTCCCACATTACTACACTACAAATCCATGATAAGTGTTCAAAATCTGTAATCGAACAGTTCAGACAGTAAAACAAACTTGTTTAAGTAGAACTATGTAACACTGCGACTTTGTGCAGACAAACATGCTGAGACAGCAATGTCGATAAATACGAATGTACTCAAGTAAACTGTAAATTAATTAAGGTTATAGGCGTAACACGTACTGATTGAAGTCAATTAAAAATAACCAAATAAACCACAACACACTCTAGTCTGCCATTTGCCGAAAAGTGAAAAGCAATGCTTTTCGATAAACAGGTTAGAGTTGCACACCTACCTCTAGCTTACTGCAGTCAACTCAGTGGATCCAAGTCGCACTGTTTAATCGTATAACAAGCATAACATTACTACAACAGAGCAAGTTCAACCACTAAACAGCTGGTAGCAAGCGATGCAAAGAGTCTACACGTAGAGGACTGAACATTCAGCTATCTGCGTAATGGCGGAGACTGAATCAATGCATGATATAGTTTCAATCTGTGTTTTTTTTTTTATCCCTTTCTGTCTTGTGCTAACTTTTTCATTTCAATATACCCCTCACAACCCACGTCCTCAATTATCAGCTTCATATATTCTAATCTCTGTCTTCCTCTATAGTTCTTACTTTCTTCTGTTCCCTCCACCAGCAAATTAACCAATCCAGCATGTCTCAAAATATGTCCTACCAGCCTGTCTGTTTCTTCCACAAACTTCTTTCCATATCCACAATTTCCAAAACTCTTTCGTTTCGTACTTTACCGTCCACTTATTCCAGCATACTTCTATAGCACCACATTTCAAATGCTTCAATTTTCCTTCTTTCTGGTATTCCTAAAGTCCATGATTGGCTGCCTTAATTTCAGTCCATGTATCCCTCCGCAGTCCACAGAGAGGACAAAGCATTTAACTCACTGACCTATACGATTATTTTTTTATTTATTTATTTGGAAAAAAGGATGGTATAATCTTTTACAGAAAATTACTCATTTCGCAAAATCAGTGAAATATTATTTGTTATTATGTTTGTTCCTGCGTTAAGCTGTGGATATTCCTACTGAAATCAGTCCCATAACACTGTTAAAATACAATTAGAACTAGATGCCAATGCTCCATGTAACATTTAAAAATGTTAACCATGTCACATGTATTTTCATGTGGGGCTCGTGTCCAAAGACTGAGTCTGGAGGGTTGAGAAACAGGCTTGAAAAAATTACAGGATGATTGGTTTGACATAAGTGGAGAGATTAATATGTAATCATTTCAGAAATGCCTGTAGGGAAAGAAACTGGATTTCACATCTGCAACTTTGCATTAGGCAATGATATTCATGTGAATCTAATTTAGTGGGCATATTTCAGATAAAATGGGCAGGGAAGTTAATGCCTTAGCAATAGGATAGAAATACACAAAGTTCATCGAGGTTGCAGACACATACATTAGGAAATCACTTCTTTGAGTTTAAAACATTAGTTTGATTTTCGCTTTGTTTCATTGCACATAATTTAATACATCCTTTAAAATAATGGGAATATGACAGAAATTCTCGAGTTATCATTAACGCTGTTAACTATTAATTATATTGGAATCCCACTCAGTGGCGTAGCTAGGGGGGGCGGTGGGGGCGGTCCGCCCCGGGTGTCACCCGTTTGGGGGTGACACCTGCATTTCGAAATGAGTAATCGAAATTAGTGTGATACATTTTTTTTTGATAGACTTCTTTTATCTTTTGGTGTCGAAACACGTCTACCTTGAATGTTTTGAATATTTGTTTTTAAGTTGATCTATCGATTTTTCAAATATGATCCAGGGGGCTGTGCTCTTTCATTACAGTAGAGTATAATTATTGGCAACACCGCACGCTTAAACAAAGAGAGCACCGCTCAGTAGCTCCAACAATCACAGGAACTCGTTGTGCTTGCTGTCCGTCACTGTGGTTTGGTAACTTTGGTTTGTTAGAAGCAGCGCGGCGGTTGATATAATGTAAGTTTCCTTGTACAAAGAGAGGTAGTTTTAAAATTAAACGATATATTATATATATCTAAAATGAGAGAATCATGGTAATTAGACAGTTAAATTGAAAATCCTCGAAATTATTTCAAGAAAAATGTTAGTTTTTCCTTTGAAAAAATAAAAGCAACCAAGCGTATATCGGAATAGTATAGGCTTCAAAATTGTTTTTCTAATTTAAAATTCTATTAGCTTTCTAGCTAAGATTCACAAGTGTATTGAAGTATTTTCTAGTAATTTTTGAATTTACCATCTGACAGATTCGTGATGTATAAATTGAGTACATTTCGCGTTATCCGATTTACACTCTTCGTACCTACCTGTTGTGACAGTGCACCTATACTCGACATGAAAGCGTATCATGTTAGAATTAATACAAATAAAATGATTGGGAAAACTGTGCTTTAAAATAGCAATACTGTCAGGTTTCAAGTCAATCCGAACGAGTCCAAGTGTTCGTTGATGGTATTGTCTTTCCTTGGTAATCAGTTTTTGTGGGGCATTTGTTTGAAACAGTCGGAACCGCGTATCTTGCTAGCGAAATCGTAATATTAGTAAGCATTTTAACTCTAGGTTCATGTAAGTTTGCTATGCTTTCTACTGATCGAGAATATGAAAATATGATAAAGATGAAATAAATAAGTGTATGATTCTCTAAGAACTTTCCATAATAAATTTACAGAAAAAGATTTCTATTATGAGTAACCTCTCTGTCGAATACAGTTACCTAAATTCTTACGGATTCCTTAAATCGAAAGGGATGTCGAACTTCTGTTCCTGAACAAAAATTGAGCTTTAATCATAAACTGAACGAACATTCGAGCCGTTTACATCTTTATTTATACGCTACAGCGCTATAAATGTAAAATTTACACGTGGAGACGGTCTTCAGTACATACAATGTCATATTTTGGAGTCTGTAGCTACGTGTATCTTAGGCGGGTAGTAAAATACTTGTTAATTACTTCATGTAAAGACGGCAGATATCGCAAAGGCATGTTCTTTTATTATCTGACCTTTTTTTTTTTTTAAATTACGTTTAATTATGTTTTTATATTTTATTTATTCTTCTATTTTTATGAAGGAACTTAATGTAGAGTTGCTTCTCTGACTATACAGTATCCCCCAGGGTCTCACAACTTGTGGGACCCGGATCCTAGGTTTGCACCAATGGGACCCCATCTGGGTCTGGAATTGCCTCTACTTGGATCAAGCCACTTCTGTTAACTTTCCTCTCAATATCCCTTGGTCCTGCAAATACCGAGGTTGCGAAGCCTATGTTAACGTTTCAATAGCAAATGGGTAGCTTTCGACCTTTTTTAACTTTATAGCGGAATCTTATGGTCGCCCTATAATTACACTGGAGGAAATTAAAATCACAACACGCATACATGAGTGGTAGAATTATAGGAAACTTTGACGATATATCCAACGGCATACCTAGAAGAAATGATAAAAAATGTAAATGAATCAGGCTAAGTTATTACCTGTAGAAACAATTGTCAGTGAGAAATGCGCCCAACTTGAGCACCAATACATTCGTGTATCCTTGCTGGCATTGACACAACAAGTGTTCGGATGTCTTCTTGGTGTATGTCTCACTACGTGTGCATGTCTTTTGCATTCAGTTGTTGCACAGTTTGTGCTGGGTGACCATGTGATCTAATGTGTCTACTTCTGGTATCCTAGACATGCTCTATTGAAGACAAATCTGGGAACCGTGCTATCAAAATTGTGACGATGGCTGCAGTATGAAGACGGGCATTATCTTGTTGGAAAATGCGATTTGGATGGTGAACTTGAAGGATATCACAATAATATGCAGTACCCCGTCCACATAGTGATGGGCTGTCATTGCCTTCAACAACAGCCGACTCAGTCATGCTGTCGAAACTGATTGCCGCCAAAACATGACACCAGTGGCTGCACTTGCGTGACACTTTGAAATCACAGTAGGTTAGCCCTTTCTCCGCTACGCCTGCGAACATGTCGTCGATTATCACTTTGCCACACACTGAATCGAGACTCGTCTCTAAACACAAATGTACACCATTCACATGTCCATTTGTGTTTCGCATTACACCAAGTTAGTTGATGCTGGCAATGAAATTAGATTATTGGGACACATTGCACAGGGGCCAGAGAGTGTGACCCAGCTTCAAGCAATTAGTTTACAATCGTCCAGGGAGGGAAAGGGGGGGGGGACTATCTGTACCACTGCTTGGATCTGGCCTGCAGTCAACTGTCTGCTAGCAACAGCCACTCACACCATTTGGCGGTCTTCACGTGCTGTTATCCATCTGTATGGACCCATGTCTGCTCTAGGAGTATTAGAACCTTCTTTCATCCACTGTGTAACAAGTCTGTATACTGACATTGCACTACGGCCAATCCAGTTAGACATTTGGGTGTAGAGAGTTGTCACTCTTCGCCTTGGCATACTTAGCCAACAAAAACTTGTGGACAACAAAGTGTCATGTTACACCACACTGTTCGCCACTTATACGCTTTAAAAAAAAAATGAAATTTACATATTAAATAGCACCGTAATTTTGATATTATTATATATGAAACTTTCAATTTTTAATCATTTAATACTCTTTGTGCGGGCATACTTGGGGCCAAATTTCATTCATTTATTACAACACCACCTGGGTGTTGGGATTTTAATTTGCGCCAGTTTGTGTATCAGTTGCTAAGTGTAAAAGGTCGAGCTGCACTTTGCGAATACTGGCCTGTACCGTGACCGTAACAACAGTCGGCCGAGTGACGGCTCACCCCCTCCCATCCACACTTTTAGATAGCTCGCCCGTGTCCCTACCCGGTCTTAGTCTCCTTTAACGTTTTCAAGTGATTGTTTCAGGAAATCAGTGTTGGGGATGACGGGTAGGTTTGACACCCTACTTTATTATAGAGCACTGTACTAATATTTTGCAGTTTTGGTACAAAAGTACATTAAAGTACTTTTTTATCTGACTCGCGTAATCACTTAACTGGTTGATCTCTTATGTACAAAAATAGTATCCCAGCGCAGTATTAACAGTATCAACGCAATCTCAATGAAATGTCAATCAATTCGCACTTGACATGTTTGTTTTGTCTGAGGTTCTTTTCGATTCACTCAGTACTTTTTTTTTAGTGAAGAACGATATTATAACATATTTTAATTTAAATATAGGTCGTAAAGGTTTTGTATAGTAAAAATAATAATTTCATAATTATCTCAAAGTTCTAGTCACAGAATTTCTTATTGGGAAACTCCCAGTGCACCTAAATCGTAGTCACCTAACTTGAAAAGAAGACCTACAGATTAACGTGAAATTCGAACCACCGAGCGTCCTTCGCATTAACAGATAAAAGTTTTGCCAGTGGTAAATGTCAATTTTAATGCCAGCAAAAATTACAGTCGAGACCAGGATTTGAACTGGGACCTTCAGTTTCCAAATCACACGCAGTAACCATTCGAGTCACCAGTCCGAATATAGGTGTAATGAAAAATAAGTTTTCAAACATGATAAAATAAACATTTTTTCTATACCATCTATTTTTGCTATCAGAAGACTGGAATCGACTTTTATGTGTTTGAATACATATTTTTCAGTACTTCTAGATTAGTCTTGCGTCTGGTTACGGCGTGTGATTCGGGTATGGTAGGTTCGGTTACAAATGCGGATCTCGGCTGCAATTTTTGTGGGTCTTAAAATTGATCTTCAACTCTGGCAAAGCTTTGATTTTTTAATGCGAAGATGCCAGGACTCTTCCTACATTTTATGAACATCTGATTAACATGGATAAAAAACACTTTTTTTTAAAGGCAAATAATAACATGAAAACAACATTTAGTCGTAAGGGAAGGGAAATTTCCAAACTCTCTCTATGCGCTTCTCTACATCCATCAGGCCGACACTGATCAGCACCGTCAAAACATAAACCAATTCAAAGACGGCCGAGTGTCAGACTGAGGCCCGATCTTCAGAAGAGTTAAAGTTAATCTAAAACCACTTTCGATCACCGATGAGCAACACGTGTATAAAATCTTGCCATATTGACTATTGAACATGAAGTAAATCAAATTGTTAATTTTGAAGATGTGATTTATGACTTTGCAGCTGTCAAAGCTAAAAATCTGAGATTGTGTAAACAATTGTATTTAGTTTATTTGTGAATTTTTGAATGATTGTAATATTACAATTTTATTAACTATAATTTTTAAAAACAATAAATGTTTATTTAATTATATTTTATTAATATCATATTTTACACTTACAAGATATTATATTTTACTTAATTTTGAATTTAATTTTTTAAGGGGTGACACCATCAATAACCGCCCCGGGTGTCACCCACGCTAGCTACGCCACTGATCCCACTGTACTGACGTTTATATATATTCTTTATTTTTTCTTGTTATTTGGGGTTGGAATGCACAGAGTTATTTTTTGTGCAAAGCACCCTCTGCCAATTTCGAATATCAGAACTGCGTTGTATAGATGTGAATTTGAGCTATGCCAGGACATTCCATGGATCATTATCAAGTTTTAAATGTAAAAGTTAGGCTTTCACATGGCCTATATCTTATTTTTTTAATTAAATACAAAGACTCAAGCAGTTTTTCTGTTCACCCAGAATGAAAACAAAATTTTCGATTTTCGTTTTGAATACACGTAATTCTGGCGAGTGATTAGACTACCATAAGTGATTCTTAGATTTTTAATACTAAAACTGACATATAATATTTATCCTCATCTCGTAATAATTTTTTCTGTTTCATCTTGAGCCGAAGTGAATGTTGAAATATTTCTATGTATCCTGCTGGGGCGGTTTCGCAGTGCAATGGGTATATGGCACAACCCGCATTCCTTATCGACAGCTGGACACGTGAACAAATATACACACGAAAATAGCAAGCCTGAGAGACTGTACAAAATTCTGCAATCGCATGAACGCTGTGTTGTACGCCCTACTTTCCTTGTCCGCCAGCCAGACACCCTGTATGCTTTCATATGGTGGATGAACAATGTGCTTCCCTTGGCAAACACACACCAGCCAAGCTGTTTCGCTCTGTAATGGAGCCATTTCGTAACCTGCATTTTCCTGTCGGACTCCCGGGCAAACACGCGTGTGGCTTCGCAAACATCGACGGGAATGCCGAAATACTTCTCCACTCTTAAACGCAAAAATGGGTGTGCCACAGGGTAGCGTATTGGGACCATTGCTATTCATTATTCTAATGAATAATTGTGTTGATTGTTTACTATCTGAAATTAGATTGTTTGCAGATGACATAATGCTGTGTAAAAGAATCAAAACGATAGAGGATTGTAAACAGTTGCAGGGTGATCTGGACAGGATATCTAATTGGGTGAGTAATACAATACAATACAATACAATAAATTAATTTTCCATTGATCCCAATATAAGAGACTGGCTCTGTGGGATGTGGAAAGTTGTCAATTTACAGATAAACAGTTGCATAACAAAATAATAAGTACACCACTAGATGTACAGTCATAGTATACATGGTACATTAAACACTTCCATTACAAAATAATACATACACCAGAAGATGTACAGTCATAGGATATATGGTACATTAAAAAAAAATTTAACAAAATAATACATACACCACAAGATGTACAGTCGTAACATATATGGTACTGTAAACAATTACATAACAAACTAAATTCATACACCAGGAGATGTACAGTCATAGCATACATGGTAAATTAATTATTTGAACTATATTTACACAAGATACTGACAGTTATTTTTTAGATACCTTAGAGATAAATTCTTCGACAGAGTAGAAGGAGTTGTCAATTAAAATTCTTTCAATTTTTTCCTGAATTTATTCTTATCATCTACTAGGCATTTAATATGTGTTGGGAGCATATTGAAGATATGTATCCCTGAATATCGGCCCCCTTTTTGAACAAATGACAATGACTTGTAAGTCTTGTGAAGATCATTTTTACTTCTAGTGCCATAATTGTGTATTTTACTATTTGTTTCAAACAAAGTATAATTTGTGACTACAAAGGACATTAATGTGTATATATACTCAGATTCTAATGTTAAAATCCCTAACTTCTTGAACAGCTCTCTACATGAAGTTCTATTGCCAACCCCACACATAATTCTTATAACACACTTTTGGACTCTGAACACTTTGTTTCTATGGGTAGAATTGCCACAGAATATTATTCCATATGACAATAAGGAGTGAAAATAAGCAAAATAAACAAGCTGCCTCATACGGAGATCACCTAAAGCTGAAATTGTACGAATATCAAATGTGGCTGCTCCCAATCGCTTTAGTAAGTCAGAAACATGTACTTTCCAATTTAAATTATGGTCAATATACAAACCTAGAAATTTCACACTATCTACCTCTTGAATGGACTGGCCTGCAAATTTTATGTCTATGTCAGGTGTTAATCTGTGTGCTGTACTAAATTGAATATACTGAGTTTTATCAAAGTTTAAAGACAAGCCATTAGCTGTAAACCATTTATTAATCAGTTCAAAGACATAATTTGAAATATGTTCTGTAGATAAATCTGGAGTGTTTTTAATTCCTATGTTTGTGTCATCTGCAAATTGGACAAATTTTGAGTTTTTAGGATAGATCATTTATATATATTAAAAATAATAGTGGTCCCAATATAGAACCCTGAAGTACTCCACATCTGATTAATTTCCACTCAGAAAACAGTGGACCTCTTAAGGCAGCCTTAAAATTCTCCATTGACACTTTCTGTTTCCTATTTAGAAGGTAAGAACTAAGCCATTTATTAACAATGCCATCTATACCATAATACTTAAGTTTCTGTATCAGAATTTTATGATGTACACAGTCAAATGCTTTAGATAAGTCACAAAAAATTCCCACAGGAATTAATTTATCATTTATTCCTTCTAAAATATTGTCAGTTATTGCAAATATAGCTTGTTCTGTTGAATGACCCTTTTGAAAACCAAATTGTGATTTAGTTAGAATATTATTATTTTTTAGATGTTCATAAACTCTATTATACATTGCATTCTGAAAAACTTTGGAGAAGGCTGTTAGTAATGAAATTGGTCGGTAATTCGATACGACTGCCTTATCTCCCTTTTTATAGAGTGGTTTCACTACAGCATACTTAAGCCTTTCTGGAAAAGTACCCTCAAGTAAAGATATATTAAATAGATAACTTAGTATATTACTTAATTCTGTGGAGCACAATTTAATTAACCTGCTGGAAATCCCATCATAACCACTTGAGTATTTGCTCTTATGGGATTTGATAATTTTTCTTATTTCTTCTGGAATAGCTAATTTTATAGACATAGAGTTAAATTTTTCTTGGAAACCTTTTTTGACAAAATCCATACTGTGTGTCACTGAGCTATTAGCAGACAACTTATCAGCAACAGATAAAAAATGTTTATTAAAATTATCAGCAATTGAGAAATTAGATTCTACTGAATTTCCTTTGACAAAAATATCATTACTTGTTTGATTACTCTTTCCTGTTTCCTTTTTTACAATGTCCCATATTGTTTTAATTTTATTTTCAGAATCATGAATTTTATGTTTGTAGTACATACTTTTAGATTCTTTAATAACCTTTATCAGTATTTTGCAGTACTGTTTGTAATGTGTTTTAACATTAGCATTCTCACTGTTCCTAGAGGCAATATACAACTTCCTTTTATTAACGCATGATGTTGTAATGCCAATAGTTATCCAAGGCTTTTGTTCTTTTTGAGAAGCACGACACTTTTTCAAGGGGTAGCAACTTTCAAAGAAATTTAATACAATGTTACTAAAAATGTTGTATTTTTCATCCATACCTTGAGCACTGTATACCAGTTCCCAGTTTGTGGTATTCAGGCACTTTCTAAAACAAGTAACTGACTCATCAGTTAGTTAAAGACATTACGCTTAGTGCAAGTTCCTATTGAAGTGTTGATGGTTAATAGCTGGGCATCGTGATCCGAAAGTCCATTGATGGATGGCTTGATGGTATAACTGAATTTTGAGGTATCTAGGAAAACATTGTCTATAGCTGAGTAACTATTATTCATTATTCTATTTGGAAAATTAACTACCTGAGTTAAATTGAATGAACTGACTAATGATTCTAACATGACTTTACAGGGTAAGTTATTTAGAAAATCTAAGATTAAAATCACCACATACGACTATGTTGACTTCTTTTCTGCTTAAAAATGTTAATAAGAGTTCAAAATTGTTCATAAAAACAGAAAAGTTTCCTGATGGTGCTCTATATACTGTTACTATTATGAAAATTTCATTTTTAAAACATAGCTGTGTAGCACAGGCTTCAAAATGTTGGTCAACACAATATTTGCTAATACTATATCCTAAAAACTATAACTATTTCTAACATAAGTGACAACTCCTCCTTTCTCCAAGTTCGTTCTACAATAATGAGAAGCTAAATTAAAGTCAGTTACATTTGACATACCTATTCCTGCAGTTATATGGCGTTCAGACAAGCATAAAACATCAATTCTATTGATATCATTTAATTCATTTATGTGGACTAGCAATTCATCCACTTTATTTGCTAACCCTCTGATATTTTGATGTAATAAATTAATTCCTACACAATTTTTAATTTTGGTATCTGAAAACTCATTATTGTTTAAACTAATTTCTTTCAAAACTCTCTGCCTAATACATGATCCTAATCTAAAAAAGGAGCTGCCCTAACACCATTAACAACAGGTATCTTTTCATGTGAATTTGTGGCCCCAATTAATTGTTTTGCTATGAGATCAGAATGAACCCCCTTCCCTCTACTATTGAGGTGTAGGCAATGCCTAGTATAATCCCTCCTATCAATAGCATCTACAGGTACCAAGCCCATGCCAGAGCCAATATCAGACATGAGATACCGTTCCAGTTCCAGATTTCACTCGCCTCACAGCAGAGTTCATCTGTGGCCGATCATAGCGTCTCAAGACCGACATCACACTGACCCGAGTGTGGCACGTTGCTTCTGCTATTTTCTCCAGGTCATCTCTGATACTATACCTATCATTCCTGCCCAAACTATTTCCCGCTCCTCCCACTATCACTACATGAATCCTCATCTGTGAACTCCTTACACAAAGAACCTATATCTTCTACTACCTGACCAAGACTAGCACTAGGTTTGAAGAAACTCATGACCTGGAAACCTGATCCTAATTTTTCCTGTACCAATGGCCCAACACCTCGTCCATGGCTACTACCTAGCAGCAAGACTTTCTTTTTCCCTAATCCCTGCCTACCAGACTTAACTACACAGTTTTTCCTACAAGTCTGCTGCTTTTTACCTACACCTACAACTACAGGAGGCTCATCCCTGTCTAACTCTGGCAACAGGGCAAACCTATTTTTCACCCCAACAACAAAAGAATCAGAAGCCCTTCTTGTTCTAATTGCCCTTTTCCCTGTCACCAGTTCCCAACCATCTCTGTTTCCCTCCCTGCGCAGCCTATCCAACTCCTTTCTAGCCTCTATCAGTTCAGCCTGAATGGGCACTAATCCTTTCCTCCTGCTCCAATATCTTCCTACTTTTGAAACAATCTTTACAAAACCATGGGAGAGCCTCCTCAATTTCCCCAACTTCGACGCCACTACAAATCGCTCCCCAATGAAACCTATTTCTCACACCCTTCGCCAAAAATTCCAACCCTCAAAAATCTACGGCAATGTCCACACTTTTCACTCATGATTACAAGAAACTAACAACAACAAAGTACATCAATGCGATAAACAAAATTTGTTGAACTTAACCTTACAAAAAATCTGCTAAATTAATTCACAAGTAACCTTTATCTAAATATATTTTCGCTCTATAACAAAAATCTGAACTTAAGCCGAGTGTTCAAAAATGTAAACAAACACAGAAAGTAAACACGGAACAGACCTAAAGCACTAAATCACAAATAAATATTTTTTAGCAGCGAATAAAAACACTCACTAACGCTCACAGTAGTAAAATGTATTACAATTTAGAGTTTCGAATTACTATTACAATAAAAAATAACTATTAACTATATTTATTTATAATTTAAATACACACGTTCGTGCGGTACGTGTTTCCATGGTATTCCAAAGATAATTGTTTTGCATATCGTATAGTAAACCAAGGGAGAAGAGAGGAATGTTCACATTTGGGCGAGCAGTATCTTTGCATTTGTCCTGTTGTCAGCTGATTCGTGGCTTAAGGCGTGTTTGCTGTAGCGTTGGAAACACGAGTGACGGAAGTAGTGTGGAAGCAGTAAATGTTGAATCCATTAGTCAACAGGTATGTTCCTATCTTTATAGTCTTTGTGGAGTCGTGCTGTTCCTGTGTTTCTTTTTACAATTCAGGGAAATAAAGTTCGTTGTGTCCCCTATCATACTCGGAAAAGTGTGTATTGGTTATGGTATTGGCATTTTCCAATCGTAAATTAACTCATTTTCCCGGGTTTTATCTAACAGGCAATACCGCTCGCTTCGCGCTGTTAACGTGTCGTCATAGTGACATCACGTTCACGTACAGTCAGTTTTTGTGTCTATTGTGACCGAGCGTAGCTGTACAATATTAACATAAACTGATATCCCAAAGGTGGATCAGATGCAGGCGGCCGCTGGTAAGCGGTCGCAGATGTCCGATAACACAACCAGATGTTCTGTGTTTGATGTGTGATCGAACCTCTGCGGCCGCTTACCAGCGGCGGAATAGTCACAAAAATTGACTGTACCTGAACGTGACGTCACTATGACGACACATTAACAGTGCGAAGCGAGCGGTATTGCCTGTTAGATAATACCCATTTTCCCTTTTCACATGTGTAACATAAGTTATAATTATGCTTTCATACGTATCAGTTAAATATTCCACATACCTTCAATATTTACTCTTTCATCAGTAGAAACATATGAGCAAATTTCTGCACAGAAAGTATGAATGTAATTATCAATAATTTTAAGTTTGTTGAAGTTGTTTTAACAGTAGTTCACCACTACAATGCATCGATGTGGAACTCTTTACATTGTGGTTTAGTAAACAAAGGCATTCTTCCTATTAAGAGGGAAAACATTAATTTTTTTGTATTCGTCCAGTATCCTGATTTTGTATCTTGTTGTTTTGTCTGTATTTATTAATGGTTTTCCGATAGCCGTATGTTGCTAAGATACTGATTTGTAGTTGTCTATACTTAGTTGAAGCTGCATGTGAAGTTTTTATAAATATACTAAATATGTATTTGTCAGGTCAATGTTAGTGTCTGATAAATACTTGTATAAACTAAGAAAAGGATAAACGAAACTGTGTTACACCTCATTACATATGCCAGTGGTTTTACATCAGGTAATATCTTTTAATTTCATTTTTTTAGTTGTTGAGGTTAAAAAAATAATTTGACGCACCTTGGAACTGGTATATTTTACAGCATCGGATTTCATTTTTGTCACATTCTGATTTGATTTTACTGTTGGTATTTGCTTTACTGTTGAGCCTTGGAATGCTGGCTGTTTATTGTTTGTCATACATAGTTCATACAACTATGCAGTATTTTGGTGTCTGCTGTTTCTTCTGCTTTGTAACAGTGTAATATTTTATGTGGCTATCCCCAAATACTTTGCCAGGCTTGGTAGCCCTTCCCTGTCTGCTTGGGCCTTATGGCCTAACAATACAAAGTATTTAAAAGACAATCTAAACTGAGGGATGATGTTACATGTATCTGAGAAATTTGTAAGCCTTTTAAAGCTACTGTTTGTGTATCAGAATGCAAACTAACAATGCTAAATAGAAAACTAACTTAAAACCATGAACACCATGATTGCCTAATATTATTCAACTTAATAGTATGTAATTGACATTTGTTTGCACTAACTTTCTCAACTTACATTATGAAGGCTCATAATTCATGATATCCTCATATTTGATATATAATTATTTTTTTTTGTCTTTTATGTATTTCTATACCATTCATCTGGTTATCATGAACCTTCTTTTGAGTTATTCTTTGTGTGCCTCCAAAGGTTTCTGACCAAAACGAATGAAAAAACCACCTTCTCTCCTACGCACCACTCATTTTTTTTCAAATAGTCAAACAAACCCACAGTTTTTACCTGATATCGATGAAACTTTGTACACGTGAACTTTAAAACAAACAGAAAAATACTGTCCACATTTGTCTTCAAAAACCCACCCTTCTCCACCTATACACCCACTCCTAAAATTTTTGAAAATATTCATACAAACACATAGTTTTTATCCTGTTTTGATGAAAAACTGCATATATATACATTAAGACAAATAGAAATATACTGTCTGCATTTGGTTTGCAAGTCCTAACCTCTCTCCTCCTTTACCCACCCATAATTTATGCCAACGTTGTTCATACAAACCCATAGCTTTTATCTGATGTTGATAGTACTGAACACACGTGTGCTTTAATATAGATTGGTCTGGTAGTTCAGTGGTTAACGGACTTACTTTAGAAAGTTCCGACGTTTAGATAATGGTGGAAGCCTAATCTTTCAAGTGTGGTATCTGATCATAGATCCGTGGTTTGGATTCCACGTTGTATTGTAGGTCCCAGAGGTATAGATTTTTTTCGCCCTACCTGTGACACAATAGCTTAGTACACCTTCGGGATATATCAGCCAACCTTCGACTTGTGGAATAAATTAGAATGTTTATAAAAAATTTGTCTACATTTAGTTTGCAAAAAGAAACCAGTGTTTTCCATACCCCACCTCCTCACCTTACTTTTTGCCAACGTTGTTCATACAAACCCACAGTTTTTAATCCAACTTGGATAGTACAGTACTTACCACATGTATGCTTCAAAGAAAAATGGTCTGTAGCTGAATAGTTAATGTAATTACTTACCGAAGTTTCTGTCTTAGGTTGCGCTTTCAGATCCAGGGAGAAGCAGGAGTTTTTAGTTGTATTTGATAACCTGAGCGATGTCTGGACGTTCCATACTTCATATTCCACATTAAACTGTAGGTCCCAGAGAAAAGGAAATGGCCATCCTGCCTCTGACACAGTGGGTTGGTGCACCTCCTTCGGGAGGATTCAGCCAACCTTCAGGCTGTGGACTAAGTTTTATTTTAATTTAAAGTAAAGGTAAAAATACTGTCTATGTTTGGTTTACAAAATGATAATCCCTCTCCTCCTTCAAGCAAGCCCTCATATTTTGCCCACATTGTTCATACTAACCTATAGTTTTTATCTGGGTTTGATAGTACTTAGCTCGCCATTATTTTTTAAAAAAAAACATAACTGTCTGGTAGCTTATTGGTTAAGGCTCTTACACTCAAAGGTTTCTTTGTTCGGTCATAGGTTCGAATTCTGATGGAAGCAGGAGTTTTTAAGACTTGAATATAACCAATGGTTTAGTATGCTCCCTTAGGTTGTGGACTAAGTTAGGCTTTTTCACTTTAAAAGAAAGAAAAGATACTGTCTACTTTTGGTTTGCAAAATTAAACCCTTCTGCTTTATCCCCCCTTATTTTTGCAAATATTCTTTATACAAACCAACTCTTTGTACCCAATTATGATAGGACTTTGCATATGTTTACTTTAAAACAATGAGAAAATATTTCCTACATTTAGTTCACAAATACCCACCACTCTCCCTAAGAAAAATTTGCACTTCGAAATATTCAGTCTTTTTGCAAATATCTCGAAACTTGTAGGGAAAGTAACCAGAGTGAATAGGGATATGCATGATATTCTGAGAGCCAATAAAATTTCCTATTAAATGGCATATGACTGATTTCAACTGGACACTTACTGACCAAGAAATTGAAACTTGAAATTTAAAAATCTACAGTTTTTAACCGATCCTAAAGGACCTTTATATACAGATGTTTTAAAATAAATGAAAAATGATGTTTACATTTAGTTTACAAAACTGCACTCACTCTTCCCCTTCTACCCACATAATACTAATTTACACAAACAAGTTTTCCTTTTTTTTTTTTTTTTTTTTTTTTATTGGTATAGAAATCTGCCAGTGTGGATACTGATAGAGGATTTTTTTTTATTTTTACAATCCAATCAAAAGTCATAAAACATTAAAACTTTCATAGCCAGTAGGCGAGAAACATGGTAGACAGTATTTTTCTCTTTGGTTTAAAGTAAAGAAAAAAAAGTAAATTAGTCCAAAACTTGAAGGTTGGTTAGATCCATTGAAGATGGCATACTAAGGAACTGATCATATACAACTCTTAGAAATTCCTGGTACCGCCAGAATTTGAACCTGGGAGGAGACCAAAAATTGTTTAAAATGAAGAGTTAAACCTCTGAGGTATCACAAGTGCTCTGTTTTTAAACATAGGTTTGCTTAAGTACTATCAAAACTGGATAAAAACGACGGGTCTCTTTTTGCAGAAAACGAAAAACCAAAAATATTGTATATCCCGAAGCACTAAAATCATTGTGTATAATTTATTTTGAATGTGTAAATATGCGTGTTTTATAGATACGTACCCATATAACAAAGAAAAAGTGGCATTGCAATTGTATGCTGGTCAAAGATAGTTTAAGAAAATTATCAATGGATACGGTAGACAGTAATAGCACTACACATAAATGTCTGATATACCACAGGAGATTGCTAATTTTACATTAACATTAGGGATATTACTGCTCACAGCACAGAAATAAAATGATCGGTGTTAAAGTCCAAGACTAGTGGGCTAACATGAGCCTAAATTTTTTAAGGGTTTGGAGCTGCAGCATAAATGAATTTATGCTGAGGGCAGTGATGATATTGATGTTTTTAAAGTGTGATATACATTGGCATTACGTGTTTTCTTTGCCTAGGTCTCCAATGGAAGAGACAGCAGAACTTCTGTTGAGCACTTTGTCGAAGGAGGAACTGCTTTCCAGGCCAGTTTTGCGGTTTCCTCAGTTTCTTGAGACTCTCCTGGAGGCTGGTGCCATCAGCTGCAGTGAGCTGGAGGTTATGAAGCGCCAGCTGGACTCTCCAGAGGCAGCTCCACTTCTCATGAGTGCACTGTGTCGCGCGGGACACCTGCACCTGCTGCGGATGGCGCTGCGGCACCGCCTGGGTCTGGCTGCGCTGGCTGTCGACAGTGCTTCGTCTACGCCCCTGCACGTGGCCTCGAGGCATGGCCAGCCCGCCGCAGTGCGGATGCTGCTGGACGCGGGGGTGGACCTGGAGGCGGCGAGAGAGAGTGACGGGTGGACTGCGCTGCACGAGGCGGCGGCGTGTGGAGGCATCGGCGGGGCCGACGTGGCGAGAGAGCTCTTGAGGTCCGGGGCCCAGGTGGACCGCAAGGACAAGGCCGGCAGGACGCCACTACACCTGGCGGCGGGCGACATGGCAGTCGCACAACTACTCATATCGGCAGGGGCAGACACCACTACAGGAGGAGAAAAATCATCTGCGATACCACTGTTAGAGACAGTGAAAAACAATGATGTATGTAGTGTGCGGCCTGAGACAGCAGCATGTGGAAGCTGTGGGGCGACTGATGTTGGCCACGCAGGTGTTGCACAGCTACTGGACTCGGCCATGGCAGACACCACTACAGGAGAAAGGGACTCGTCTGCAAGACAGTGGCTGGAGGCGGTGAGAGACAGTGATTCGAGTACTGTACAACATGAGGCAGCGGCATGTGGAGGCAGTTGTGGGGCCGACGTGGCCAGAGAACTGTCGAGGTCCGGGGCCCGGGAGGACCCCCAGGACAGCAGGACACCGCCGCAGCTGGCTGCGGGCATCTCACAGCTAACAGACTCAGTGGTGGCAGACACTGCTAATCATAGTGCTGACGGATCAACTTTAGGGTACGGTATATGGTTACATTAATAATTAAACTTTACTCTCTGAAATACATAGCACTAGAATCCTTATAATACTCATATTATGTGTATAATTAAACGTAGCAGTTAGGCTGAATGTTATTAAGGTATAACATGCTTCACTTTGCCCATCACGTTGTCTTTTCCTGATACGTTTCAAAATTTGTAAGGTTTATTCGAACTTGGGTCATAGTTACCTACACCTAAGGGACTTATACAAATTGTGTTACACCTGTGTTTTTTATAGGGTGTTTCATATCTAATGTGGATCTAAATCCACTTTCACACTATCTTGCCACTGGTTGACATAGATGAATACTATGTTGTTATCGAACCATTTTTTTAAATTTCATTTCACTAGTAACTAAACAATTACTCAACAGTTCTGCAATTCTTTGAGGCATTTCTACATTCCAGAATACTACACCACAAGCAGAGTTTTGTGTTTTTATGTTTTACGGTCTTAGTATGGTAATATTTCTGTATCTGTAGTACTCCCCTGAAAGTTTAGCAAAGTCTTCGTAAGCTGTCTCTCATCTGTACAAAAATGGAAGCCATGATAGACTATCCAGTTCCCCCTGAGACATCCATAGTAATGTATTTGTTTGTTTCCATACACTGATTTTTGACTCCTTTGTTGAAATGTCCTCTTAAGATTTACATTAATTGAGGTACATTTGTGTTTGTTCCCTGTATTTTGAATGTTTTTTCATGAGCTTATCTGTTGTATCTTTTCAATAATATTTATTAAGCAAACTGACTGCTAAGAATTGTACACCTGAGTATCCTTTTCACTGCTCTTCTTTAAAATTGTCTCCTTGATACAGTTTTTGTTCTTGGCATTCACTCAAGAACTGTTTAACTGGGGACAACAAAATTCGATAAACACATCAACCAGGAGTCGTAAGCATTTTAGTTGAAAAGATCTATTTTCACATGATATCCCTGTGATACATTTTTGGCATATATAGCTGCTGATGGTTGCCAGCCTTTCTTTGCTTATTAGACTTGGCATCATTACAGATGTTCATAATTGTACTTGAGACATATGTGGTAACTTTTACTGTAGGAGTGCCCAAATTTCGAACTGTTACAACAAGACAACGTAACATGGGATGTGCGGTATTTAAATCTCCTGTGCCACATATTCCCGCCATTTCTTTTCATTCCCTGTTCACGGTTACTGATTCCGTGTGAATCACTGTCTCCGGTAACATTAAAGTCTGCACTTAACTAAAGTCAGCCTCCTGCTTGTTTTTATTTCGTGGATCGCCTTTTTATTTCATACACATTGCTCATACGCTGCAGATATATTCGATTTTAGCGAATTTCGTGTTTATTGGGCGCTTTAGCATTATGACAAATTTTTTAACAGTGCGGCGACCATAAAGGAAAGGTCATAATTATATGAAACAATACTTGTATCAGTTACGTTGTTTCTTGTTCAGCTGTTAAGTGTCTTTCATTTTGTGCAAATAGCTACTGTAAAATTTTAGAAACGGGAGGAAATTTTGTACATCATAGACTCGGTGATTGACGCGTATTAATGTGTTTTGTTTTTGTTCCTCATTAGTAGAGACCCGATTATATGGGTTTGCATATTAACCCCATTTTCACCGGTTGGTGTATATTTATTCTACAATCTACTGATTATGCATATTTTCGCTATATTACAATATTTTTCGGCATTGTACGCAAAACCTACTAGCAGCACAGCTCTTAGTCTACGACGACTCCCTGAAGAACCTCACCCACGTTTGGGAATATAAATAAATTGATACCATCAACAAAGGCAACTCATAAACGGACAATAATATAAGCACATTCTAAATTCCCACGTGGAACCATGTTTTATTCGTATCACAAGTGTACTTTAATGATATATGACGTATTTCAGTAAATTTAAAACGCCATATATACCCAATGTAATTATCGCACTTATTAGTTGCGTCTTGAATCTGTATTTCAAATGCGCGGGCTCCTACAACTTTCTTTTCCTGTGTGCGCTGGTGGCGCTGTCTTAAGGCGGCAGGTAGGAACTATACCCTGTGAAATCACAGCCTTCTAATCACACCTATTCTGCATGTATACCATTATTTCTATCATCTTTAATCCTTTGATTGTAAATTCCCCCCTTGCCACAATCACCTTTGCCCTTTAGGAATTTTATTTTAAATATTGAGCACATCTGTTGGCCACAACAATGAGCTACCTCGCCGTTGCGGTGACATATGTCTATCGCATATGCACTGGCAGCTTCGGAAGGGAGGGGATAGCTTTCCAGGTGTCAACTTCAAACAGATGCAGGAGCGGAGTGTAGCTTACACTTCAGGCTGCGGAACACTCAACAAACCCCACGTCAAATGACAACAAATGAAGGACACTGTAGCTTAAAATAAAAAAAAATAATCTCTGTGATAAATATTTGAGACAAAGTTAACGTGTAGCATGAAACGTTTCACTTCATTTTTTAATAATTGTTTTAACGTTCGGTTTTATATCCCAGAGTTGTATTCACATATCTAATCAGAAAATTCAGCTTATTAGGTAAACAGATAAAAAACAAAAGGTTAATTACGATTATAGGGTGGGGTCAGAATTGTTTGTTGAAAGCTCTAAGTGTAAATATTTTGTCATAACGTTTGATAACAAACTCAACTGGGTAGATCACACTGGGCAGGTGGTAGGAAAAGGTTGCAGAATCCTTCATTTACTGGAGAGGGTGATGAGAGGATGTACCAGAGAAGTTAGGGATTTGGGTTACAAAACTTTGGTCAGACCATTGCTTGAATATGGTGGTGTAGTTTGGGACCACATTTTCGTTATCAAATACAGGAGTTGGAAGGTGCGCAAAGAAGAGCAGCTAGATTTGTCTGTGGAAATTATCGCAGAACGCAGTCAGTAACTGATATGATAAAGGAGCTGGGTTGGAACTCATTGGAGGGTGAAGAGAGTGCTGGGAATGTACAGGGCATATGTTGGTGATGGGCTTGGAGGGATATTGGCCAAAGAATTAGGAATAGTGCATGAAGGGGAAAGGCGACCAAGATCACGAGCTGGCGCTCCATTTCATGCATAAGGGAGTGGGAAAATTTTCTTTTGTTGGCAAGGGTGTCAGGGATTGTAACGGATTACCAAGTGTAGTGATGAATAATTTTCCAAAAACACTTAAAGGAATTTAGAATTAAAATTTGTAAATCATAATAGTAAATTGGGGAGGAATTTAACAATCCCATTAAAAAGAATTTTTTAAAAAATATAAAAAAGGGTAAATTGATGACGGGGGGGATTCAGCTACTGAACTCCCACCTACATTCAGATATCTTCTACCAGGAACAGTTTCTTTAGTAATAGGTATTTTAACGTTTAGACTTATTTTGTATTTATTTAAAAATGATAAACTCTATTAATTCTAAAAGTTACTGAAAACATATTTAAATCAATAGAGAAACTACTAAATACATTAATAACTGTACATTTAAAAAAATGAAAAACATCAGCCAAAAATGTGTGTTTCCTATTATTTATGGCCTTATTTCTTCTTTTATGGTAAATATTTTCAGTCCTGAGTGATATTCCAGCCAGCAGGGCAGGTATCCGCTTTTCCAGTCATGACTTGTGGAACCTTTCACCACGTTCATCAGACTCGTCGCTGCAGCATTCGGGGAAACAATCCACACGAGAGTGCAGAAAATACATCTTCAGCGACATATTGCATCCCAATTTTTTGTATGCAACAACCAATCTCATTTACCAAATCTATATAGTTAAGAGCTCTTAATTTTCCCAGAAAATTATTTCTGACATTTTTCAAACATATCCATGCTCGTCAGGGTTTCTTAAAAATTTGGAGCGCTTTTAATTTGTCTATGTTGGGGATAAAAGACTTTTCTTTACCTTGCTGCTGTAAGAAGAGGAATTTGTTTAAGTTGTACATAAATCCTCTTCCAGTTTCATCCATGGACTTAACAAATTGGTTCATTAAACCAATTTGATGTGAAGTGGGGGAAGAAGCACATCTACACTAACAACCAGTTTCTCACGATGACAGTTTTCTTCTCGCAGTTTCCATTTTCAACGAGGCAATCCCTTTTTCTTATAATAAGAATATCTGTCACGACTGTTCCACTCGCATATGAAACACCTTTATTTGGTGTAGCCTCGTTGCATACCGAATATTAGGGCAATAATTTTGAGGTCACCACGTATGTTCCATTTATGTTCATTATCCTCTTATATGAAATGCGTCGTCTGGAGACTGCGGGCGTCGTCGATAGCTATTGGCTAGAGTACAGTCACGTGCCAGCAATCACTCGCGAATCAACAGCCACTATAAAGTTACAATCATTCCTTCAAGTTGCATTTTATTTATTTACGACAACTAGATGCAGAAATTCATGTAAGGAGAAGGGTATTCGATGTTTACGCTATATTATCTGTGTCAGTTTTACGAATTAGGTTAAAGCATAACCTATGAATTTTTTGGCATAAGATAAGAACACAATCAAGTTTTTTTTAAAAAAACTAAGAGAAAGTTCACACGAAACGTACTTAAACGCGAAATATATCAGTCAAATAAATAACAGTTATCCAATTTCGAAATTATAGTCTCCATCATTTGAAGTTAAATGCATTTATTTAAATAAAATCCTAACTACTCTGATAATCTAACCAGAGTAAGGTGCTCATTTCACGAAAGATATAATTAAAAATGATTCTTATTAGTTTTCCTTATAAGCTTTTCCAGAATAAATTCCAACTACCATCACAGATGATGGCCTTAGTTTTTGATACGTGTGTTAGCTATTAAATGAGAGTTAAGTTTACCTTTTTATGAGATTTAAGCACGGAAAGAGACGATCTCGGCACTGAACAAGGTTAGCAAACAGACCGAAGGTCGTGACCCTTGATCCGACCTGGTTGGATTACCAACTTGACCTGTTTTTTGTAACTTTTGTTTGGTTTAAAAACATAAAAGCGATATTTGCGACATCCTAACTCTGTAAGAGATTATTAAAATTATATTGCATTCACTTAATCTTAAAAACGAAGCGCAAACTTTATTTGATGTCTGTTTCCCTACAGAAGGGCAGCGGTATAAAATAACGCCTATTTTCAAATATTTTTTGCCACTGGACAGAGATATAGGCTTCAAGTTACTATTTCGCACTATAAATATATTTAA